>VCHN02000014.1:118805797-119128288 GCA_007115665.2 Sequoiadendron giganteum
GGCGTCTATAGCCTCGGTAGAGATATTCAGATCCCCCTGATGAGTTGAATTCAAATTTTTATTTTCAATATGTATTTCCCTCTTCTTCTTTTTTTCGCCTTTTATACTGCTTATCTCTTCATTGTTTTCACTTCAACCTGTGAATAATGAAGTTCACACTCAGGGATGAGAACCACAGTGGCACTAGAGCAGAAAAAGGATTTTTCACTTGTTCAAACTTCATAAGGACCTTTTACAACTTTAGGTATCTTTAATTTAAAATATGAGACCCTAACATATTCCTGTTCAAATTGACTAGAAACCTTCTGCCTCAGCATAGGAATAAGTAACATTGGGCAGGGAATTCATACCATAATGCCCTGGAAGGATGATTAGAGTTTGTAAAAGAAATACCAAGAACATCAAACCAACTTTGTCACCACTATCATACAAACGCAACCAGGAATCCCCAAAAGAGAAGGGACCAAGAGCAAAAGCAATGCAAACCAAAACAAACAAACCAAAGCAAACCTATTCTAACCAAAGCAGAACAAGCAGGGCAAAAGGAAATCTACTCTAACCAAACAAACAACAAAAAGCAACCTATGCTAACTATATACAAAGCCAGGAGCTGAAAATAGCTCAGGACTAGAAATAATGCTTCAAATACTGCCCATTGACAGGCAGTGGAATATCTTCTCCCGTGAGAGTCTTTAGACGGAAGGAATTATCTCCAAGTATTTCGGCAATCTGATATGGGCCAAGCCACAATTTTTCAAATTTCCCATGGTCCCCTTTTCGATCATTAGGTTTATCCCAGTAGAGGACAAGGTCAGAAATCCTAAAGACTTTAACTTTAGCCCTCTTGTCAAGCCACCTCTTAACTACCCCTTGATGTTTGGCAAAATTCTCAAGGGCATTGTCTCGTTTCTCCTCAAGGTGTAACAGTTCTGTTAGTCTAGCCTCCCTTCTGTCTCCCTCATCATAAAACTCATTTATAAACTGCAAAGTTGGGATCTTGGGTTGAATAGGGATTACTGGCTCCAGACCATACACTAGGTGATAAGGGGATGTTCTAATGGATGACTTAAGCCTTGTACGATCTGCCCAGAGGGCAAACCGAAGTTGGGTATGCCAGTCTTTTGGGTTTCTTTCTAACAGCTTACGGATGACGGTCAATAGGTTCTTATTAGAAGACTCTGCTAAGCCATTACCCTGAGGATAATAATTAGATGCAAACTTCACAATAACGCCATGATCAAAGGCCCAATTTGAAAATTTTAAAGAGGCAAAGGCGGGACCATTATCACAAACAACAGCAATAGGGCATCCAAACCGATTAAGAATAGCAGATTCTAGGAAATTAATCACTACTGCAGATGTACATTGCCTACAAGCAAAAGCCTCAGTCCATCTTGTGAAATAATCAGTAATAGTGAGAATGTACCTGTGTCCTGCAGAAGATGGTGGGTTGATGGGACCTATGAAGTCCATTCCCCACTGAGCAAAAGGCCTTACCTCAGTGACTGGTTGGAGTGGAAGTGTTGCATACCTCTCCCTTATTGCAGCAGTCTGGCAGGTGTGACAGGTCCTAACATGATGGTGGACGTCTTTGAATAGCGTGGGCCAGTAATATCCTACCCTCAAAATCTGATTTGCAGTGGCAATCGCAGAACCATGGCCAGTACCATACTTTTCGTGAAATTCATTTATCACTCTCTCAGCTTCCTATTTTTCGAGGCATCTCAAATAAATGCCCTTATGGTTTTTCTTGTACAAAACAGCTCCCTTTAGCATGAAACTGTGACTTTTCAATCGTAAGGCTCTTCTCTGAACAGCATTAAGATGACCGGGAGATCGTTGGTTCAACAATGATAAACTACATCATCATACCAGCCATCTAGGGAAACCTCCCTAATGCTATAATTCTAGACAGTCAGTTCAGGACCTATTTCTGCCATAGTCCGAGTAAGTCCCTGTCCTCTTACCAACTTCACGGGCTGGATCTCAATATCGTACTCTTGTAGCATTGTCACCCACTTAGCTCTACGCTCTCCTAGCTCATTTTGCATCAAAAGTAACTTGACTGCAGGGTCTGGGACAACTGCATAAACCTTATTCTTGAGGATATAATGTCTGAATTTCTTCACTGCTCTGACCAGGGCATATGCCTGCTTCTCTACACTTGGGTATCTCAATTTAGCATCCTTTAATGGGGTGCTCATAAAGGCAATGGGATGCTCATTTCCCTCATCATACTTTTGAGTTAGCATTCCTACGCACGAATGTTCTGAAGCAAATGAATAGATGTGAAAAGGCTTGTTGTAGTTAGGACTTACCAATACTAAAGCATCAGCAATGGCTCTTTTGATTTCTACAAACGCTTCCTTTGCTTCTGTAGTCCATTCGATCTTAGCATCCTGCTTCAACATTACATTCAGTGGCTTAACAATTTCAGCAAATCTAGTGATGAATTTTCTGACGAAGTTGATCTTGCCAAAGAAGGACTTCATCTCCTTTTTGCTAGCAGGGGGCTGAATCTTCAATATAGCCTCCACCCTTTTTGAATCGATAGCGATTCCCTTTTCTGATATCACATGTCCTAGCAGCTTTCCCTCTGTTACTCCAAAAATACACTTTTTAGGATTCAAAGATATGCCAAATTCCCTACACCTTTGAAACACTTTATGCAGATCTGAGATGTGATCTCCTCTATTTTTTGAGAAAACAGTCAGATCGTCCATATAAATGATGATACATTTGCCTATGATATCTTTAAAGGCAATATCCATACCCCTTTGAAATGTAGCTCCTGCATTAATAAGTCCAAAAGGCATCCTTCTATAAGCAAAGGTACCCCATTTAGTTGTGAAGGCAGTCTTGTGTCTATCCTCATACTGAACCATCACTTGATTGTACCCCGAATAACCGTCCAGAAAGGACATCATCTAAGATCCATTAACCACTTGAAGTACTTCATCCAGTGAAGGGATTGGATAGTTGTCTTTTTCTTACGATCTATTTAGATTCCTGAAATCAACATAGAGTCTAATTTCTCCATTCTTTTTCCTCACTGGAACCAGGTTTGCCACCCATGTTGAATGCCTGGCAGGAAATATGATTCTGGCCGATAGTAATTTCTGAACTTCTTTCTGTATGACTAGTTCCAATAGTGCATTAATTGGTCTTTGCCTTTGCCTAAAAGGCTTGGCATCCGGTCTCAGAGGGATAGTATGAGTTATAATTGAGGTATCATAAGTTTTCAAGTCCTCATAACTCCAAGCTACTATATCAGGAAAGCTATGCAATGCCGCAATTATTCCTTGTCTTTCTTCTGGAGTGCACACTTTGCCAATAAAAATGTTCTTAGCATTATCTTCAGTTCCCATATTGTAAGTGTCACACTGTCCATTGATAGACTCCTTCTTTGGTTCTTGTCCCTGATCCTTGATTTTATCCATGTCAAAAATTCTTTCCAACTGTACCATTCCCCTTGGAATAGTATTTTATTTTAGGTTCATAACTCCTTCTAAATCCAGTTCTGCTTCCTAAAGCTCTGTCTCATCAATGATTTGGGAAGCAAAAACATTTGTACTTGTGATAAAATCCAGAATATGTTTTTCATCTTCGAACACCTGACAGTTAGTAACATTATCTGGGACTGAAGGCACAGGAGTCAATTCTACAGTGAATTTCTTCAAACCTGACAAGGATAAAGGCTGCAAGGTGCTCGCTGCTTGAGCCAGAGAGTCAGCCGTTTGGTTTTTCCGCCGTGGTATTAGCTGAATGTTGAAGGCATCAAATCCCTCAATGAGGTCCCATACTCTATACCTATAATTAGTCATTCTTCTATCATGGCAAGAATATTGTTTCCTTACTTGCTTAACTACTAACTCAGAATCACCAAATACTTGCAGAACCTTAACCTTTTTCTTGAGTGCCATAAGGAGTCCATGAATTAATGCCTCATATTCCACTACATTGTTAGTACAGTGATATTGGAGCCTATGGGCCGCAAAGAAATTCTTACCTTTTGGACTGATCAGCTCAAACCCTGCCCCAGCTCCATGCTTGGACTTGGATCCATCAAATCTAAGTGTCCAACACTCAGTAACTGTAATCTTCTTCATCACATCCTTTGTCTTAATATTGCTGGATGGTTTTGTAGATGACATGAACTTCTATCCCTGATAGTCCTCCTGAGGATCTTGTACACCTGTTTTAATGCATTTCTATACTTGTTCGACCGCTGTTTGGCATAAACAACACTCCAACTCTGAATGGGAAGCATTATGGACTCTACACCAATTGGGTAAGAGTAATTCTTCAAAGCTTGTCTTTTTACCCAGATGAATTTGATTGTCAACACATTGCTTGATGAATTTCTGAAAACTGTCTAATAGACTGATCTGATTATCTTCGATTTCTTCTCCCTCCTCCACCAATTTCGTCAAAATGGTAACAGGGCTAGATTTTGTTTCTGCATCGATGGGCATCGTGTGCAGCATCAATATCTCCTCTGAGTCTGACTCCTCATACTGTGTTGACAACATATAATTTCCCATGCCAACTTCTGATATCAGAACTTCTGTTGAAGTCTTTTGATATTCTATGATCATGTATTTCATTCTTGGCTCTCTTTCAATTCTGATTTGATTTGGCACTCCCTTCCAGGGAAGCCACATGTGAGAGTGATCAGTAGACACATATCCATTCAAAGCCTTGGTAAAATCTCTTCCTAAAATAAAACCATACGCATCGGGGATATCAGCTACCTGAATATTGATAACCTATTGAATCCTTGGGTCTGAAGCTACCTGCATGTGAATCATATTTAACTGTCCCACCACATTAACTTCAGTTCTATCCAATTGAGTCACCTTCTTCTGAGAGTCAGCACGTGTAATTCCTAAAGCTCTACAAACTCCAAATGGCATCACATTGGTAGAGGCACCAGAATCTAGTAAACAATTATGTAGATTCTTACCGAATATGCGCACAGAGATCAGAAATGGTGGAGTTTCTGTCTTTCCTTGGAACAAAGTAGGCTGAGTATCTACTTGAGCCACTTGAGTCTTGTCCTTTTCTTTTCTTTTATCTCTAGGGGGCAAGTTAGTTTGATTATGGGCCTGATTTTGTGTCTTCATAGCTTGGGAACTAGAAGTTTTGCTATTATGCTCACTAGGAGGTTTATCCAAAGACATAGGATGTGCATCATAAGTACCTAAAACTGCCTTCCTAATGGGAGGGAACCTTAATAACTCAAATGTTGACAAATTTACCTTTAATCTCTTAAACTCCTCAGCAACGTATGAAGCCATCTGCTCCTCACTCATGTCAGTTGATACTTCCTTGGGAGGTTCCTCTACCTTGTCTCTGCTTGCTTGACCAGCCTTTTCCTTCTGTGGGTCGGTTTGGGCTTGTCTTTCCTTTGAAAGGTATTATCTGGACACAGGTGGATAGGACGGATTATTGCTAGCATTAGGATCTGGGGGGTACTGAAGTTGTTAGGAGGAATAGAAGTGGTGAAAGGTCCCCCAGCCTGTGGGCGCCTATGAGGCATATCCCTCAGGCCTTGCCTCTGAAACATCTGTACCTCTTCAACATATGCCTCCTCTTGATCGAGGGGGCCATTATCATTCATTGCTTCTTTATTGAATAACTCAGCCACCTCATCCCCATTACAAATTTGATCTATTTTCCCTTCCTGAAACTCAGATTCCTCCTCTGGTACATTTTCCTTACTTGTTGGGAAGGGAGCGTGATTTAATACCAGCACAGGAGAATCATAAGGGCTTGAGGGAACAATCTCCTATCCATTTGCATTATTCTCTACCTCATACTGGAAAATGGAGGCTACAGTTTGGAATTCTGGACACTCCAACTCTGAATGCTGACTGGTCTTATGAAGCCTACACCATCCTGACAGGGCAGCTTCAGCCAAATATACACCACTAGGAGGCTTGTTTTGACTAACTGGCTGATTTGTAGGTTGGTTGACAGGTTGGTCCAAGGGAGTAGGAACTCCTCCATTGTTAGGTCCTGTATTCCACGTTCTACTCTGTCCTTGCGATTGCCTCTTATCAAATCCAGATCCACTACTTTTGCCTCTATCAAAATTCTGTCTCCTATCATTATTGTAGCCTCTGTCATTGTTGTAACCCCTATCCTGATTGTATCCTCTGTCATTGTGGAATCCTCTCTCATTACGCTATCCTCTGTCAAAATTCTGCCCTTGTGGAAATTCCCTATTCTGATTGGATTGTATATTCTTTTGAGTAGCTTGTAATTGGCTATTTTGATTCGTTAGGTAGGTCACCTCTAGGTTCAACTTCTTTATTTGCTCAGCCATTTCATCAATCCGTTCTTTATTTGGATCTACATAAGGGGGCCGGCTTGGATTACTCTTAGGAGGGACAGGCATTGTAGCAGATCCCATAGACTGATTCAACACTTCAGAATTATGCAAATAGGTAGGGAAACTATTTGGTTGTGGTTGATACATGGGATGATTAACCTGTTGCTAGGGAAAATTCATCATAGGAGAAACCTGGCTCATGGGAAGACCAGGATGTGGCACCAAAGATAATTTAGGTACTGGATTCATGATTGGAGTATAATTGGTAAGTGCCTGATTTAATGCTTGAACTTGACCAGGATGTGCAACTGGTCCTAAAGAAGGCAACGGTCTAGTTATATGTTGTCTCAGATCTATGCTAAGCTTAACAGCTTCTATGTAGGCATCAGTTAGATTAGCTAGAGGGTTGGGTCTCCACTTCAGAAAGGTTGTTGTGAGGCTATCCAATGCTTCATAATAGACTCCTAGGGCTGTATTGTCATCCAAAACATAAGGATCTTGAAGTCTGGTGTACGCACGGTGAAACCTATTATTGAAACTGGATATTGGTTCATTGACTTCTCTTTTGACCCTAGTGAATTGCAAGTACAATTCATTGGCACTGATGGGTATTCTAAACTTATGTAAAAAGGCAGTTTCAAGATCGTTCCAATTAAGAATTGAGCCAGATGGGAGGTGATTGTACCAATAAAAAGCCTCTTCCCCTAGTGAATAAGGAAACAACCTACAGGCCACATCCTCATGAACAATCCCTCTATCTTTGAGACCAGTTTGAAAAATCCTTATGTGCTCCTCTGCAGTCCTATTTGGGTCATTGACATGGAATTTTGAATAGAAATGCTCAGGGTTCTTGGGCATAACATTGTAAGCATTGAAAGACAAAGGAGACGGATTATTAGCTAAAAAAGCCATGGGCAATAGCGGGGGTGGTGGTTGCGGTTGGTTAACTATAGGCTGAGGTTGGTGAATGGGAACTGCTTCAGGGATGGGTATGTCTTCAACCTCTGGGTGTGAAGATATGAAGGATGCTGGTGAGGGGATGGGTGATGATGATTCTCCCCTTTCTCGAGTCCTTCTTGACCTAGGGGGAAATTGTAATTCCTGCAAATCTTCTTCTCCTGCAGTAGATCTGGTATTTCTCCTATATCTCTCAGGAGAGATGGCATTTAAGAAATGATCGAGTGTGCTCATTCAGGCCCTCCTTCTAGCGCCAATCTATTTGTTAGGCAGTTTTGCACGCACACCCCATTTGGAGGTGGGGACCCTCTTTTCGGATGTCTTTTGAGGTTTGGTTTTATTGGATTTACCTTTTCAGGGTCTTGACATGGTGGTCTTGCTGGCTTTGATCCCTCCCTGAGGCTTAAATTGGTTAAAGTGGGCTTTCAGTGAAAATTCAGGTCTTGACCTAAATCCAAGATTTTCCAGCTCCAGCGGATTTTTCCAGGCTCTGGTTCGGTGTCTGGTCATCGTTGAATTTTCTGAATCCGGGTTTCTGCTTGACTCTGGGATTTTCCAGCTCTGGCGGATTTTCTCGGGCTGCGTCAAAATCCTGAACTTTGTTAAAATCCCGGTTTCTGCTATTTTTGTGGAATTCGTGTTCATCCGAATTTTCCGCGTATTTGGGGGTTTTCCGAAATTTCGTCCTGGGCTCGGGTTTCCGGATTTTTCAGATACGTCTTGTTGCTCATTAATGACCGAGGTGCCTTTGCTCAAACGAGCATATGGGTGAATTTAATACATTCTGAGCATCATTCCCACTTCATTATTCACTTGCTTACTGCTTTGGCGATTAGGAGTTTTCCATTTGAGCTGTGAAGATTGATCTTGAGTCACGTGCGTGTGGATTGTTTGGGTGACGGTGTCTGGATTTTCATTGCTTGGGCATGTTCATTTTGCAGTCGCTTCTTCGAGTTCGGGTATTACTAGTACCAATCCATGGTAGGTCGTCTCTAATCCTTCCTTTTTGTTGCGTCTTGATTAAATCTTTCCAAGTTGATTGGTAACTATTCCAGGTCGGCCTTTGCTTGTTCATGAGTTTATATTTATCGAATTAGGGTTGGACTTAAATCCACACCAAGGCTTTGTCGCCCGTGCATGTGTTTATCTATTCATTGGTGGATGCGTGAGTATGAACCCGTCTGAATAGGACTTTGCCTCTAGGCGTGCCATTCGCCATATTTTATGAAGGTTAGGGTTTCGGTTCATCTGCCCGAATTTGCCAAGGTTTTTGTGAGGTTTTCGTTATTACCTGATTCATGTCTAGCCCAACCTGCTCGTTCCTTGAGGGATCATTGCGCGCATTGGTTGATCGCCCAAATGATAGTTTTCCTTGAGAATTTTAGCTTACCCGGATTCTAATGGCGGGGTCTGGTTATTGGACTTAGGGCATCATTGTTGCGCCATGAAATTTAGTTATTCGGAGGTCCAGGTCTAGGTGCATTCTGAATTTTGTTGATTAGCATCGATTTTGGGACCATTGGGGTCCAGGTAGAAAGGGTTGCATGATCATGTGATTGATGGCTCGCATGTCGTCGTTCGTCGAGTTTTCGAGGTGTCCACGGAATTCTTGTGCACCCGAATTTTCTCGGTTTCGGTTGATTCCGTGGAGTGTGGCGATTTTTGAAATTCTTCAAACTGTCCATGGGAATCCGTTCCATCCGGACTTTTCCGATTTTCCTGTTTGGTTACACTTTTTCCAATTTTTCTAAGGATAGGATTAACGGAGTAAATGCTAAATGCTCATTTCTTGTTGCTAACAAACGAATTACATGATTATCTCATAATCTTTTGTGCTAATGATTTATTTGACTGATGATGTCTTGGCAATAGGAATCCATTTGGGTCGGATTTCTCCAAAATTTCGGCCCGATTGGATTTTCCCGATTTACATTGTTTTCCCGGATTCCTTTATTTTTTCGGATTTTCAAGGATTGGCCATTTGTGATAACTTTTAATTGAATTCTGTGATTTTGTGCTAATCCTTTGGTTGGACTATGTGTAATAATGGGATACTTATGACGGTCTTTTGTGAGTGCAAGCTGAATCAAGCAGGGCTGTTGCGGGAAAGTCCAAAGGTGACATGGAAGGCTCCTCCATCTCAGAGGCTGAAAGATTAAGATTGGACACTAAGAATCAGCTTCCTGAAAGCAAGATATATTTCGTATGGTCCGAAGTGTCTGATACTAATGTTGGAGCTTGGAGATACGAAGAGTTTAAACAGAGGACAGTTGAGAAGAATCTGTCAGTCCTAAGGAATGGAATGATGAATTCCAGACTGGTGCATGTGGCCGGGTTTCCTCCTGCAATCCAATGCTATGAGTTGATTTTAGAGTGTTCCCGGTAGTATTATTTTGATACACAAAGAGTTGTCAATACTGAAGGGAGGGTCTTGGCTAATTTTAGTCCTATCTCTATTGCTCAAGCCTTTAACATGCCGGATCTACCTTCTGTGTGTACTCTAAATATGGACTTGGCCAGAACATATTACGAAAATGAGCCCATCAAGGCTCAACAGATGATTAATGCTTGGTTGGAGAAGCCAAAATCACATCACTCTAAATTGCCCAAGCAATTGCATAGGATCAAATTCAGATCAGATATCTATGATGCAATAACATTTCTGAGCAGGGTGGTAGGTTTGAAAAGTGTCGGGGTATTGGAGAGTTGGATGGTCCATGTGATCACCAAAATTGAACAGGGAACCAGCTACCACTAGGCGGGACTTATCAGCACCATAATTGATAAGCAGCTAAGGGATATCTTAGAGACCAAGAGATTCACCATGTCTTCCTATGTCATGTATGTGCTTGCTAGATTCTACCCATACAGGGGCTTGAATCCACAAGGAACATTTGGACAGGATGTTGTCCATGAAGTATACCCGGAGTTGCACCTAGGACACAAGGACTACAAAAGGGCTAATGATGCATTCACAATGTATATCACTAGGATGCTTCAGAATGTCGAGCATGTGAGGCTGTCGGATGGAGCAAAAGGGTTGATAAAGAATTATGGGGCTTGGTTCATTCAATTTCCCACGTTCACCTACATTAGAATTGATGGATGTTCGGCCGCTCTGTATAGGTTACCTCGGTATCCTACAGATCACATTGTGTTATTGGAGATGGTGAGGCAAATATGTGAATTTGATGCCATAGTAAAAAAGGAGAAGCATAAAATAGGATTTGGTGGTGATTTCCCTCTTGGAATTGGCGTGGCAGAAGTATGCCCTTCCATCCAATCAGTATACACCACAGGATATGAATTGGAAGCATATGGTTTCTCCTTCCACGCCAAGAGAAAAAACTTTGATATCACCGGGGAGGCACAAAAGAAGGCTACCAAGGAGTACCGTCATAAGGATGACCTAGAAGATTATTGGGCCAACATTAGGGATGATCTTCAAGCCAGAAAGAAGAGGTACTCTAGGCTTCCTGTTGATGTGATCAGATAGTACAATGTGAGGTTGATTCCTGACCAACTGCAAGATGATGGAAACCTAGTGCAAGATCATGCCTATGAAGCTGTTAAGGATAGGTCAATCGGAGAAATCAACTGGAATGAGGATGAGGTCACGGAGTTGGAGGACCTAATGGCCCCGGTTATGAAATTCGCCACTTCTTGGTTGAAGCACAAGGTTTGGGAGCTTGAGAGCGAGAAGGTAGCCTGTACCTTCAATTTAATGGGAAATCTCAACCCAATATCTACGTTGGAAGAATCTGGGGATGATGACCCCAAAGGGAAAACCCAAAAGAGCTCACCTTTCAAAATAAAGATTAGAGGCCCTAAAGAAAGTGGTTCGGAACCAAAAAGGAAGCCTAAAGGGAAGAAGAGAAGTCAGGCTTTAAAGATTGGCAGATCTTCTGATGAGGAAGAGTTGGAGAAGGCAGAAGAAGAAAGTGCTCCTCCACCACCAAAGAAGACAAGAACCACTAGGGTTTCAAAGATGAAGGATCAAGATACCTCCAAAGGTGAGACTCCAATTGTTGATGTGGAAAGTTCAGGGGAAAGGACAAAAGTTTATTTGAGGAGATCGAGGACCCCATCCCCTAGGGAAACTATACAAAAGATGGATTCTCCTCCAAAGCCACCAGTTGTGGAGCCATCTAAGGCTGCTTCTCCTCCACCAAGCGTGCATGAGCAAGAAACTCTTGAGGAACATGAGACTAGCAGAGAAGTAGAGCCATTCAAGGAGGGAGCACTCTTTGGTGCGGCGGCTGAGCTCGAAGTAGAAGAGGTGGGAAAGCATACTTCTCCCTTAGTGCAGTATGAGGATTCTCTAGAGAATAGCAAAAGAAACGGATCATCTGAGAAGGAGGAGGACATCCCTATAAGAACCCCATCACTGGTGCAGGAAGTGGAGACTGAGGTAGATGATCAAAATGAGCAGCTCCCTGAAAAGGAAGAGAAAATGCCGGATGAACAGCAGGAGGAGGGAAAAATAGAGGAAATTCGGGTAGAACCTGCTGTCCCGGATTGGCTTGTAAAGGAGATTACAAGGAAGAAATAGGTAGTTGTTGAGGACACTCCTTTGGATTGGGATGAGATGCTGTCCAAAATTGGCAAAGGAAAGAAAAAGAAGGCAGCTAAAGTGGTTTCAAAGATGGAGAGAGATGAACTAAACAATAGGGTCGTTCACATTGCCACCCCTGCTACGGATAAAACTAGAGAAGAGGTCACTGGTAAGGATTACAATGTGCAGACCATTAACATTGAGTTGGCCTCTATGGAACAGGACATTGATGAATATGAAGGCTCCAGTGCAGTAATAATTGGGAGGTTAAGAAAGGAGGCTCAGACCAAGCATGAGCTGAGAAAGGAGAATGAAAGACTTAGGAAATGTTTGGAGGAGGTGATGAAGCCTCTGCAGTCCCTTCACCCGTCTTCCTCTGCTACTCCTGGTTTCCTACCCAAGGAAACTATTTCTAAGATTGAGAAAATGAAAGCCTCTGCTCAAACCACAACAGATTGGCTGAAGGATGTGCAGGTAAAAGGAGATAATGTAATCAAGGAGATCCTGTCAGTTGGGAAAGATGCAGTCAGAGCTAAAGAACTACTGGAATACATGCTATCTCAGGATAAGGAAGATATTGATCTTCTATTGCATAAATCTAAGGTCATCATGGGATATGGTAGGGATCAATTGGCTACGGAGGGGATTCTTCCTTCTTCTAGGTTAAATGAACCTTGGGAGTGGTTTGAGGCTCTACAGATTCGGCATAAGGCCATGAGGAAGATTCAAAAACGGAAGAAACAAATAGATGGTGATCTTACTGGTGTGTATGAGGGGTGCATTGCATTCTTTGAATTCATGACTGGAAGGAGAAAGATTGCTCCTAAATAGCTAAATCTGGAACAGCTAAGAGAGTGGTGGCATGAAGTTTATACTCCGGATTCTGAGAATGTCATAACTGGCCACCAGTTAGATGATGGAGCCACATATTTGGGAGTAATAGATAAGTATCATGCCAACAACGATGATTGGGATAGGACGGTTAAACAGTCAAAGGAGGAGATTGGCTCCATAGAAGGTCGGCTTAGGATACTGCCTTTGCCACCTGTCACCGAGTTGGATGGAACATTTTTGAGGGTTCAAGGATTGTTGGCCTAGAGCGAGGATAGGGGAGGTGGCAGTTGATGCCTGTTTTGAGATTTGTGCTTCCCTATTATTATAGGGCATGTATTGATCCGAGTTGCATTGGGGAGTGTGTCTAGGTAGACTTTGATGATGTATTAGCATTTAATGTGTGCCTTATTTTGAATTCCTGGGGCCGACCTGTTTTGGCAGATGTTCTTGCTTTGTAAATGTTTGGCTGGGCTGACATGTCTTGAGAATTTGCTATAAAGGTATTCTTGCCTCATTATAAGACATTAGATATTAGAAAAGGGAGAAGAGATAATAGAGTTGAGTTAGAAAGAGGAGTTGGAGCATTTTGTCAACTTCTTGAAGCAAGTATTGTAAACAAACAGTGGAATTGTTGTAGCATTTTGGTGGTCTAATACAATTGAAGACATTGTGATTTTCCTGGTGCAATCTCTTGTGTTATTTCATCTTGCATGGTTTTTGTTGTTTTATTTTTCGGATTGCTTAAAGATTTAGGGTTTAGTGTTCAAAGTTAAATTAGTTTTAGTTCGGTGTATGATGTTTATGATTTCATATTTGGAGTGTTTGTAGCAATCTCTGGTCTATACTCCCAGTAACTATCTAATTGTAGTAGGCTGGTGAAGTCAACGTGGACCATATATTTACAAGTGCTTAAGTTCGATTTTGGATGAATGTCTATGATTTGAAAATCTATATACCTTAGAAGATTGCACCATTCTTGTGAGATTGCATTGTGGGTTAAGCAAGGATTGGTTATTCGAGATTGGTCCATTCTAGATATCTGTCATTTGCATTACTCATTCTAGGAATAGTTTAGATTTTATCATATTCTTGCACCCTTATCTTTTTCTATTTCTTTATTATCTGGTTAGATTTAGGATTTGAGATCATTATATCGCACAATCTGATAATTGGAAAGGTACAGTTTGCTTGTAGTAAGGTCCGATTGTGATTACCAGCATTTCACATATTATCTAAGTTGTTTATGCATTGTCATGACCTGACACCCGAGAGACCTTGGGGTGATTTTCAGTATTTATTGTTGAGAATAACCTTTCAAGAGAGATAGAATATTGCATTATGTCTGAGTTGTTGCTGTGCAGAAAACTCCATCAACAACTACTACCCAGAGGTCTCTATCCACAAGCAAGTCTTCCATTTTGAGTTTCCATAACTCAAAGTTTCTGCCATTGAATTTTTCAATCTCTACTCTACCTGATGTACTCACCATCTCAAATAGAAACAAGTTTTAACAATGCAAGACTCCCATTGGAACAGTATTAGCACAAAAAACTAACCTTTCAAACAAGGATAACACAACTAGCCAGGCTCTGATACCACTTGAAGGGAGAAAAGGGGACAATGTGGAATACCTCCCTAACACTAATACAATAGAGGAGAGAAGTAAAAATAAGTTCTAAAGATTCTTAAAACTTTTGAAATGAATACCTACAACATAAAAGAGATAAAAAAAAAAATACATTCACAGATTGACACCAGTATTTACATGGGAAAACCTTTTCAAGTAAAAAACCACCACACCAAGCAAAGACAATTTGTATTTCAGTAATAAAAAAATTACATACAAAGTTCAATCTTCACTCTCTGATAATTAGCTCACATCAACACTCAAGTTCACTCAGTGTCACAATGCTCATGGCATACAATGAATTACAATGAACCTTGACTTAGCTTACAACAACTATCTCATCTGTCAACATATGATTGATTTTCATAAATAATATATTCGACTGTACAAGCCTTACATTGCATTTAGACTTTCCAAACAATCCCATGACTTACTCCATGCTGCAATGTCCATCCAAACAAGTAACTGATCTGCACAGATTGCATCGAGCCACCTAGGCAATAAATTCATGCCTTAATCGGGTTATGTTTCTAGCTAGAAATTGACCTGCAATAACTGAATTTTACAATTTTGGCTTTTAGCCAATCGGATTGTTGACATTGACCCACATGTCATCCTTTCATTTTCCTACTTCTTTGACTTTGTGGTCTAGCTCAGTCAAGCTCGGTTGACCGAACTTCGAGCTCATTGTTACTTTCATCGCGCCACTACCGAGCTTGTTCTACCATGTCACGATATGGAAATGAGCCCACTTGACTCACTCTCGGCCTTTCCCTTGCTACCATCGAGCTCTCCAAGTCTCCTCACGATGTGGCGGTGATGGCCAGGAGGCGGTCATATCGCGCTACCGAACCCTCACCTCCAGACTTTCGCGGCAAGGCGGTGATCGCCAGCCCAGACCGCTAATGATCAACCATGCTACTGCGGAGGCCGACAAGCCACCCTGCGGTAGGGTGGTGACCACCTTGGAAAACTGCCAGTGGTCAACCGTGCTACTATGGAGGCCACCAGGCCACCCCATGGTAGGGGGGTGACCACCCTGGCAGATCGCCAATGGTCACACCGCGGCCACCACGGTGACCCAAATCACCGCCCACTTTGCAATGGTAGCTGGCATGATGGACAGTGAGCCACCTACCGTGGCCACCACGGTGAGGGAAAACACAATGTGTGGTAAGGTGGTGACCGCCAGTCCTTTTCACTGTGGTACCACCAAGGCATGAACAGACCACCGCGGTAAAGTGGTAAGGGCATAAATGATGCATTTTTCACCAAGTCTTTTCTGACAAAGGCACAAGACTGGAAGTTGAGACATAATTTTCCCAACATTAATTCCTATGATTCCCAAATGTAGTGAGTAGAAGGTGTCTACATTTTAGTCTATTGAATATTTTTTTGTGCTTTAGTGGAATTGTATCTTTGGTATAAGAGATATGAATTAGTAGCAGTTCATTTTGGCAGTGAGTCACCCCTTCTATCTTCTTTATTTTGGATAGTGAATCCTTTAGCACTGAGCCTATTGTATTCAGTGTTGCTATTAATTTATATTTTGAGCTAATCCTCATCATGGTTTTTCCTTTCTTGGACTTTCAATTTAAATCTAGTGTTCTTATGTGTTTGCATTAATATTTCATATGTTTGCATTCTACTAATGCATGATAAGGGTTTAAGGACTAATAAAGATTTGAATGTTAATGAGGGTTTTGATGTTTTAATGTATAACTGATTCACCCCTCCCCTCTGAGTTGTATTGTGCATGTAATATTGGTATTAGAGCAAGGTTCCTTAGAAGAAGCTTAATTTCTTGAGGTAGATTCATATGGCATAGAGGAAGGAGGCTCCCTTTTTTTATAGGATGAATTATGCATTTTGGAAAACTAGGATATAAATTTTCCTTGATTCCCTATGGTTTAGAGTTTGGAAGTCAATTGGAGATGGATATACCATGCCTACTAATGGTCCAACAATTGATGATGAGATCAAGGCATATGATAAAAATGGAAAATCAATGAATTCTGTTTTGAGTGGTCTTGTTGACTCAATACTGTGGAGGTTATGAGCTACAAATCTGGTAAAGAAATCTGGAAGAATCTAGAAAGTATCTATGAAGGATATGATAATGTCAAGCAAGCAAAGATGTAGAATTTGAAGACTAAGTTTGAAACCCTAAGGATGTCATAAGATGAAGATATTGCAAGCTACATGCATAGAGTGGATGAAGTTATCAATTGCATCAATGGTCTTGGTGGAAAACTACAAGAATATGAGGTGGTAAAGAAGGTATTAAGAACTCTTCCTAAATATTATAGCTCAAAATTTTTTTCTATTGAGGAATCTTGAGATCATTTTTTTGGTGATTTAACTAATTTTGAATTAAGAGAGTTTGATCAAAATGATTCAAGAAAAGGGAATACTTTTAAAGCTGGAAAAACAAAGAAGGATTATGGATCAGATCCAGATGATCTTGATGAGATAGAAGAAAATTTTGTTAAGAGATTTAAAAAGGGGACTAGAAAATAAAGAGGTAAGTTACCTTTCAAATTTTTCAATTGTGGAAAGATAGGTCATTATGCTTCAAGATGTCCAACCAAAGTTTCAAGTGATAAATATAATGATAATAAAGGTAAATCTATCAAGAGAAGTTAATATGTTGAAGAAGATGCTAGCATATCTAGTGATGAATCTAACTACCCAGATGATGAAAATGATGAATTCTTGCTCATGGATCTGAATGTTGGAAATAATACTACTAACTTTGAAAAATGCATGAAGTAAATTTCTCTAGAAATTTGTCACAACATAAAAGGGACTATAGAGACTGATTTTCATGCTAGAAAGAAAAATCATTGGATAATTGATAGTGGATACTCAAATCACATGATAGGTGATAAGAGTAAGTTTTTTAAATTTGAGAAGTTTGAAGGTGGTATTGTTAATTTTGGTGATGATACATCTACTAAGATTTGTGGAAAAGATTCAATTAGTTTTGATGGCAAGAATAATACAAATGATGTTCTTTGTGTCAAGGGTCTCTGGCATAATCTTTTGAGTGTAGGAAAAATATGTATCAGAGGAGATAATCTTGTATTTTAGGATGGTGGTTGTGAGAGCAGAAAAGGAAAATCTAAGACTTTGATTGTTGTAGGAACAAGGACATATGGGAATGTTTATCATCTCCAAGGTGCTAATGGTAAGTGCTTGATGACTCAAATAAATGAAAGTTAGCTATGGCATAAAATAATGTGTCACATCAATTTTGATATCCTATTGAGGATCATCTTTACTCAAGTTGTGAGAGATCTGCCAAGAATTATAAATCCTATCCATGTAGTTTGCAAGGAATGTCAGGTTGGGAAATAAACAAGAAAGAGGTTCAATATCAAAGAATATTCTACTGTGGGACCTTTGGAGTTGGTGCATACAAACCTATGTGTACCTACAAGAAAAATAAGCATTCAAGGTGATAGGTATTTCATGTTGTTAATTTATGATTACTCTAGAATGACTTGTGCAACTTTTCTCAAAGAAAAATTAGAAGCTCTAGATAAGTTTAAATCATTTAAGGCTATGGTTGAGAATGAAATGGATATGAAAATCAAGTTCTTTAGGTTTGAAAGAGGTGGATAGTTCACCTCCAATGAGTTTAACAATTATTATGAAGATCATAGAATAAAGAGGCATTTGTTGGCCCTTAGAACTCCTCAATAGAATGGAGTTGTGGAAAGAAATAATAGGAAAGTTCTGGAAGCAGCAAGTTTAATGATGAAGGAAGAAATCTACTAGATGTCTACTAGAGAGAATCTATTCATATTTTAGTTTACATACTCAATAGAGTGCAAGCAAGAGTAAATAGTTCAAAGACTCTCTATGAATTATGGTATGGAAGAACTCCTACTATTAAATATTTGAGAGTTTTTGAAAGAAAATATTATATCAGAAGAGATGAAGAAAACTTGGGAAAGTTTGATGCAAGGTTAAGCAATATTCCTTGGATATTCTACAAGAAGCAAGGCTTATCGGTGCTAGAGCAATAGGCTAAAGAAGATAGTTGAAAGTGTAAGTTTCAAAGTAGATGAAGAGCCAAATCAAAGACTAGTACTAATAGAAGGTTATGAATTTGATGAGTCCTCTTGTAGAGAAGAAGGAAAAGTAGAAGAAAAGGAAAAGGAGATGTAGGTTGAAGAGGAAATAAAGATAACAACTTCATTTCCTCCATATTTGTCGATGACATAATATTTGAAGGAAATGAAGGTATGTTCAAGAGATTCAAAAAGAGTTTGAGATGTCTATGTTTGGGGAGATGAATTTATTCCTTGGGCTACAAATCAATCAAACGAAAAAAGGAATATTCATTTCAAAATCAAAATATGTCAAGGAAATATTGAAGAAGTTTGGAATGGAAGGCTCTAAACTAGTATGTACTCTTATAGTTATTGGTTGCAAGTTGAGAAAGAATGATGAATCCCATAAGAGTGACTAGAGAAAGTATAGATCAATTATTGGTGGAATTTTATATCTAACTAATTGTTACTAGACCAGATATCATGCATGAAATTTTTCTTGTGGCCACATTTCAAGAAGATCCTAGAGAATCACATATGATAATAGTAAAGAGGATATTTTGATATTTGCAAGACACTCTGAACTATGGTCTATGGTATCCAAAGGATACTAATTTATCTTTTAAGTACCTATACAGATGTAGATTGGGAAGGTTGTGTGGATGAAAAAATAAGTACAAGTGGAGGTGCTTTCTTTCTTGGAAGCAGGTTGGTTTCTTGGCTAAGAAAAAATAAAGATTTAGTATCTTTATCTACTACAGAGGCGTATATTGTTGTAGCATCTTGCAGCATACATGTTTTGTGGATGAAGTAGACATTGAAGGATATTAGAATATCATATAATGAACCTATTTCTATCTTGTGTGACAATACAAGCTATCTATATATCAAATAATTCATTGATGCATTCAAGGACAAAGCATATCATAATCAAATATCACTTTCTAAGAGAGAAGATTGCAGAAAATGAGGTGAAGCTGGAGTATGTACCTACAATGGATCAAGTTGAAAATATCTTCATGAAGGATCTTCCTAAAGATAAATTTGAGTATCTCCAATAGAATTTAGGGGTTATTGCCCCTCATTATTTCAAATAGATGCATAAGTATATTCATATATTTGAAAATAATTTCAAGGTATATTCTTGGTCCTAGATTGATTGTGAAGGGTACTTCTCAAGGGGAGAAGGTAGTAGAATTTTTGGTTGGTGAAGTCAAATGGAGCATATTTTGTGCCCCCTAAAAGGCAGAGTGTAGAAAAGTGAGTGAAATGTAGTTGCTTGCTAGTGTTGCAAGTGGTGTATGAAAATAGGAAATATCCTATGTAGATGATTCCCTTTGAATATTATCAAAGGGGGAGAGAAAAAGATTTCAATACATGAAAGAGAGTTGGATGATTTTATGGCCCTTTTCTATTGATGTCAAAGGGAGGAGAGTTGGTTGAAAAACCATAGTTCATAGTGAAAAAGAGAATATAATATGAATACCATAATGGGAGAGTGTTTAGGAGAAAGAGAATAAGAACATGAAGAGTGAGATATGCCCCAATCAAGGGGAGTATTGCTTGTTGCAAAGTTATAGTTGATTGCTTTTGTTATTGATGTTTTTTTAGAAAGTAGATGTTTCCATCAATGACAAACAGGGGGATTGTTGGAAGATTGAGTAGTTTGTGAGTTGTTTTGGTGTTGTCATTGATTTCAACCCCTTGTATGAAGAGAGTGTTGGAATTCTATTGGTGTTGATAATTTCAACCCCTAGCATTGGAGTTGTTAGAAGCCTAGAGGTGTTAGTATTGATGTCGACACAATGTTGTTGGTGTTGTCATTGATAGCCTACTTGAATATAGTTATAGAATTTGTGTTTGGAGAGACGGTTGGGCATACTATAGTTGATGAGAGGTGTTGAAGATGCTTCAGATGTGTTGCAAATATTTTAGTATTACTTTTGATATAGTTGGTTCACTTGTTTTCCAAGTGCTTTTGAGAAAATTTGAATAAAAGGGAGTTTAGTGTGGCAAAGTGGTGTTCAGTGTTTTTCTCCACATTTCTTCATGGTTGAATATATTCCTATGTAGTTTGGATATGTTGATTAGAGGTGTTCAGAGGTTCCATATCTAGATTTTTAGGTTCTATATTGTTCTGTAGTGGAAGATGTATTTGATAGTGTGTCTTTCTAGCAAAACAGGGTATATGGGAGAAATGAGATTGCTCTGCATTTCTCCCCAGTGAAGCTTCTTATCTTGCAGATCTAGGAATGTGCTTATATTTTTTTATCTACCTTTCCCTAAAGTTTCAAGTTCTATGTTATTTCACAAGGTTGTTTGGTGTGTTGGATGTCTATGCTAGTATGTCTAGTTGCACAAAATAAAGGTTCTCTTAAGTTTCAAGTGATTGCAATAGTAGTGGTTAATATTCTAATGTTGTGAAATATTTTGAGATTTTTTATAATGTTGTGTGGTCCAAAAGATGTTTCTAAACCTAGATATGCATTCTTGTGGTTGCTTGTTAGTATTAGTGCAGGTTTGGCCGACCTGGCATGCTAGCACTAATTATGGAGGATGATTGTTGTTTGTGGAAGTGTTGAGAAGTGTATCAATGTAGATTTTGGTCATATTTAAGTTGTGGCATGCTCTACTTTCAATTCTTTACACCATGCAATTATTTTGTGTCGATCTATTTGATGTTGCATGGTTGAGGTGGATACATTTCCTTAAGGCTGACCTAATTGAGATTGTTTTAGGTCAAAAATGGTATAAATACAAGGTGAGTTGCTGTGCAAATTAATTAAAGAGAAGGTGTGTGATGCGAAAGATGTGAAAGTGAACAAGTGTGGTGATATGATTGTGAGATTTAATTCCTATGACTCCTAGATGCAATGAGCAGAAGGTGTCTACATTTTAGTTTGTTGAATGAGTTGTTTATGATTCAATGGAACTGTATCTTTTGCATAAGATAGATGCATTGTTAGTAGTTTAGTTTGGCAATGAGCCACCCCTTCTTCTATCTTTCTTCTTCTAGATAGTGAGTCATTTGGTAGTGATCCCTCTGGAAGTGAGCCTATTATATTCATTGTTGCTATTACTTTATATAGTGAGATAATCCTCACTATAGTTTTTCCCTTCTTGGTTTTTCCACATAAATCTGGTGTTATGTGTTTGATGTGTTTGCATTACTGTTTCATATGTTTACATTTTTTTAATCCATGATAAGGGTTAAAGGACTAATAAATATCTAAATGTTAATGAGGGTTTTGATTTTTTAATGTACAATTGATTCACTCCCCTCCTTCATAGTTGTCCTATGCATCTAACATTATGAACTATCCTTAGAATCCAAGGTCGCTACCCCTTTCTAAATTTTGTCCATAATAAACTCTTATCTCATAACCTCCTATCTCATATTTCCCTTCATGTTTTCACTTAACTGTCCTCTATTTGAATTCAAGGTCATTAACTCAGCCTTCCCCTCTTTGTGATTATTCATTGTGATCCTTTAGTGTCCCTCATCTATGAAACCTCTTTCAAAAGGACTATCATTAACCCTATTTCAAATTCCCTATTCAAAGTCCATCATTGTATTTAGGGTTTCAACAATTGAAATATAGCATATTTACAACCTTCAAATATTGTAATAGAAGGATAACTGAAATAAAACAAAAAAATCTGACCAGCATATGACTTTTGAGGTGTACCTATCAACTCTATTCATAATGAATTGCAACTTTTATCTCTGCATGTTGCATGGTTGGGCATGATTGAAAACTCGTGCCCTCAAAGGATTAGCAACTCTTTTCTAACTCCCTATCTTAAATGAAGATAATCCAACTGAGAAAAACCCCACCAAATCTACATGCAAACTCCTCCAAACTTCAATTCTAGCAAAAGAGAACCCTAAATTTTCCTCCACATGAAGTCTTTCTTCAGTTTTTCTTCCTTTGTCTTATGTTGGTGTCCAAACTTAGAGTATTTTATTCTAATCTCCATGAAATCTCCCTAATTTTGTGATGAAATTCTAAGGAGACTCGAAAATAACACAAATTCAATGAACTTTTCAAGACCAAAACTCTAACACTTCAAACAAATGATTTTTCTCATAATCTTCCACTATGTTTTTATGAGAGCAGCAAATAAGGTATTTTTGACATAAATTTCAATAAAAAATCCAATCCACAACCTAAAACCTGTTTTGGATACCCATTTGGCCCTTATATAACATATCCTACATTCAGGTGGGGTTACTTTGGAACATATCCCTCAAAAACTTGCTGCTATGCTGACCCGAGGGCCCAAATTTGCAAACCTGTCTTAAGTAAAATGGCCATAAAACACTCAAAACTCAATGAAATTCAATGAGACAAAACAAAAAATGAATTAGAATCATATATGCATCAATCCCAATGATCGAGACTCAAAAATAAGGCCGTAAATTTCTGTGCATCAACCTGCAAACACGTTTTACCAGTCTGAAATACAAAAAAAACAAAGTTAAAGCATGCAAAGGGGTTTCTAAATTATTTTTTTCTTATTAAAACTTCCCCTTATTCTTGAAAATTAAGTACAATTCCATTTTGAAGGATTTTCATCTTCCTCAATCAACTAAACCTTCTATTTTCCCACTTGATTCTTCATATTCCACTTTCTTGCACTTTTTCCAATTTGCAAATTTTGCAAGTTTTACATTTTCCATCTTTTTTCCCACCTAGAGACATATTAAAGACTGAAATACAATTTAATGGGCATTAGAATGGCCATTTACAATGCTTTTCAATGATAAAAATTCAAATTTTAAAATATTGCCTATTGGAGGCATACAATGTTCAAGGTGCTCTGCATCATACAATGGGCCATGAAATCTTTCCAAGTTCCTTGGAAATATATTACTATAGATAAATATTCTTCACACCTGAAAAAAAACATTTCCCTTTACCAAATTTTCTTGGACTGGTCCCTTTCTTTTCTTTTGAATCTTTCACTTGCCTTTGTCTTGGTTCAATCTTTAGCCTTCATCTTTATCTTCACTTGCCTTTTGCCTTCTCTTTCTCTGATTATCAGGTTCACCAATCACTCTTCTCATCTACTCCCATAAGTGGAGTAATCTAAAACTAATGACTTCAAATTCTTCAAGTTATTTTTCAAACAAATATCCATCTCCCTCATTGCTTCACCACACAAACTCAACAAACCATCCATCTTACCCAATAGTAGATCCTAGAAGATGCACCTACCACTCTTTCTCTCAATGGTCTCACTTTATCTATGAACCTTCTCCCTAGATTAATATACATTGGAGGATGGTGAAAAAGGACCTCATATTATCTGTAACCAACACACAACTTGAACTCTTCCTCTCTGCAGCTTAAGATGAATCAAGCACCTACAACCAACAATTACAAACACACAACTATAAACTCTTTTCCAGCCCAGATCTTCTGAGCTCTGATACCAATTGATGCAATGATAAGGGAAATCCAAAATAACACAAATTCAATGAAATTTTCAAGACAAAAACTCTTAACACTTCAAACAAATGATTTTTCTCATAATCTTCCACAATGTTTTTATGAGAGCAGAAAATAAATTATTTTTGACATAATTTTCAGATAACAAATCCAATCCACAACCTAAAACCTGTTTTGGATACCCATTTTTCCCTTATATAACATATACTACATTCAGGTTGGGTTACTTTGGAACATATCCCTCAAAAACTTGTTGCTACACTGACCCAAGGGCCCAAATCTGCAAACCTGTTTTAAGTAAAATGGCCATAAAACACTCAAAGTTCAATGAAATTCGATGAGACAAAAACCAAAATTAAGTAGAATCATATATGCATCAATCCCAATGATCAAGACTCAAAAAAAGGCCGTAAATTTCTGTACATTAACCTGCAAATACGTTTTACCAGTCTGAAATACAGAAAAAGCAAAGTGAAAGCATGCAAAGGGGTTTCTAAATGTTTTTTTTCTTATTCAAACTTCCCCTTCTTCTTGAAAATGAAGTAAAATTCATTTTTGAAGTATTTTCATCTTCCTCAATCAACTAAACCTTCTATTTTCCCACTTGATTCTTCATATTCTGCTTTCTTGCATTTTCTTGCACTTTTTCCAATTTGACAATTTTGCAAATTTTGCAAGTTTTACATTTTCCTTCATTTTGCCCACCTAGAGATATAATATTGGAGGCATACAATGTTCAAGGTTCTTTGCACCAGTTTGGCATGGAGACTTTTTCTCTACTTCCCTTTTTGGCATGAAAACATGATGACTTTGAGGAATAATTTTTAAACAAATTTACCAAGCTTTTAAAATGAAAGAAATATTAATCCTCTAATTTTTTTTTTAATTAAAACCAGAAGATTATTTAAATGAGTTATTTAAATAATACCAATGATATTAAATAAAAATGGACTACACTAGCCATATTGCTCTTGCATCATAGGGAAGTATTTTATAGTAGAACTAATTTATTGTGATGGTGAAGACCACCTAAATAAAAATTCTATTACTCTTCAAGGCAATACCAAGATCTCTAGAATTCAAATGGTGATACTTGACCACCACAAGTTAGATGGTTTTTCTTAGGTGACTAAAGTTGAAATAAAAAATCCTAGTGGATATTGGTGTTTATGCAATCAAGGGTTCATGGTCAATAGGTTATATAAAAAGACCAATAATTTGGTATTTTTTTAAAGTAATTGGTTTCAAGTTATCTTTTTGTAAAAGTGTTATATGTCACTTATTGTGACTAAAGGTTATAAAATGAACCTTATTTCTAGACAAGTGATGTAAAATATAATCAAATAAGGTTATTAGTTTCAAACCCATTGTATTTCAAAAATGTAGTTAGAAAGCAGCTATTGGTGTTTGATGAGAGTCAATTATGTTCCATTTTATGCCATATTTTAGCATATTTCATATGCTTTTATATCCATTCCCACATTCCATTTTCGCTCCATATCATACTATTTCATCATTTTATGTTGCATATGATTAAATATATATAAGTGGTATTTAATATAGTTTTGGATAAAATATGGAAATTAATTATTGATTGTCTTTACTAATAACCATTATGATTTCAAGCCTTGGAAAATAAATCTTTCAGCATACATATCACAAAAACTTCATGTCACCTTTTATGTAGGAAATCTTCCTATCACTTTCTGGTCAGGAGCTTCTGTCTATCACTTTTTGACTAGGAATTTATTTATGTCATCTTTTCACAAGATGATATCAGTTCCCAAGGTGGCAACGGTTAGAAATTATTATGATGGTTGTGCGGATCATTATCTTCTTTTTGTAGAAATTTCACTAGGTTGTTATTCTGATTTTCTACTAGATTATTATTGGCCATGTAGACTCTTGATTCTACCAATTTACAGATGGACTGTATTCACTTCAAGCTGCCAAATCTTCAACTATTGCATATCTTTGTATGACTATTTTTTATTCTTGCTTCTCTTTTCCAACTCAGCCGAATTGTGGAGGGAAGCTTTACCATGTGATGGAGAAACCTGCCAATCTACCTATTTCCTATTTTTGTCTACAGTTATAACAATGTTATTTTTTAACTCGTGGTTGCAGTAAAGGATGCGCGTGAGCCTCTAAATTATAGTTCATTGGCCATGAGTGAAAACAAACTTATTCTATTTCACATCACTTTGTTATTATTTTTTATAAGCACAACCTCTATATATACAGTCTCTTGTAAAACATTGGGGGAATATTGTATACATATTATTATATCATTTTTTATAATAACAAAAATGTTTCTTCTAATCAAGGCAACATAGGAAGGTTTTTGTTTCTTCTATCATGCGACCAAAAGCAAGGGCCCACTCCTTAGGGAAGCTTGGTGTTTTTTTACTTTTTTTATTTTATTTTCTTTCATTTAATTTAATTCTGCAATGCATGCTAATTTTTGTAATGCCTTTATATTCAAGAGTGGACTATTATTTAGCTAATTGTGATCTAGTTATTAATTGAATAAATATGAGATGTGATTATTTTAAATATTAATTTTTTCATTTGAATTCTTAAAATGTTAATCGTATTTTGAGTATATTCAGGTTGTTGGTATCATAGCCTGTGATAGTTCCTATCACAGTTCTTGTCACATTTCTGCTAGTAAGACAAATTAGGAAAGTCAAGCCAGATTTTCATTTAAGAAATTTGTGTGCTCTAGCTACATTTCATCCCCACTTAATTCACTGTTTTCCTCCCTTAGGTATACTACTACAACACCTTTCACAAACTTACAATCCTAGAATTGACACTTAGAACAAGCCGAACCTAGTTCATTCTTTGCCCCAGCTTTGGCATATCATTTTTGTGTTGTTTCTTGGGAGAGGTGTTAAAGGTCAGAAAACCCAGTGAGTTAAGTTAGGACCAATGCGTTAGGATGAAAGCTCATGTATGTTCTGTATGTACCTAGGTGATTACTCCTAATTTTCATTTTTAAATCATGAGATGCATGGTTTGAGTTTGAAGGTAGATCTTAGTAGATATAACCATTTATATATATTTACACCAACCGTTGTGAGTTAATTGATAGAAAGTAGAAATTTTGAAGAAATAACATAAAAACAATAAAAATGTTGCATTTTTAAGGCAGCTCAAAAACATCACTTTTAAGGAAAAAATACTTCAAAAATGAAGAATCTGGAGGTCACGCAACAACAAAAATGTTGCATTTTCAAGGCACTTCAAAACATCATTTTTTAAGGAAAAATGCTTCAAAAATGAAGAATCTGGAGGTCACGCAAGAAGAAAAATGTGTTTGGTGGCGGGGGCTCTGCCCTGCGACCCTTCCATGCATCGTGACCAGGAGTGTGCCTAGGGAACTACCCCAAGACCTCACAAGGGGTGTTGCCCCTTGACCCTGCTAGGGGTTGCCAACCCCAGACCACTACTTTCAAATTTAAAAACAAAAGAAGAAATTGATGGGGGAATCATGCCAATAAAAAGTGATGTTTTTATTTCCCCTCTACCTAATGAGTGCAACTTAGACAATCTTGATCTTCCAATACCATTGTCACAAACATCTATAGATGTTATTTTCATAGTTGACTAAGAACAAATAATTTATGGATTTTTAGGATAATGGAATTTCAAAAATGATGCTTTAACCATTTGTTGTTTCGATTGTTGCAAGGAAGAAGTTGAGTGCATGTGCCAAATTATTCAAGAGGACATGGTGAAGGAGACAGATGTTATAAGTGAGCCTCGACATGAAAAATATGGAAGTGAACAATTCTTCTTTGCAAATCAAGTAAAACTTCACACATCAAATTGGGAAGATCAAGGTATTCTTAATGATTTTAAAATGTCTTATAATTCTATTGGATTTGAAAGGCAATATGTTTCTTCATAAAATGCTTCTCCTAACAATTATGGTGAATGGGAACAATGTCCAACTTACCAAAAATGTCAAAATGAATGCTCACAACAACCACCATATCCATTTTCTATATTACCATCTCCACAATATCCATCATATCTACTTCCACCTACCCTATATCCACAACAAATTTTACCATTTTCATTATCACATTCATATCACACACCATCCACTTCAACATATCCACCAAGGAAAACTACAATTCCTAATAAAATATTACATAATAAGGTGGTTCAAACTACATATAATAATGATATTTTGATGATCCCTTTACATTCCATTAATGTACTTGAAATTGGTGAATTACAATTACAATCTATTCATACAACTAAAAGATGTGATTTTGATTTAATTGAATTAGAGAAACAATTTGATCAACTAAACGATAATCAATTTAGTTCTTATCTACTTAATGAGTCACAACTTTTAGTAATAATTTACACACAAAAGGAACAATTCAATCTAATTTCATCATTGAAATGATAAATATGTGTGTTGCAATTAATCATGCAATAAGAAATGGTGAACGGTATGCCTTAATGATTCAAGAGTTTTGTGAGATACATAACGACATCCTACAAGATCTTTCATGTATAAATATTTTTATACTCAAACTTCTAGATCTTTGGAGGCCTATGGTAAATTTTTGTATTCCTCATACACTTATTGATCTAGGTCCAATAATTGATTAACAAGAACTAGAAGGGTTTGAATGCATTAATGACCACATAAAACATGCTACAAATGGATGATCATTCATTAAAGATTTAAGATATTAAATATGTATTTTATTAATTCTTTGGATAATCCTAATATCGTCATGATTTTACAATGTGAAATTAAGTTGGGGGAGATCCATTGAATTTTGGAAATCTTTGGTTGATTTTTCATGCCACTATCTTTATTCATTCTTTGAATTATCTTAATGCTCTCATGCCTTTGCAGTATGAAGTTAATTTTGGGGGGAATCCCTTGAATTTTGATGATTCTTGGTTTATTTCTAATAAACCCTCATTGATTGTTTCATCGGTGCTTCTAGTAAAACCACCTGTGTGATACTTGGACCAAATAATGGTATGCATTCTTGTGTTAATCAAAAATGATTTTATATTATCTCTACACAAGCATTCATTGTAACAGTATTTATTCATCCATTTTTATCAAGTATTTATTCATATTAATAAATCTACCCTCCATTTTTTTTAATAATAAATCATTAATAATTGTGAAATTATAACATGGATGATGTTGTACAAATTTTAAACTATTATACTTGATATGCTTGGTCTTGAGAATATGGTTACAGGTTTATTATCCAATTTTCTCAACATTATGCACCAGTTGATGCTACTCCTCTAGATGAGCACTTGAAGGTATATTTTGTTAGATTTACTAACTAGAAGTGATATACAAGTTTTATTTGTGCTTCTCTTGGAGATTGCAAGAGGATTCGTAAAAGTTTTCAATCTTCATGGGTGGAACTTTTGTTTTGCACCATCCTTGATGCTAGACCATGTGGAAGATAGTATGCAACTTGGTCTATAAGATCCATGATTTTAATAGTACTAGGTTCTTGAGCTACACATCTAGAGACAAATTAAAGACATGCGCATAGATCTTGAACATATTCTAATCATCACACTCCATCATAGAGATGAGTATCCCCCTACCTAAAGTTGTATGGATAAAGACAAGTTGAGAGACTACAATTGGTCTTTCACTACACAATCTTGTCTTTGATCTATAGGAAACTTTAAAATAGTGACATGAGCTCAATGTTGTTTGTAGCAATGGTGCTATGAACTATTCATGGTCAATCTTGATAGAGGTATCTTTTTTGTTGGTCATCATTGCAAGTTCTACATGCAATCCAATTTCAATAGTGACTTTTTGAAGGGTAATAGAAGGAACTCGAGTTTTGGATGGTGTCACTTCAAAATCCATATAAGGGTTTCCTTCTCTTTGGTCATTATATGCAAGTTATCTATAAAAAAAATGAAAAAAAATGAAAAAATGAAAAAATGAAAAAAAAAATGAAAAAAACAAGAAAAGAAAAAGAAAAAACCATAAATTCTAACAATGAAAATCTTCAGGCGTTGTTAGAAAACTACAGTTTGAAAACTAGTTTCTCAAGGATTGTAGTTGAAATAAATTCTTAGTGGTGAAAACTATTTTCGCAGTGCCACTAAGTGGTAAGTGATTGAAAATTGGATTTCTAGTGGTCAATTGTTGTTATCAAAATTGAAAAATGAAAAAAATGAAAAGAAATTATAGGCTACCATCAGTATGTTTCATAATAATTCAAGTCTGATGTGTGGTGTGGTTGTGATCCTTATTATAGTTTTTATTTCCTTCCTTGTTGGACATTCACAGTTGCAGTTTTTGGTTCCATCTTAGAAATTCATAGTCATTGAGTTTGTTTGGCTACTCAACCTTGGCATACATGGACATGCAAGTTGGTAAAACAATCAATTCTATTTTTTAATTATTTTATATCTTAACTTTATTAATATTTCTTATTATATTAATCATATAAGCAACATTCCTCCCTATCCTCTCCTTGTTTCCAAAGGACGATCAACCCTTTAAGTTGGGGGGAGGTTCCCCATCCTTATTCCCTATCATTTTTCCCATTATTTTCTTTCGCATTAATTATCTCATCATTGTATCCATTATCCCATCATTGTATCCATTATTTTCACCCTTCATAATCATTCATATTTCTTGCTATGTCACCCATTTCAAATAGCTCATAAATATGGAGATAGTTTTTTTGATACCTCTCATATATAGAATTTCCAATAAACAATGTTATGGAAAAATGCCAATGGAAAAAACTGATAAAAAATAAAAAAGAAATAAATGATAAAAAATAATAATAAAAGTCATGACGATTGATATGCAGAAGAGTTGTACAAAAATTGAAGGAACTATGATTGTGAATGAGCTATAATAGTCAAGGGTGAAGAAGGCACACATCATAAATTCAAAGACTACCAATCCAAATCGCAATCTCTCAAAAATAATGATTGCGTGAGGATGTACAATATTCTAAGTTGGGGGGAATGATGAGAGCCAATTATGTTCCATTTTATGTCATATTTTAGCATATTTCATATGCCTTCATATTCATTCCCACATTCCATTTTCATTTCATATCACATTATTTCACCATTTTATGTTGCATATGATTAAATATATATAAGTGGTATTTAATATAGTTTTGGATAAAATAGGGAATTTAATTATTGACTGTCTTTACTAATAAGAATTGTGATTTCAAGCCTTGGAAAATTAAGCTTGTAGCATATAGATCACAAGAACTTCATGTCACCTTTTATGCAAAAAATCTTCCTATCACTTTTTGTTTAGGAACTTCTTTCTATCACTTTTTGACCAGCAATTTATTTCTATCATCTTTTAACAAGATGATGTCAACTTCCAAGGTGAAAATGATTAGAACTTCTTATGATGGTTGTGCAGCTCATTATTTTTTTTTTGTGGAAATTTTGCTAGGTTGTTGTTTACAATATCTACTAGATTATTATTGGCCATGTAAAATCTTGATTCTACCAATTTGTAGATAGACTCTATTCACTTCGAGCTTCCAGATCTCTAGTTATTACATATCTTTGTATGACTATTTTTTATGCTTGCTTCTCTTTGCCAACTCAGCTGTATTTTGGAGGGAAGCTTTACCATGTGATGGAGAAACCTACCAATCTACCTGTTTCCTATTTTTGTCTATAGTTATAACAATGTTTTTTTTAACCCATGGTTGCAGTCAAGGCTTCACATGAGCCTCTAAATTATATTTATTTGGCCATGGGCGAAAAAAATTTTATTCTATTTCACAACACTTTGTTACTTTTTGTTATAAGCACGACATCTATAGATATGGTCTACTACAAAATAGTGGGAGGAATATTGTATATAGATTATTATGTCATTTTTTATAATAATAAAAATGTTTCTTCTAATCAAGGCAGCGTAGGAAGGTTTTTGTTTCTTTTATTGTGTGAACCAAGAGCAATGGCCCACTCCTTGGGGAAGCTTGACGATGTTTTACTTTCTGCATTTTATTTTCTTTCAATTAATTTAATTCTGCAATGCGTGCTAATTTCTGTAATACCTTTATATTCAAAAGTAGACTATTATTTAGCTAATTGTGATTTGGTTATTAATTGAAAAAATATGAGATGTGGTTCTTTTAAATATTATTTTTTTCATTTGAATGCTTAAAATATTAATCATATTTTGAGTATATTTGGGTTGTTGGTATTTCATAGTCTATGATAGTTCTTATCATAGTTCTTGTCACATTTTTGCTAGTAAGACAAATTAGGAAAGTCAAGCCAGATTTTCATTTAAAAAAAAATTGTGTGTTCTAGTTGCATTTCATCCCCACTTAATTCACTACTTTCCTCCCTTAGGTATACTATCACAACACCTTTCGCAAGCTTACAATCCCTAGATTGACACTTAGACCAACTTGAACCTAGTTCATTCTTTACCCTAGTTTTGGCCTATCAGTGTTTATCAAAAGGAAGCCTATAAATACAAGGCTCTTGCTATTGTAAAATAGAATTTTAGAAGGGTAAATTTTGAGGAAATTTTCTTAGAGTTGTATTAGGACATTTGGCTTGGCACTTTTTACTTAAGAGTTTTTGAAATTGTATAATTTTAGAAATATAATGAAAAATGCATTTGGTTTGTATTTCCTAGATGTGATTTTGAGTTATTATTACCAATTTCTCATATGCTAAATTGGTAATCCCTTTGTGTAATTGTGGAAATAATTGGTCATCTATTCAAACAATCTATTTAGTTAATGAAACACAATCATATTTTGGTATCTTAGTTTGACTGTGTAGAATTAACTGTATCCTCATGTGTAGAGGTTTTCTATCCTTCTTTCAACATCATTTAATGTCAAAAACCTACCTTATGGTAAAATCTCCTTATAATTTTTCATAGTTGTGAAATCTCAACTGGTGTTTGTGTGTCTACCATTGGGTTTTTGTAGTGCATTTTATTTTAGTTTTATCCTTTTTTTTAATTTCAGGTTAAAATTATTAAAAACTACAGAAACCCCCATCATATGAGGGAGTTTCCCCTCTCAAATGCAGAGGAATATCGCTATTCCATAACTATCTCTCCAATTGTTTGGAACAATATTCACTTCTTTTCAAAAAAATAGGGTCATTCTTAGAGATAAAATTGCAGTGACGAATTTGTTCAGCAACAAGATTGTGTTGGAAATGTTTGTTGAGAGATTGATAGAAGAGGAAGTGATTGGATGAGACTTATCATAGGTGGAAATGATGATTATGGTGGATTTGAAGGAATATATTAATCGAATTTGGTAGATGGAATCTTCAATCATGAGAGGAGAGTTGTTTTTATGTGAATATGATGGTGGATTTCCTTGACTAGGAATATATGTGTGTCATTTGAACCTAAGGTTTGGTGGGAGAGATGAATCCTGTTGAGGAGGGTTGGAAGATGATGCAGGAGCATACAATGGTGTAAGGGAAACATTGCAACACCCAAAAAAACATTCCTTTTTTTAGTTGTTTTGGGTCCCATGATGACACTTAAGGTGCGTAACACAATCAAAAGTAAAAAAAGTAAAAATAGTCACTTGTTATTTTTGGCAAGTTAGCCTAAATGGGCATGAATGGACATAAAAAATCACATGAAGGAACGAAATTGAAAAATAAATTTGATGGAAAAATAATCATCTCAATATATTATACAATTTGGGAGATATTAAAGTTTTCATCCCAAGAAATTCCTCTAATAAAGTTTCAAACTCGAATTTGAATCTCTTAGAAGCCTCGTAAAAGCTCGAAAAGTGGACAAAATGATCTTCAAATATTGCAGCATTGTAGATCTCTTTGCAAGTTTTGTAATGATATACTATAGTATCAAACCAAACACCTAAGTCAAAAGTTATGGATCTAAAAGCTATGCCACCAAAAGGTCAATTTCAAATGAAATATCTTCCTAAGCGAGAAAATGAGCGGTTGGACTTTTGGGAATCAAAAAGGGGGAGTTACATTTTCCAAAACATTATAAGGTAGTTTTGGTGTCAAATAAAGGGTCGAATGGAGGTTACAAGGGGCAGCTCCATTAGTGCAAATTGTGGCTCTGAATTGCAGAGTTTCTTAGATAGTTGTTTTTATTTGTAGTGACATAAGCTCATGTGGTTGTTGCTATTGGAAACATGAGCTTTGTCATTGGGATATTGTTGGAAACATGAGAATGATGATGTATGGATGGAGATTGATGAGAATGAAAAGGTATGGTTTTTTCATTGATGGAAACCCATGGTAGAAATGCATAAGTATTGGTTCGATGAAGACCAAGTGTTTTGGAGATTTTTCCTAAGTCTCGATGTATAGTTCAATATTACAGTGAACTAGTTTTAAGGTCCACATTGCTCCGCTATGCAAAATCTTGTCAAGTGGTTTTGAGGTAATATTGGTGCACATTGGAGGTGTCTAAATCCAAATATTCAAGGTTGTATGTATTTTATAGTTGAATATAATGTTGGAAAAGTATTGGCTCTGTAATGACAATGTTACTAGTACAAATTGTATGTTGAAATGCTCTGCATTCCACCACGGATGAATATTTTTCTATACAATTTTGAGGAAGTGTTTATAGGTATCAGAATTATTTGTGCTCCAAGTGACAAGTGTTTTGACGGTTTTCATGTCAATTTGTGAATGAACAGTTGGTTCATTTAGTTTTTTCTTCACCAATTTTGTTATATGGTGTTGACCTAAAGGTTTTGGGGTTGTTTCGAGTTGATATATGTAAGGAGTAGATTTATGGGAGTGTTTGTGGGTCATGTCAACCTGTTTTGATGGTGTACATTTTTTGGGTCTTTCTACAAGGCATGTGTGTGTTTTTTTGAGCCAATAGGGTATGTGGTGCATAGTACATCTACTTAGGCCAACCTAATTGATGTTTTGGTTGGTTGTGGTATATATACAAGGTAATTCCTTATGAAAAGATATTCATATAAATATGAGGAGATTAAGTGTGTGTGCGAGATATGGTGCAAAGAGAAGCGAGAATTATAATTATGGTGAAGTATGAAGTGTGTTAAGTCAGTTTTTCAGAGCTTAATTGGAACTATATCTTTAGCATAGGTCAGGTGCATTGTTAGTGGTTCATCTTTGGAAATGAGCCACCCTTTCTTCTATATTTTCTACTCTAGGTAGTGATCCCTTTGACAGTGATCATTTCTATCTTTCTAGACAGTGAGTCCACTTTTCTATATTAACATTGTAGTTGGTTATAATATATTGTGTGCTAATCCTCATTGTGTTTTTTTCCTTTCAAGGGTTTTCCACATAAATCTAGTGTTACTGTGTTATTTGATGTGATGCATGATTTATATGTTCCTTTCATTTATTGAAAGTTTAATTTTATGCTTTGTCGAATGAATGCTTAAGTTGATAAAGTCAATGAGTTTCAGCGAATATTGATTCACCCCCCCTGAGTATTCTGGGTGTTCAACAATTGGTATCAGAGCTCGGTTCCTTCTATTGGCTTGATCACTGAGCTAGATCTTGGAGGTTGAACACATGGCTACAAGTAAGTATGCTATCCCTCTAAAAGAGATATCACTGAAGGGTTTATTCAAGAAGATTATGAAGTTGATATGGAAGAAGAACTCAAATCAGCTCTTGATGATCTAGATAAAGCAGAATCTGAGAACAAAGATCTAAAAGAGAATCTTAAGGATACAAATGATTGTATCAAGAAGTTGAGAGAGAAACTCAAGAAATCCATAGAAAGATTCAAAGAAACAAATGAGAAGCTCAAGCAATCAAATGAAAAAATCACTAATCTAAAAGTACAAGTTGAAGAAGGAAAGAGATTTGAAGACTGCCTAAATGTCAAATTGAACCTAGATAAATCTACAAAATGTTAAAATCTTGAACAAGAGATTGTGAATTTGAGATTAGATCTAGAGAAAACAAAGAGTCAAGAATAAAAATTCAAGAAGAGTTCCACCTTTCTTGATGAGATGATTTCAAATCACAAGGCTTATAAGGAAAAATAAGGATTGGGGTTTAAAAAGGAGAAATTTCAAAGCAAAATTAGACTTCAAACAATGCTAAAAAGAAAAATGATAAGAAGAACAATGTGAGAAAAGTTTGAAACCAGAAAAAAGAATTCAAAATACCTCCTATTAGACAACCTACTACACAAAGGTATGGTAAGTATTATTCTTGTAATAAGTTTGGACATAGAGTTGTAGAATGTAAAAGAAGAATGAATTAGAATGTTAAATCATTTCTCAATCAGTGCTATACATGCAATAGATTTATTCATAAATCTAGTGAATACAAAAGTCATATGATGAATGGTTATAATAATGGTATGATGTTTCAAACATTCAATGGTTATTGTTATCCATGCAATAGATTTTGGTATAAGTCTTTTGAATGTAAATATAAAATGGCAAGAAGTAAGTTTGTTCTAAAAAAGGTATCATATGTCATAAATGTAATAAACCAAGACACATAGCTAAGTTTTGCAGATCTGAGAATGTTAAACCCTCTGTTTCACAAAAGAAGACTAATCCAATAAAGAAGGTTGATCTGGTTAAGATAAAGAATGAAATGAACAAAACATGGAAGAAAAGGAACAAAGTGAATTGAAGAGTGAGTATGTGCCAACCTTTGGTGCAGATTTTTCCTTTGGAGACTAGATGAAGAGCTTTGGCTCTAGGGGAGTTTTAACAGATCTTTAATCCCCCACCAAAGATGTGGTGTTGATATCCTTAGCACATTGGTACATGTATAGATTGACATGGTTGATATTTTGATGGTATCTCTGGTGTGAAATATTTTGTCAACTACAATCAATGCATTTTTAGGTCATCTAAAAAGGTGTTTATATGTGATTTTTCATATGACTAAGTCATTTTTGATCAATTATTTGAAGAGTGAAGAGTAGAGAAAAGGTGATTTGAAGGAATTTTTAAGTTTTTTGCAAAACCCTATCAATGAAGAAATTACAAGGTATTTATCAGTTCTTGCTAAACCCTAGTTCCAAAAAAGGTTCGAAATGTTTACTCTTTAAGTTATTGATGTTTTGGAGCATCCAAGACCTAAATTTAAAAAGAATCCATAAAAATCTATGGAAATGGATCCCGAAGATGTATTTTGAGGGTTCCATACAGTGTAATGCACATTAAGGATGTGTGGTTCTATATACAAACAAAAATGGAATAATATGACCATACAAAAATGGTAGAATATTGGGTTAATGAGTTTAATAGAGATGATTTTGAACTAAAACCTAAATTTGAGAGTTTGATAGAGAAGAAATTTTATGTCTGGAACAATATCCCCAACTTTTGCTATGAGGATGAGTAGGTAAAGTATGTGTTGAGAAGAATTCATGATAATTTCATCTAGCTGGACATTCTACACATGATAAACAAAGAAGCTATTAGGGTTGTTACAGGGTTATGCTTAAATGGACCCATTCTGGTGATGAAAAATTTGACGGAGCCCTTGGTCGCTGATATGACTAGGGGCAGAGGGTTGATGTCGGCCAGGGGCCAGGCATGGAGTGCCTGGTCCCCCATATGACCCTGGTGGATGGTGCTTGGGCTCGCGGGGGCTGAGCTCGAGCCGGTGGTGAATGGAAGGGGAGCCACCGGCGACGGCGGCGGGCCGGTGGCCGCCCGACGACGAAATTCATTTGAACTATAGGCGCGAAAACCCAAGTAGATTTCCATTTTTTTTATCGATTTGCATTAAAAAAATTGCCTCGGAATGTGTGCTGGGGAGGCCGAACGGCCTCCCTGGCAAAAACAAATTGCCTTCCGGATCAACTTCACCAAAATCAACGAAAGGAAGGGTGATCTTAGGGTTTTGGGGCACTGCAAACATGATGGTAGTGTCCGTTTTTCTCCAAGATGCTCCAAAAAAATGACAACCTCCAGAGCTTGCAAAAAATCACCCAGCTTGAAACCCTCATAGATCTAGCAAATCATGGCCAAAATCTGCAAAATGAAAGCCAAACCTGACTTTTCCCAGTGCTTTGAATCCAATGGTGAAGCCCGATCTGATCCAAAATGCCACATAGATGAGCTCAAGGCATGAAATCCTTGAGGAACCCCGAACGAACTCTGTAATGAATTTCTCCAGAATTTGAGAAGGGGTTGCATGTCAAGGCTCTGATACCATGTTAGAAACCAAGATCAGACATGCAAACCTAAACACCTTCCACATAAGAGAAAAATAGAAAAAGCAAAGCTTTGCATGAAGATGTGCAAAATATTATTATTCAGGAATTCAAAGATTACAATGAGATCAATCCTTATGAAGGAGATCAAGAAACCCTAAAATGAAACCCTAGTGTGCACACTTAATAATTAATAAATAATTATTAATGTGCCTAAGTTTAGCTTAGGCAACTAAAGGAATAAGTGACTTAATTAATTAACCAATATGATATAATTAATTAAGCATAATAACTTATTACTCTAATAGTCTATGAATAATAAAATAATAGGGAAGTTCACCAATGCAAAATTTGATAAATGAGCCATAACGGTGAAGGATATTGATGATTTGATGGTAAGGTATGCATCAATGATGATTGGGTCTAATATCTTTAATACCAAAAAAGAGAACTTTGTGTTGTCTACCATTATTCACAGTGCTCATCAAATGGTTAAAGAAGGTCTAGATATTGATTTGTGTGAACTCATGAGACAACAGTTGATGGAGAATCTTTAGAAGACCAAGGAATCAAGGTACCCCTTCCTATATGTACCCTAGTTATTTGTTTACTATTTTATTTTCTTAGAGAAGTTCTTGGTACAAAGAATATTGTATGGTTGGATGATATTCTTGTTGCTATTCAGATTAGAGACCATTTGAGAAGGCTAGGGAATCTGGAAACCTAGAAAACCATGTTGTGGAGTTTTTTCAAGACTTTTCAAGGAAAAATCCAAGAAAATGAGAGGATACTGGAAAAAATTGTTGAGAAGTATAAGAATGATTAACCTTCATGGTTAGTAGAGATCACTGCATTATGGAAGCAGTTGAACCTATAATAGTTAAGGTTCTAGAGATTGGATATGAAGTAACTGGAGCAAAGCTTACCATATTTTTTGAAGTTATGTTGAGTAAACCAAGAGATCCATATGTTGATAGATTTGGTACATTTACAAAGAAATCTAGTCATGTGAATCTAGAAAAGAACAACACTAGTAGAAAAATAGCAATAAATGACTAAAAAAACTACTAAAAATTGCATATAAATGACTAATCTTGGTCACATGACCATTAGTAGTTTAGTTCAGGTCATTTATAACATGATCAAATTTATGACTAAACCATTTTTAGTCATTTATTAGTTGTTCTGATTGATCATTTTGGAAGTATATTTAGTTGTTAATTTAGTCATTGATTTAGTCATTTTAATCATTATTTTTCCATCAACTGCTCATATATTTAGTCACTGATTTTTGTCAATTAGTAGTATATTTAGTTGTTAAATTAGTCATTGATTTAATCATTTTAATCATTATTTTTCCATCAAATGGTCATATATTTAGTCACTAATTTTTATCAATTGGTAGTAAATTTAGTCATTTTAATTTTTAATTGTTGTCATTTGGTAGTTTATTTTTAAAAAAATCATTGATTTATGTCAACTGGTAGTATATTGATACATTGTTTATTAATTGCATAATCATTATATTTACTACTAGTTTAGTAGTAAATTTTCATTTATATGATATGAATAATTTATTAAATGCCATAAATTGTATAATGTAGAAATAAATATATTATTAAAATTGAATTAAAGCATAAAAGAAAATAAAAATACGAAAATAAACATATTACTAAACTTGAATTAAAACATAAAATAAAATAAAAATATTACATATACGAACAAGCTACAACATGCTAGAAATTAAAATATTGATTCAACATCATGATAAAAAAAAGTAATCTGCAATAAAAAAATATAATGCAATTTTGATGAACTGTAAGATGTTCATATATATATATATAGATATATATAATCAAAAATGCCAAATTCTAAGAGTTTCCAACTCCTGAAAATACACCATGATAAAGATCCCTAAACAACACATTCAAACTACTACATAAAGCAGTGGGCCAAGCCTTCTATCAAAAGAATGAGGTGGTAACGTTTCTATAGCTAGAAATCATGAATTTTTTGGCAATGTTTCTAATACACGGCCATCAAAGTTGTCCAACATATTAATGTAGTCCATTACACATGACTTATCAACCTTAATGGTTGCTAGGATGAGAATTTTTGTAGATTAGGATTTCCACTAACAGAAAAAATTTGTAGAACAATCTTCTCTAGAAGTTCAATCAACTCATGTGGTAGATCAACAGTCATAAATTCTTTCACTGTCATAGATACTTGACTAGATTTTTTCTTTCAAGTAAAGTAGTTGATACAACTTGATCAATAAGTTTCCTTCGAAAAGGATTTTTTGGGTTAAGAACTTCTTTCCCAAAGGTCAGGTTCCATCCACTCAACAACATACCTGAAACAAAATGTAACATACTTATTGGTTAAAAACCTTGATCCTTTGTTGAGAAAACACTATATGTATATAATAGAAGCTCAAAGTCCTTCAAAATATACCTCACTTGGAGCTTAAATAGATAATTTTTATTGGTAACATTAATAAGCTCTTTGTCACATTTTCCCTGCATATATGCAACAACTGCCAAAGTTGGATCCCTTTTCTCACAATATTTACCCACCACCCGTGAATCATATTAGGGATTTGTAGTGAGGAAGTGCTCTAGATTATCATTTTTATCAATAATGATTTTACCCAATGCATTGTGTACATGTACATCCTAACTTTCTTCACTCACAAGATGCTCTAAAAATTATGTCAACAATCGAAGCCGGTTCCTAGAATAAACAAAGACAAAACAAGAATTGTTAGCTTAATATAGACCTTATGGAAATTGAAAAATAGCTTTGGAGATTTTATATATTAACTTTTTCTCACATTCTTCAACAAGTGGTTCAATAGGAAGGAGAGAATGAGCAAAAAGAATAAGACCTTTGATGAAGTCCTCGGGACAATCATCATCAAGAAGTTGACCAACAACTAAAGGAGCATTGCATGGATTTACCTGATCAACAATCATAAAAGAGTAAACAATTTAGTCCTTTAAATGCATGTGTAGAACCCATACAATAAAAATGATAAATATTGATAATGTAGCCAATATCTATTACATTATCCCTTTTCCAATAAATAAGAATGTCCTTTAATTTTATATTAGTTTTCCATTGTTAAAAAGACATGGTACCAACAATAAATTTCACCTAGCATGGATAAAATATTTTTGGTACACATGTTCCTTCATAAATTATTAGTAACATGATAAATATGATTTTTTTATAGAACTCTTTTTAGAAACTAAAGATCTCTATAATGAGTGACCTACAACTTGAAGATATATAAGGTTTTATCTAGCACAAAACATGGAGGAAAAAATAAGTGTTCAATATGAGGACCTTCCTTTTGGACATGGCCTTCAATTTATCGCAAAATATTGTTTGAATATAAGTAATGGGTAAGATCGGGTACACATCCAAACTGATCATGAACATTTATCAATGGAAAAGCATCTGAAAGTATTATTTCCATAAGAAAGTTATTTGTCTTTTCAACATTATAGAAATTTGACTCTCTAGTAACACGTTCCACCTCCTTTATTTGTCTAGTTTTGGCTATTTCTTCAATGTATTTGAAGTGAATGTCGAGATCCTCACTACCAATGGCATTGAAAATACGCTTTGCCATATAAGTACAAGGCTCCCAAGCTACTACAAAATTACCTCCTCAAATAGTTAATGAATATTAGTGACAAAATGATATAAGTGACAATCCAAAGTCAAATCACCTAGAGCTCAAATATGCACCCACGAATAAATATAGCCCTTTATAAGACTTGAACTATTCAAACAACTTGATGCATGAATCTACACCCAATTGTTCAGAATATTCCTTGGCAGCCTATGTGACATGAAAGAAGCTAACATAAAAAATAAGAGCAATTTTTAATGTCATCTAGAGCCAGCATTATTAATTTCAAATAAATGAAAGGTGCAAAATTTTTACCTAGACAATTATTTGGATACTTCCCCTTAGGTTGACAAGAAGGAGATATTTCATGCACTCCAACACCCACTCTCTAGAGAGGGTCCCAAAGAACTCAACAAGGACCTGAGAAATACTATAATCAGTAAGGGAATTGGTAGTTTCTATTCAATTTCAAGACCACATCATGTTTCATAGACCTATGGGTCGATAGCATGAGTGTTGACAATGACATGTTTAATATCGGGCAACTCTATATAGTATTATACCTAAAATTTACAATATTAGTGATGAAAAAAATATTTCCTAAGAAATCATTTTACATAAGGAAATATGTAGCAAATTTAAATATTTCTACAAAAATTAACATAGACAATGCTTCATACTCGACATCACATCTAATTTAAATTCTAAATGCATCCCAATGAATCACCTACCTAAAGCGCACACATATATAAACCAAATTTCTCATGCAATTTTGCAATACGAGGATGACCATAGTAACTAAAATTTCCATTTTCCAGGTCAACAACATCAAGGAAAGTGACCAAATTAATCTCAAGAACTTGCAAAACAAATAAAATCAATAAAGCTAAAATCACAATAATTTCTACAATCAACAATGTATAAATAGTTCATTTTCACTTTTGTTAGACTTTGCATGTAAGCATGTTTTAAACTAGGTCTAAGAAAATTTAAAATATATTTGCTTCATGATCATATTAACAACTTGGCTTATTTTGAAGATGTGCATGTTTTGGAAAATTAGGCTTCGAAACATCCAACAAAAAGGATGTTGCTTCATAGATCATGTTACATTGTAGATAGATTTACATATGAAACAAAAAGATAGTAAGTTATATTAACAAATGATTATACCTCAATATAAGAAATTTTACCTATTTTTATTTTGGCTACATAATATCTAGACAATATTTTAAATCAGACTGACCAACAAAACAACCAATTGTTGGTGTAATTAATTATTTAATTATACTTTATGAAGTTTACTTAGGTTTTACTTAGGTCATAATTAGTTTACTTAATTAATAAGTAATATTTATTTAGTTGAGATATTTTTAGGTCAACATTAGGGTTATGCATACATTTCTTTTATAAAGCAATTCATCTCATTGTAATTTCTTAATTCTAAATAATATCAATTTGTACATCTTCATGCAAAGCTCTGCTTTTTATTGTTTTTCTCTTCTATGGAAGGCTTTTCTGGTTTGCATGTCTGATCTTGGTTTCTAACACCAATGATAGTGCGTACCAATTATATGATATGCATAATTTATTAAATACCATAAATTGTATAATGAAAAAATAAATATATTATTAAACTTGAATTAAAACATAAAATCAAAGAAAACTATTACATATACAAACAAGCTACAACATGCTAGAAGTTACAATATTCATTCAACATCATGATTAAAAAAGGTAATCTACAATAAAATATAATATAATTTTGATGAACTATAAGATGTTCATATATATATATATATAATCAAAATGTCAAAGTCTAAGAGTTTTCAACTCTTGCAAGTACACCATGATAAATATCCCTGAACAACACATTCAAACTACTACATAAAGCAGTGGGCCAAGTTGTCTAACAACCAGTACATTATAAACATCAACTATGTCATTTTTTACAAATATTTTAGTGGCCACCATGTGAAGTTTCCTTTTTTCTCTTTCAAACGGATAGCTCCATCTATTTTGTCTTCATAAGAAAATAGTATGTTACTTGTGACCATTAAAATATTTAGATTTGCATCTTATGTTCCTTTCAATTTGACTCCATGTACAATAGATGGTGAGTGAATCTGCCCAATGCCCACAACAACACCATCAAACAAATCCAACACCCCAACTTTATCCCCTTCTTGGAATTTATTAAAACAATTTTATAAAAATAAAAAAAATGCATATTATATTAAGATATAAAACATTTGATAACACACAAATAAATAGATATAAAGCTTCCATATGTAAGTTATATGTTCTCCCTTATTTCCATAATCTATGTATACTAGCTAATTACACTTCACTACTATTATAACTAGCTTCTATCACATAGGTAATGATTACCCTTATTTACATAATAAAACAACCATTAATTACTTGAATAATACTTGAATAGTAATTATATGCATGTGGTTTCATAGCACTCACCTCGATTTCAGAACCCCTACTACTATGAATATCATGCACATGCTCGTCGATTTCAACATAATCACTATCAATATTGACATTCAAATTTGTGTAGCTTTGCATAGAGCTCTATTGACAAGGCCTTTTTTCTTTTCATTCTACTTTCATATAATTGCTCTGCATGTGGTTTAATTATCATGCAAAAATTAATATAAGTCAAGTAAATAATGCAAAAGCTATATTTTTTATCCAAAAGAACATTTTAAGCATGAAGAATGACAAAATATTGGGATAGATCAACTTACAACTTAAAGAATGAAAAATCTATAAATTTTTGTCCAAAAGAAGAATGACAAAACATTAGACAGATTAACTTACAACTTAAAGAAAGAAAAAGCTATAATTTTTTGTCCAAAAGAAAATTTTAAGCATGAAGAATGACAAAACATTGGGACAAATAACTAACAACAACTATTTATATATTACCTCAACCTCAACACAACTATGATTATGTTGCACATTCTTGTCCATATCATCATGATCACTATCAATATTGAAAGCTCTATTGACATCAAGGCATTTTTGTTTTCATGTTGCTTTGATAAAATTGCTCTACATGTGGTTTAACCATCATGCAAAAAAATATAGAAAGCATTCAATATTCAAGTAAAGAATGCAAGCTATAAATTTTTCCAAAAGAACATTTTATGGATTACTCCAACAATAAAAAATTGGGTTGGATTCTCCTACGCTCAGATTTCAATCTACATATTAAGAGGCATTTGTATAGAAAACTGCCAAACAAGAAGAAATGAGACCAATGGAGCATCTTACCTCATCTGAATCCATGGAATTATGCTCATTCCATATAGAAACTATAGTCTTAACAAAGGAAACCAACTCGAAACTTTCTCAGTGAGATCATATATGCAACTCCTTACATGTTTGTACCCTTCATTTAAGTTGACATGATCTGGAGAGGCTCTTACTGGGCATCTAGCATATGGTTGTGAAATATCTATTGATGAACTAGATTTCCACTTCATCCTACTCTTAGATTTACTAGGATCTAGTCCTGCCATATAATTGACAATATCTTCTACACCTGCTTCTCTATTACTGTTTTCCACCTAAAATGGAATGTCAATTTCAACATATAGTCAGTTCAGTAAAAAATCAAAATAAATAACACAACGTAAATTGAACCAAAAATCCATATGCTTACTCCATTTTTTTCCATTTTCGCCTTCAAGCCACCTTAGCCAAATGTATATCCAGCCCTCACATTATCTCTTGCTCTCTTGCCTTTGTTACCCTTTTTCCAATATTCTTCATAATGCATAATTTCTTTCAATGCCTCCCACTGTTTGGTAGATAGATTGGAGTCTAACCACTATTTTCCGTCCATGATTATTTTTCTACAATTGTATCTAAGATTGTTCATCAAAAGTCTCATCTTTTGTTGGTAGTATTTTCTAGATATTTTTCCACCAGTAGTCTCAAAAGCATATTCCTTTTTTTGTATAGCACTTTCCACACTTCATGGATCTTTCTCTACCAAATCTTATTTACAAATATCCAAATGGGCCCTACATCTTACACCCAACTCGAAGGCTTGCCTTGCAGCATCTGGCCCAATGGGATCACCATCTCTTGATACCTCAACCAAGAAAGGCTTCTTTCCTTCTAATTTTATTTCTTTTGCATTCCTCTTTGTAGATCCATACAAATATTGACTCAATCTTTGTCTTTTGACAAAAGGAGACACATCTTCTATTAAACCACTACCAATATTTCAAGTTGATCCACTAGCTCCATCAAAAGTTGTAGATAAAGCAGGTGCACTCTAAGGCACACCAGATGCAAGCGATCTCTCTTCATGAATTTCATTAACCAGAACTTCATGCTCCTTGGCTACATCTAGTGTGGAATGAGTAGGTAGATCAGTACCAGTCTCCACAAATTTTACTTCAAAAAACCCTTTAACTTTGAATAAATCATCTGCAAACTATTGTTCTTTTTCTCTCATGTTTGTCTATAATATCTTAAACTTTTTGTTAAGAGATCTCACAACATTGCACATCACCATGTGCTATATTAGGCTACACATCATCACAACTATTCTTTTCACCAACTGTATGTGCTGAATCACAAATGTGTTGGCTTCTATGAGTTGGCGACACTGTATCTTTACTTTCCTCTTATTTTTTCTCTTCATTTTCTTTGCACTCTTTTTCTTACATAAAAATATATATATATATATCATATTATGTCTTATATACATAAACCTTTTTCCTATAAAATTTCATGAAACAATATTAAACAAATAATATACTACTTAGTGGATTTACAACTTTCATGTTTGTCAAACCAAGATTTGATAAATATTCGTTATTCCTAGCCACATTTTCTCAATGAAAGTGCTCATAATTTTTCTCTAAAATTGTAGAATTATGATCACTATCATCTAATTTATGCCTTAAAGTATTTTTCCTCATTTCTTGAAGTCCAAATAAACAATAATGTATAAATCAACAACTTGAATCAGTAGAATAGCAGTGGAATATGAGTTTGAATCTCATATTTTGGACATCGAATGTATAAATATATGACTATCATCAACCCTCATAGTCATCCACAAGTCAAGAGATGAGAACATGGTTTGGGTGCTTTTCCACCCAACCATGAATCTTATGCTTCCCTAGAGAGTTCTTCCTAACACAAAGAACCACCAACCCTACATAGAGTACCTAGCAACTCAGAAACAAATAGAAAGAGGGAATCTTGGTGCAAGCCGAATATATCTACATGCAATTCTATCATGAGTATGCAATGCCCTACTATCAAGATATGGTAGAGAAACATACAAATAATTTTGCTAGGTAAATTTCATCTATTTCAATGAACACATGGCTTTGGCCAAAACACTAATAATAAATGGAAGATCTTGAAAAGAGGATCATCCTTCTCTATTGTTCCATATTCAACACCCTATCTCAGAAGGTAAACTCAATCACTCATAGAAGACAGTAACATGTAGAATGATCACAAAAAATAAACAAATATTATTTTTCCTTTCCTTTCATGTAAATTATTATATTAACCTCTTTCATTATCTCTATCTTTCATGCATTAAAAATAGTGAAATTTATAATCAACATGCAATTCATTTTTACAAGCAACTAGTTATAAACATGTAATTAACCTTTATTGATATTTCTCTACATCATATAATAATAAAAATACATGTATTATTGTTCTTATTGTCAAGTAAAATTTAATGTAATACATGCATATTGATGGTAACCTTCATAATAAAAGGAGGTCAAATCAATCAATGATTTTAAAAAAAAACATACTCTAAGACATAGATTTATTTTTCCCACTTAAGATGATTTTTGCAAATGTCTTATCCATAATATAAAATTATTAATTTAAATCGCAACACATAAACATTTAATTTTTAGTCAAATCATAATTCACTAAGCAATGGCATAACCTTGATAACACAGTGAAAATTATATCATACAATACAATCATAAATGCTACTATGTACGTGTGTGAATGCCTCAGGATCCCATCCTACCATTTATTTAACAAGTGGCTAGTGTACCCCTACCTCAACCATGTTCTTGCCTTTGATAATTTCCTACTCATGTTCCTATATTCAATTGCACTCATTCGCATGTTAGTATGTTAGTCCTTAAAAACCAAATTCAAAGTAGATATGAGAAGTTAAATGCATAATCACAACGTGATAATTATTTCCATTCATTTCAATTCCAATTTCAATTTCAATTTTAAATTTAATCATTTAAAATAACATCTAATTTAAAACACATTTATCCATATTCAAAAGATGTTCATCCAACATTCACAACTAGTTCAATTTATCTACTAATTAAGTTGATGCAAGAAAATGAGATGTGACAGTTTCCTTCTTATACAAAATGAAGGAAGCATACAAGCTTTAGACTGTTACATCTTAAAAGAAACAATTGTTCAATAATGTCTTTTACTTTTAACATGAAATTTAAAACATAATTAAAAAGTTTTGTAAACATGAAAAATCTAACAATTTTCAATGAATGGATATCCCTGGGTTTGATGAGGCTCTCTATCTATATGTCACTTGTGCAATAAATAGGTTAACATGGGAAATATTTTCAATGTATCTTTCACTGGCATATGTATCAACATTGGCAATTATATCTTTCATAGTGAATTCTAGAGAAAATATTCCTTCCAGTTGCAAATGCGTGTTGTCTACCACTTTTAGGTCATTTTTTACTAGGTTAAGGGCTCGAGGAAGCAACTGAGACAATTCATCCTTCCACTCACTTTGTTCCTTGAGATCACCTACATTATTGAAGAAATCTAAAAAAGGGATAGCCAATGGTGGATCAAAGTCATCAAGCTCTAATGTGAGCACAATATGGAATCTATTATGTGTATCAATTAGCTCATCACAAGTCTTAATTATTTGACCATTAACATCTCCTTTAGTTGTTAGCTCTTTCCTTTTTTTTTGTCATTCTATGGTGTAATCTATTATGTTCCTAGAGAGCAATGTAAGTCTTAGTGTAAGTTGTCCAAAACCTGTTAGCCTTTGCAAGTACTTTTTCAAACCTTTTCCTTATTAATTATGAAATAATTTTAAACTTAACATTTTACATCTCTTCACCCAACTTATCATACTTCTTTTGAATCTTCTCAACCTTGTGTTTCCAATATGCATTCTCAATCACTGCTTCGAGTAGCCTGTCATCACCATACAACACTTGTGGGTAAGAAGAATATGGAAATTCGTCCCTATATCTGGTTACTTCATGCCTTAAATTTTCATTTTCAGAAGCATATCTCTTATTTCCTTTACTAGTTTTTCAACTTGGGCTTTAGTAAATTTTGTAAAATTGAAATTCAAATCATCAGTCTCAATTGGATCAGTATCTCCCACTCTTTTTACAAGAAGATGACCAAAGACCTTGCTTAGATCATCAATAATTGTTGGCCTTTTATCCGGTGGATACAGAGCCCAAATCTAAAGATTTACATTATCAGGATTGTAACCTTACCTCGTGTAGATTCTATCTACTGCTTCAGTGCTCAATTTCAAAGTTTTGTTCTGGCTCTTTCTGAAACTATCAAATACAATTGTAGAACTTACATCCCAACCAAGGAGGAGAATAAAACCATCTTCTTGTAGTAGTTCTCATAATTTCTTTGGGGTAATACTTTCCATTTCTTTATCAACCTCATCTTGTAACTCTTTTAGGGCCTCTACTTCCCTCTCAAGAGTAATTTCCTTAATCTTTTCTCTTAGCAATTTTCCTTCATATTCATAAACAAATGATATAAATTTAGGAGACTTAACAAAAGAATCATTAGAAATAAACTTTTGACTTGCAAGGTATCTAACATCATCATAAAGTTGATCAAAGGATTCCCATATAACTATATTTATTTTTGATGGGGGCTCATACTTTTCAATAGCAGGTTTAGTTATTTGCATACATTAAACTTCATCTTCATTTTCTTCTTCACTTTCTATAGGTGTATCAACAGATAAATTAACATCTAGAGTAGGTTACATGGAGAGCTACGGCATAATGTAATTACATTCTTAGCTTACATCCCTTCAACATCTTCTATCAAAGGACTATCTTTTCTTTTCCTAAACATAGCAAGTGGCACATCCCTAGTTAATTCAACCTCATGTAAAAGTAACTTATCCAATATTTCTAAAGGATCCTCAACCTCAGGAAAATAACCTATGTACAATTAATTATTATTCATTCTCTAGGCCTCAACCACCATCACTCTATGATATACATCTCTTTTTATGGTTGCATGGAATTTATCAATATTCTTGATTAGGTCATCATCTATAAAAAGAACATGTTGATATCCTTTTAAATTTTGTTTTAATTTGACATCATTGATAAAATGTTCAGGGTCAAACCCTTTTCTCTCATTTCCCTTTGGAAAATTATAATATTCTAATTTGTTGTCAATAAGTTCATACCCTTTATCAAAAACAACAAAAAAATCACCAAAGCAAAGTGTACTAGGCATGATTGACTATTTGTCATAGCACTTGAGATGCATAAAGTATGAGTAAACTATTTGCCTAACAATTTCCAAGTATGCTACCCTATCTAGAACTATTTTGGGCAAGAGGAATGGGGCTCCTTCAAAACCATACACCTGAATCTTAGTAAAATCATCATAAGCATACCAATCTCCCCAATTATGGCCAAATTTTCTTCTTGGATCCTTGTCCTTAGGTCAGAGAAACTTTTGTATTTCTGATGAAAAATTATAATCACAAGGATGACCGAGAAGTTTATAAAGTGATTTTATAAAATATTCTTCAAAGTACAAATAGTGTGATCTAACACATCTATTTTCCGATATCATAGTCTGCATCTATATAGGCCTAATGTTTCCATCATCATCTGTATCTTTTATCCTCAAATTATCACTCCATATTCCCATGGTTTGACCTTCATGTAGGAGGAGATTCATAAACAATGAGTAATGTGTGAAGTGGATGCATTCATTATTATTAATTTTGACAAAGGTCGGGTTGTTATTGAGATCATTCACCAAATACTCAACATAATAAAATGGTCTAGCATCTTGATTCTATATGCTAGCTGCCAAGACCATTGGAGCTATGGATGTCAGTGTAGGAGCATCCAAACCCAAAACTTGACAAGAACAGTAGTAAGTATACTAAAAATAATCTTCAAATGATTGCATAGATAATGGAGGGCGTTCATCATCTAGGAATATTTTGAGTTGGTTCCCTTCAGCTCATTTTCTATGCAAGGGAAACCTCCATCTCTTATAACGAGTATCTATTATGTGTTATTCTTCCTTAAGGTCTCTAATTATGAATTTCATATTCATTCTTATGTCCAATTAAAAAAATGTAGAAATACAATTCTTTGTGATAGGGACAAAGGAAGACCTATCTGCTAAATAAATCATGTGTTGCTACTAATATCCCTAAATTCAATCTCCATAGGTTGGATACAAGCTAGTGCCTATATATTTTCCTATAATGATATATGAACATGTTGTAACCCCTCATTGGAGTCCATGTGTCACCCAGATACTTTTTTTTATATTCTTTTTTTTTAGCTCAAGGGTTGAATTATGCACTTCTTCTAGACCTTGGTCTAGAGCCAGAGTATTGATCAATCAAATATTGATTTAAATGTCGAGTTTCTATTTTTTGTCTTTTAACCTTGGGTGTTTTGAGGTGCCTTCCATAGTATCAATTTGTGAACTAAACCAAATCCTAGTTCTTTATTGTAATTTCAACTAGGAAAAACCAATTCAAGTCTAAGAACTTACTTGGAATAGTAATTTCTTCTTAGGTTCTTCATCACCGACCTCTACTACACTTCTCATCTCTTCTTTTTTAGATATTCATATATTTTCATGATCAAATAAAATTGGGATTTGATTTATAACACATTCAACTCTATTTCATAAATTTCATCCAATGCTAACTTTCTTGTCATAAAAAATTATCATTAATGATTCTGAATATCGACTGTTGATTAATTTGTTATCATTGTTAAATGTCTCCTCAAAATATTGTTGTCATGTCAATAAGGTGGGGATGGTGCTTTTGTTGTATCGAAGGGACTAATCATTGTGTTTCGCCGAAATGTATCTTTCTCCTCGATGAATTCCTTAAGTTCATTACATGCCCTTTCTATTTTTGTTACATTGAAGGGACTCAAAATTACACAATATGATATCTAAAGGTCCCTCCAATCCTTCCATCAAAGAGGTCTTGAAACTATCTCTTTGAATTTCCATTGTTACTTCAATGAATCTATGAGTCCACCTCTCACTTAATTATATCTTCCTAATTATGGTAGACATAATATTTACCCCTTCATGTTATTAGATCAAGGGGATCCTGCAAGTTCCTTGTGATATAGTTTGGTCGCTTTGATAAGCTTTATGTTTCTTATTTCATTGAAGGGACTCTAAAACATATCCTCTCGATATGTGGCAGTCTCTTCAATGATTCTTATGTTTGTCATGCAAATAATTTTATCAAGGGACTTTAAAGTGACGCCTACCGATATGGTGTAGTATCCCTCATATAAGTTATTTCTCATTAGGACCCGATAACAAGAATGAACTTAAGAAGATAACTATGGGATGACCAATGAGATACTTAAGGTAGAAAATTTATATGACAAATTGGGTGATAGGATGTATAAAGGGATCTGTGTGTGTAAATATGTGGAAACAACAAATGAGTTAAACAACACACTAATGAAACATTATATCAGAGAATCTAATTTAAAACTAAACAAACTTCAAACCCAGCAGATTCTTCAAAACCATCCCATTGTCCTCTATCTCCAAGGATTTGTTTTAAGTTGCTTGCTTTCAGATTGTATAAGCAGAAGCTTAACAAAATCACAACCTAGAGAATGAGATGATATGAAAAATTCATCCTTATGCTAAATGATGTGAGATAATGTTATGCTAAGATATGATGCAAAGATAATGAAACTAAGAAAAAATTATGAAAGCTATTCTACCATGATTATTTATGCTAAGATGATGAAATCTAAAATACTATGCTATGATTATGAAATCTAGGATATTAAAATGCTAAATGCTTGATTATTCAATTATAATTCCCACACTATGCAACTAGTTCCAGGATTTTCAAAGAGCCAAGAGGTCCTATTTATAGATTTTTGGAGACAAAAGCTTAGTTGGAAAAAATCAATGATTGAGATCTAGTCTAGTAAGATGAATAGTGAGAGATGGAGAAGTTGGAGAAAAAAAATGGAGGCTAGAGAGAAAGAAGATGTTTCCTTCCCACAAAACCTTTTCACTCAAAACTGGAGACAACTTGCCATTTGTCATCTTTAGTTATGAGTTAGTTTTGGTAGTTGAAGATAATTCAAAAATTAAATAATAAAATTATTTAATCACATGTGACATGTGGATTTGGAAGCTTCCATAATTAAATATTAAAATATTTAATTATGTGTAGAAGGTAGATAAGAAGATTCTAATTAAATATTAAAATATTTAATTGTAAGTGAGATGGATTTTACAAGATTTGGAGTGATTTTATGATTTTGGAAAAAGAAGAATATTTACTTTATTTAGAATAAAGCAATGTGATAATTTAATTGATTAAGAAGAAATGGAAAAGTGATTAAATTAAATAAGTAACTAAACTTATTTAATTAAGATAGAAGAATGTAGAAAATGAACAATATAAATAAATTATTTAAATTCATTTATATGTAGATTGAATTAGAGATTTAATTAAATAACTTGTATTTAATTAATTACCAAAGTTATTATAATGTGACCATTTTTAGGTGTATACATTTTTCCCGTCTTTGAAGTGATGTGTAAAACACATTGCTTCAAAGAATTAAAAAGTTTGCCTCAGATGTGAATTTCGGAAAACTGATGCTTGCATGCCCCCTCGGGTGATGAATCAGATTAAATTTTGGATTTTTGTGATTTTTTAGAAATTTTGATGGTTTTTTGAAAATATTTAATGATTTGATGTTTGATTCATCAGCAGATAAAGATGATTTGATGGAATCCGCTATTGAAAGATTGATATGAAGATGAAGAAATTTGATTATGCCTCGTGGATAAAAAATTGTCATAAAATTACCTTCCCATTTACCCTTAAATAGAGGTAAAAAATAACTTTTGAAATCATTTGTGCATTGTTACCTTAGTGAATTTTTAAAAAATTGAGCTTTAGAGAGAAAAATGGCACTTCCCATCCAAGTTTTTAGTAGAGTAGCGCATATGATAAATTGTATAGTGCATATGATGTATTCCCTAGCACATTTGATCTTGTAGTGCATATGATGAGTCCTGTAGCACATATGATAAAAAATATAGCACATTTGATGTTGTAGCGCATACAATGAATTTTGTAGCGCATTTGCCTGAAGCTAAGCCAGTTTGCATGATTTTTCTCCCTGATTGATGATTTTTTTATTTGAAGCAGCATATGATAGTGAAGTTTTGATGTTCAATTGATGATAATTGATAGGACTGATAGGATAACTGATAAATTTGTCCTCATGGTGTATGAGAAAAAAAATAGCATGATTTGATAAATTTGCTTTCATGACTGATGAAAAAATAATAGTAAGATAACTGATGAATTTTTCCTCATGATTGATGAGAAACAAATAGTAAGAGGATTGATAAATTTGTCTTCATGACTGATGAAAAAAAAATAGTAAGATTGATAAATTTTTCCTCATGATTGATGAGAAACAAGTAGTAAGATGATTGATAAATTTGTCCTCATGATTGATGAACAAATAGTAAGATAGGTTGATTTGATTGATTTCTTTGATCACAAACATTGATTTGATATGTTTCAAATGGATAGGAGAGATTAGTGATCCTCTAGGTGTGGGAGAGATTCCCAAAGACCTGGAACTTGATTCCACTTCTTGTTCAGGCATACAGATATATCATTGATACGTGTGGGTTGAATTTATTATTGGAGATGCCAGAGATGAGGCTCAACAGGGGTTTGTTGACTACGCTCGCTGAGAGGTGGCATAGTGATACAAAGACCTTTTGCTTAGCTATAGGGGAGATTACGATTACTCTTGAGGATGTCTATCAGATTCTTTGGATTCCAATGATGGGAGAGATTGTTACATATGACACCAGAGAGCAGGGGGGCACTGATGCCTTGAGGGGAGATTTTGCAAATGATCATATTATCGAATATGATATTCCATGGGCCGAGATGGCTGAGAGGTACATGCCATTGTGTTGTGTACTAGCAAGATTCATTGGTGGTTTCTTATGTCCTAACCATAGGTCGAAGGGACTAGCAGTTGGAGAGGGTCGAGTGCTCGAGAGAATGCTTATGCAAGGTACACGATATGCTTGGGGATCATGCATTCTCACTCATTTATACCATGAGCTACATCAGACAGTTTACTATAGAGGGAAGAGTATGGCCATTGGATGTTCTCTACTCCAGGTCTGGGCATGGGAACATATAGTAGTTACACGGCCCATGGGGGATAAACAACATCCAGTTGGGTGACCATACATTTTTGTATATGTAGGTACTATTGTCTAGCCAAGGCTAGGGAAATTAGATTATTGGCACAGAGTACTCGATGATTTGGATATAGTTACATGGTGTCTGTACTTATATTATGAGTAGTGGCCGAAGGATGCCTTATATTTTTGTTTCACGATACTTGACCAACCGCACCCCATAATCATTGAGAGGTTTTTGTTGGGTCAGGTGCTTAGATAGTATGGTCGAATACAAAGGGTGCCCCAGGGTTCAGCTATTTATGCTCGTCGTCAGTAGGATATTTCAATGTGGGTACCCCGGATTTCATTTGATGCAGCTATTGTAGAGTTCATTGCTTTAGGGGCACAGATTTGGGACTATAGAGAAAATATTCTTGATGGGGGTATGACTGCAAATTATGTTTAGTATGCTACAACACATCTAGCACCATGACTTACTAGTCCTGAGGATCCTATTGTACCATTGGATGGGGGCAGAGCACAAAGACCCAGGTAGAGGCGAAGGAGAGAGGAGATGGAGGAGAGTGGGAGTGAGGAGGATACTGATGATGATGATGATGATGATGATGATGATGATGATGAAGATGGAGATGGAGATGATAGGGCTGCCCTGGCAACAATATAGATACCAAAATAGAGACACTCCATTGCAAGCAGTGGGACAGACACAAGAGGTCTATCAGATCAGGGACATATAACCACCCTATAGTCCATAGTACAAAGTCTACAGGTTCAGCTAGCATAGGCACATACCACTATATAGTAGTTATAGGGACAGGTGACACCCTAACAGCTGAGAGGGATGTTGTGAGATAGTAGGATGAGAAGGCCATGACCCTAGTTGACAGATTAAAACAAGTATCAGAGGGGACCACTATTGGTGAGATGATATGGAGGTTACCAGGGTCACCCAAGGGGCCGAGTACTATAGAGGCCGATATTATGATGTCGTGCCTACCGAGCGGAGGATCATTTATGCATAGCCATAGTATGGTCGGAGCCACTCTCGGATTACCAGAAGGGGTGTTACGTAGCCACCTCCCAGAGGGCCACCAGGCGGAGCCCCAAGGGTAGGCACATTTGGTGTAGGAGGAGTAGGTGGTGACAGACCGATAGTGTCAAGGGGTAGCACCAGCTAGTTATCATTGATGTACAGTGCCTTGATGTATTTTTAACATAATGATGTACCATTTTTTATGATGTCAATGTATACACTTTTATGATCTTTCATGCCACATTATGATGTTGCATCTCTCCTTGTTTTGATATCCTTATAAATTTGACATTGAGTTTTGATATTATGAGATGTAGTAGATATTATCAATTTATGTATTGTCTACATGTTTCTCTATGATGGATACATTTATGATGGATGTATGTATGATGGATATTTATATGATTGATTCCTATGGTGTATGCATTTACTTTCTACTGCAATGTGTTATATAATTCTTATGATGTGATTATGCCATGTGTTAGTATGGATAGTGATTGAATGATGTTTTAATGCTATATGAGATGGATGTAGATGATATGCAATGCTATGTATATTTTTGTATTTTCCTAATGCTTACATAAATAATCTAATGCATAGATGTATGATAATGATATGATGTAATAATGCTTTCTAAATTCTTTCTATATGGATGTATACATGATGTGAAAATTAAAATGTGATGGAAAACTATATTTCTAAATGTATCGATGATATCAAAATGCAATCTAAATAAATGATGTGATATGAAAATGATAACACATTTTTAATGTCTTATATGATATGAAAAATGAGAATGCAACCTTAAGTAAATGAATGATATGATAATGCAACTGAAATTAATGAATGATATGAAAATGATAATGCACCTGAAATGAATGAATGATATGAAAATGATAATGCACCTGAAATGAATGAATGATATGAAAATTATAATGCACCTTGAAATGGATGAATGATATGAAAATGATAATGCACCTTGAAATGGATGATGTTGTTTTTGGTAATGTCAAATATACTCAACCCTTTGTTAGAGAGATAAGTTGTCTTTGATTCTTTGCCAACATTGGAAAATCTATAATGCAGATGTAGAACTAACATGAATGAAATCTATATTAACCATGCAGATTTGTCATTCCAAGAGCTAGTTTATGATTGTTTATCATCATTGAACTTTTTGAAATGTTGGAAGTTAGTACAAGCATCAAAGGGGATATTTGCACCGATGATGACCTAAGTATAACTTTCATGATTTTTGATATAGCAAGGTAATACAAGCATCTAGGTATAATTGAACCGAGATGACCTGAGTATTGCTTGCATAAATAGACAAAAGTTAACCCTTCTCCTATGAAAATTCTGAAATGTCATCAATGATACGTTGTAGAGCATGTCCCATGAAACATTTACACAGTAATAATGATCAACTCACATACAACAGACAAAGAAAAATCATACTCCTTCCTTGCTTCTCTAGTCTAGGACGTCATCGAGTTTCTCCAGAGGTATAATAACAAAAATCCATAAAATAACAATTCAACCTTTGCTTAAAGTATTTCAATCATTATTCAGATTAGATCATCCATTTTGATTTAAAAACTCAATGTTATGCTTTTTGATATGTGTGTGATCATGTATGATTGATTGCCAAATATTGTCTTGTCATGGTTTTTTGGTTTTGTTTGACATGTTTGTTGTACTACCATCTATCTATTGTGATAACTCAAAATTCAGTTGCCCCCGTTGAGTCTGTATTTTTCTTCTAGTTAGACACAATCAATTATTATGTATATGTATAATATTCACCAAACCATGGCGAAACACGATTGCCTCCATGATGCGTAAATGATGGATGGATATGATGTAGATAAGATGGGTATGCTGATATGATGGAGGACATGAACTAATAGATGGAAGAGCCAACTTTTTCACAAATAGCACCTGATTGCTAGGTTTTCACCATTTGTTTTTATTGCACTTTTTCAGATTTTCAAAAAAAATTTGTTGTTACCAAGATGCCTATTTGCCAGGTTCTCATCAAGGCAATGATTTTTTTGATTTTCACTTTTTCTTATTTTATTTTATTTTATATTTTTTTTTTTAATCTTTTATTTATTTATTCTTTTGTAGTTTTGATCTTTGTTTTTGTGTGTCAAAAGGATGCCTATTTTCCAAGTTTTCACCTAGATGAACTTTCCTTTCTTCTCCCTATCTTGTTGATTGCAAGGTTTTTCCTTCAGGACCAGGTCACCCACTTGAAATTTGTGTGGTTTGACTTTGTGATTGTAGCTATAGGCCATGAGTTGTTGATAACCCTTCAAGTGATCAATTGCACATTGTCATCTCTCATCTAACAGTTCTAGCTTTTGCAGTCAAGAAACTCGGTATTCTTCATCAGTTATGATTCCCTTCAGTGAGACTCTAAGAGAGGGTATTTCAACTTCTAGTGGAAAGATTGCTTCAGCTCCATACACCAAGGCATATGGGGTGGCTCTTGTTGGTGTGTGAATGCTAGTTCTATAGGCCCACAAAGCTGGATTCAACTAAACATGCCAATCATGACCGACATCATTTATTGTCTTCTTCAAGATCTTCAAGATTGTTTTATTTGAAGCCTCAACTTGACCATTTCCCTGTGGATAATATGGTGTAGAGAACCTATGTTGGATGTGGAATATTTCACAAATTTTATCGACATCTTGATTCTTAAAAGATCTCCCATTATCAGTGATAATGGAGCTGGGAAAGCCATACCAACATATGATATAATTTAGGATAAGGGATGAAATTTTCTTGTTGGTTACTGTTGTCAAAGGGATAGCTTCAATCCACTTGGTAAAATATTATGTAGCCGTGATTATAAAATTGTGTCCATTGGATGAAGAGGGATGAATTTTTCCAACAATTGTAGTGAAAGGTTGAAACTCTTATGTAGGTGCATGTATAAGGTTCCCATGGATTTGACACTTTGGACATTTCTTTACAAAGGTAAGAGATTCCCTTTCCATCGTTGGCCAATAATAACCCATTCTGACAATTTTCTTAGCTAAGGTCAATCCACTTCAATTTGTTCCACAAATACTTGCATGAACTTCTTGTAAGGATTTTTCGGATTTGTCATGTTCAAGAAATATAAGAAGTGTACCATAAAGACCACATCAGTAAAGGGTATCAACGATTAAGGCATATCGAGAGGATTGGCATATAAAATTTCTCTTTTGATTATGACACAAATCCAAGGGTAAGATATTATCTTTCAAGTAGGTATAGGTCTTGCCATATAAGGGGAATCATAACCAACCAGATGATAGATGATTTAATTCTTGGGATTGTCATATGTAGGGGTAAGCAATTGTTCCACCAGGAATTCATATCAATTTTGAATTTCTGATAGTTGTATTAGTGAAGCAATTGTAGCAATGGCGTCTGCAGCTTTATTGTCAATTATCAAAATCTATGTAAACTTGATGTCAGCAAAATATTTCTTGAAATCATCAACCATGTTCTTATAAGGCATTAGCTTATCATCCTTGGTTTGATAATAATCATTGATTTGATTAATGATAAGTTGTGAATCGACATAGACTTGTAGCTCTGTGATCTTCCATTCCAATGCTACTCTCATTTTGGTAAGTAGTGCTTCATATTCGGCTATGTTATTGGTGCAAGGAAAAATTATCCGATAGGATTTTGGAATAGTATGCCCCTGAGGTGTGACAAATAGAATTCCTTCCCCTGAGCCATGTTGTGTATAGGATCCATCAAAATATAGTGTCCATGACTGATTTTTTGTTGTTGTGAAAACATCTACATCGGGAAATTCAATGTACATCGAATGATCTATTTGTAAGGGTGCTTCAACCAACTGATCTATTATGACTTGTCCTTTGATAGATTTTCAATCTACATAGTGGATATCAAACTCACTCAAGATCATTACCCATTTAGCTAGCCTACCCATTAAGGTAGCTTTGTTCAAGAGGTGCTTTAATGGATCAATTTTGGCCACAAGTTTAACTGTGTGGGATAACATATAGTGCCACAACTTTTGGGAAGCAAACACCACTGTTAAAAAATCCTTTTCAATAAAAGTGTAGTTGATCTCATGACTTGTCAAGGTCCTGCTAATGTAGTATACAACCTATTCTTTTCCTATTTTATCCTCTTATGCCAACAATGCCCCCAATGATACCTATGTGGCTGAAATGTAAAGTATGAGCGACTCTCTTGGTACTGGTGGAACCAAGACTGGTGGACTCATTATATATTTCTTGATTTGATTGAACACAACTTCACACTTTTCCTCCCATTTGAAAGAAACATTTTTGTGCAAGAGATGAGTGAAAGGGAAACTCTTGTCTGCTAGTTGCACAATAAACCTCCTGATAGCTTGTAGTTTTCCTTGCAGGGATCGAAGTTGACTGATATTTCTTGGTGGTGGCATCTCCATGATGGCTTGGACTTTTGCTAGATCTAACTCTATTCCCTTTTATGAAACAATGTATCCTAAAAGCTTTCCATATTTTACCCCAAAGAAACACTTCTTTGGATTGAGTCTAACATTTAATTTCTCCATTCTGACAAAGATTTTAGATACAATTTATAGATGTCCCTCTCTTGTATAAGATTTTTCTAATAGATCATCCACATAATCTTCCATGGAAGTGTGCATCATGTCATGAAAAATAGTGGTCATCGGTTGTTGATAGGTTGCACTTGCATTTTTTAGTCCAAATGACATCGCATTCCAACAATAGGTACCCTAGGGATATGTGAAAGTAGTCTTGTCTTGATCCTAAAGCACGATCTTGATCTGATTATATCCTGAGAATCCATCCATAAGTGAATACATGGCGTGTCTAGCTGTCAAGTTCACAATTGTGCCAATGCTAGGTAGAGGAAAATCATCTTTCAGACATGCTTTATTTAGATCCTGAAAATCTATACAAATTCAGATACACCCATCCGGTTTTGATACTAGTACAATGTTGGAGATCCATTATGCATAGTCAATGGACCGAATGAACCCTATATCCAATAGTTTCTTCAATTCTTCTTTGACCAACAATGTGACATGCAGATGCATCTTTCTAAGTTTTTGCTTTACTGGTTTTGCCCTCAGAATTATAGAAAAAATGATGCATGATGAGATTAGGATCCAACCCAGGCATATCTGCATATGACCAAGCAAAGTTGATTTGATTGGATTTCAAGAATTCTATGAACTTTGGTATCTCTTCCTCTGTTAATGAAGCAGAAAGTTGAAGGATCTTTGGCTGGTTTGTAGTGTCTATGTTGATTTCTTTTGTTGGCTTGATCAAAATGGAAGATCTCTCTTGGTAGCATTCTGGGAGAGTGTCCAGTTTCTCATCCTTCAATGCCTTTGAAAGGTTTTCACCATCAAATACGCTCTTTATTTTTCCTTTTTCATGATCTAACACTGCCATTTTTTTATTTTCACCCTTAGATCGATCTTTTATATTACTAATTTTTCAGCTAAGAAACTTGGCACTCTCCTGATTGAAAACTTGATCATGAGATTCACTGGTGGAACCCATTTTAGGATTGGAAGAGAAAAGGAAATTTATAATGGATTCATCATTGTGGAATATAGGGATATCAATAGGTTCAGTTTGATCCCAATCAATAAGCCCAAGATGGATTAAAGGAAAAGGATCATCTGGTTGAGTGAGATCAAGGGTTGTTAAGGTCATGACATAGACATGGTTATCATTCTCGTTATAGGGAAGGTCTATGATGGTATCCTCCTATTGATTATCAATCTTTTTTTGAACTAAATCATCCTCACTCGAGTCATGGTCAAATTGAAGTACATAGTCAAGCAGTTGAGTCCTTGAAATTTCTCCTTGTGTAAGTATGGGTGTATATTTTTGTATGACACCAAATTTTTTATCTCTCCATAATTCATTATTATAAATTGTATCACATTCATATTCATTTGAATCAATTTCAAATTTATCTTGTAACGTAAGAATTGTTAAGGCTATTTCTTCATGGGATTTCTATAAAGTTGCTTCTATTTGAGTTTTCTTTAAATTTGCTTCTTTTTTATCTTCACCATACCCAAGTCCCATTTTATCCTTTGGATGTGTTATTGTAGGCTGAATGGGCTCTACAATTCCTTCCTTTCTTTTACCTATGGGACCCATTCCTTCATATCCCATCCTTTGCATTATAGTATAGCCTTTACCATATTATTCAGTAGGCAATTTGATATGTAGAACAACTTCATCTTTATCCTTATATAGCCACTTGAGAATGACTCTATCTTTGGCTTCATCTTCTTGAGTATTAGCTTTGATAAATTTTATGTCAAACATTGTGATGGGTACTGAAGATTGTGCTCCTGATGTGGAGGTTGTTGCAACTTATTGTTTGGATATTGTGGGTTGGCCATATGATCTTGGAGAGATAGGTAAGTTAGAGAGACATAATGAATATTCTCCCACCCCTTTATCCTTTAATTGTAATTTTGTGCCAAATTTATTTATCAACTCTTTTGATCGGTCATTATGATTTGAAGGAGAAACAACAAGAGCCTCTCTATTATTTGGTACAAAGGTGTCCTGGGTTGCTCTGAGACTAGAACAAATCTGGTTGTTGTTGTGATCTGTTGGTATAGTTATCTCTTGTCCATCATAGGGAAATTTGAGACATTGATGGTATGTTGATGCTACTGCTTGCATGTCATGGATCCAAGGATGACCCAAAAGTATGTTGTAAGAAAGATCTTTGTATACACCTAAAAATGGTCTAGAGCATCCGATTAATTAAATACAAATTATTTGATTAATTATCCTAATTTTCTCTACTTTTGAATAAATAGAAATATTTATTAATATAGTTCACATTTAAATTCGTCTTAATTAAATAAACAAAATTAAATACTTTGTTTGATTTAATTATCATTTCCCTATTTTATTCTATCACATCGATCTTAAATTAATTAAATAAAGATCAAAACACTTTATTGATTAATTGCCATATTATTTTGTTCAATTTAATAAACAACTATCCTATAGTTTGTTTTATTAAATTATTTATCTCCCTTTTCCTAATTTAAATAAGTCAAAAATATTTGAATTAAAGCATAAGGAATATTCCATCTATAATCTCTCAAAAATGAATTAGATATCCTATGTCTAATTTATGTCTAAAATTTGTCACATTTAATGCTTTGAAACTTCACGAGAAGTTTTGGAGACAAATTGGAGACCAATTCCAAAATCTTCTCTCAATCCTCCTCCATCAATCTTTCCTCTTCTCTTGCCTGGTGTTTTCATGGGTAGAGACAATCACCAAAATTCTCTCAATCTCCTCCATCTCTCACCATTCAATCCTCCAGATTGAATCCAAGCCTCTATATCCCTTCCCTGTGCATTTCTACAGCCAGAAAATCTATAAATAAAGCCTCATTGAACCAAGAAAAGGATCCAAATAATCTAACTTATGCACTCTTACTCTACAGGAATTCAAGCACATCAAGTATCAAGCATCAAGCATCAACATTCAAGCAATCAAGCTTTCACAATCATGGCTGCCTCCTGTAGTTGCAATTATCTATTTCATGTCCATATCATGCTAGTTTAATCATTTTATCATCTAGTATTGTCTTTTAGTTCCATATCATTGTATTAGTTTTCATCTCGTTCTTCAGATAGTCATTTTAACAGTCATTTGCTTACACAATCTGAGAGCAATTTTGATTTAATAAATCTTTGGAGATAGAGAGAAATATGACGCTTTCAATAGATTATTCCTTTGAATTGATTCATTTAACTTGTCTATTGATATAATGTCATATTAAGAAGTGTTTTAATTTTGTTTACTTATTCACACTTACAATTTGGCACCCACCATGGGGCATTAACCCTAATTTTTATCAAATTTTCTAGAAAGTGTTACGCAGGTTCATGTCGTGTTTTCTTTTAGCACTTTCATGGAAAACTACAACGCTTCCATGGAAAACTACAACACTTTCATGCTCTATTTTGGCGCTTCCGTGTTACTACAACGCTTCTGTGTTACTACAACGCTTTTAACTTTAGCGCTTCCATCAACTGTTTCAGCGCATCGATGATTTAGCATTTCCATGGCAAACTTCAGTGCTTCCATGTTTTAGCGCTTTAGGTAAAAGTTTCAGCGCTTTGGTGGACTATTCCAGCACTTTTGTAAAATCAGTCTGGATCTGACGCATCCACAGCCATATTTTATTTTTATTCACAGTTGGACTAAAACTTATCAATCTAGGATAGTCACTTCGAAGTTTTCTAAAATTGATCAATCTATGATAGTCACTTCAAAGTTTCTAAAATATATCAATCCTAGGATAGTCACTTTCTTGTTTTCTTAAAGAAAATCTTCCAATCCTAGGATAGTCATCACATTCTTACAGTAGAAGTTAAAAAGAACATCATGATTTCTATGAAGCAGCACCTTCACATAGATTAGAAAATCTCTTTTTGGGCTTAAAACAGAACAACTTATATGTTGTGCTTGTGGTGATTAGGCTTATGCTCTCCCCTTAACTGGGTGACCAAAGTGCCAGATTCATTTTTACTTCATGCTATTTACGCTTTATTAACTCCTTTAGCAGGCATGTCGTAGTAGGAAAAAGTACTCACCCTACGGGAACGACCTAAGTGGGAACAACCAAAGCCAGGTTTTCCAACCCACTATAATAAAAATGCAAGTTCTTGATGAAAGTCCAACTTGATGGTAGTGAGAAAGATAACCATCCCCAAAATCTTTGTTCTAAAGATTGGGAGGTCTCCTGAGGGAGTTTATCAATTACCGCACTGAACAGAAGCCCTTTCTAAGAACCATGGAGTAGTATCTTGCCGAGTTAGTATCCATACATTGTCATACTCACGGTGCAAGGGGAGGGAAGAATCTGCCCCCAATACACTCACCATATAATTACCAAGGACCACTTGCTCAAGGGATTTGGTATCCACTTCCGTCACTTTTAGTATGCGCCTAGCAATGAAAAAAACACGGGCACCCTCTAGGGGGTGACACTGTTGTGTGTGTCAACGTAATTCAAGATGTGGGCTATGAGTATAATGATGACCTACTTGTCCTTAAGTGTGAGTCTATTTGATTTATGTACAATTGTCAAAACAACCCGTCAAAATCAATAAAGACCATTCGTGGTTTTTGAACATACACGATCTATTCAGTTTAAAACACTTATTCAAAATTGCTTGTCGTGTTTTCATAAATTCATTTAAATCAGATTAAAGATCATCCTGAAAATGTCAAGTCAAAACAAATTAGAAAATCCATGCTGTGAAAGTGGAAGTCCACCACATTTGTCAAGAGAAAGATCAAAATCTCAAAACCTAAGGAACCTCTCAGTTACTGAAATAAATTGAGAAGACAACGTTTTCTATATCAAAATCAAAAACTTGTGTTACAACATAGAACATTTATCCACATATATCATGATTTTGCTAGGGGTCACACTTTAGATTACGTAGTAGAACCCCTCTATTCACGAGCCTTCTTCCAAAGAAGAGCTCTCACTCAATTTCACAACCATAGTCAACGCATACATCATTCTTATCTTCCACAATCCATGATATAGTATGCCACAAGGCTAGATCAGATTTTACAATAGAGTCATAAAATTCCTATTTTCAGTGTTCTCGAAAAACTTGTTTCCGCTTCTAGTCACTGTTTTAGCGCTTCGGTGAAATAGCGCTTTTGGGAACTATTTCAACACTTATAGTCTTTATTTTAGCACTTTTTTCAAACAATGCTTTCATCACTTTTTCCAGTGCTTTTAGGCACTATTTCAGCACTTTTGTCAAAGTAGTGCTTCCATCAATTTCTACAGTGCTTTCATGCACTGTTTTAGCGCTTTTGTCAAAGTAGCGCTTCTATCACCTATTTCAGCGCTTTGGAACTCTGTTCTAGCGCTTCTGTGAAATAGCACTTATGTACTCTATTTTAGCACTTTTAAAATATAGAGTTCAAAAATCATACCAATCAGTCTATCTATCTTTTATCCACTGTTTCACCAGAACACAAAATTTTCTTTTCATCAGAATCATTATCTAGGAACCAAAGTCAGAAAGGTTTATACAAATTTCCCATCTTATCAACTGTAACAAGATCTTGCAAATCACAAGTGTCAAAATCAAATACACAATTGATTACTACACTAAAGTTTCATCATCAGGATACTATTATCCTTTATCATGAAACCAAGTATAGTAATTAAATTTTTAACATAGGCTCATCAATAAGATCAGTCATCTTATTCGACTTTGTTTAAAGTTCAATTGACACTATCCAGCATATAAGATCAACATTTCAAAAGAAAAAGTAAAAATTTGTATGCCAATCTTCACTAGGTACCAAAAACAAAGACTCTTAGAGCAAGAAATTTTTAAAAAACAAGAAATGGCAGAAGAAAATCCTTGGAACAATCTGAATCAAAACGATAAAAATGAAATAACTCTCGAAGATATCCAAACAGCTCAACAAGATCCCAAATTCCACAAGTTTATGGAAAATATTTTGGAACAAGACATGGAGAAATATATTTTAATGTTAGCTGAATCAGGGGCTAAACTTCCAAAAGATTTTGATGTAAACCATTTGAAGGAAACACCTGGAATGAATGAGATTGAGATACTACAACCTACGTAAACAATAGATCCAGTTGCTGCTTTAACATCATAGATGCAAATGTTATAGCAACAGATACAAGATATGACGAAAGGGACTACCAAGAGATATGCGATACAGGACATTTTTCCTTATCCTTTCGACGCAACGGTCGGCTTGATACCTTTTCCCAGATACTGTGAGATTCCAAAATACGATAAGTATAATGGAAGAATGGATCCAATAGATCATATCAGACAATTTAAAACAATGAGTCTTGAGTTTTCCCAAGAAGAAACTTACTTAATGAGACTATTCCCAAGGAGTTTGGGAGGATCATGCATGGAGTGGTTTTCAAAATTAAAACCAGGTATCAGAACTTTTGAAGAACTCGTCAGCTGATTTATCTCTCAATACTCCTTCAACATCCAACACGATGTTACAATCAAATATCTTTATAATCTAAAATAAAACAAAGGAGAAACATTCTTGTCTTTTCTCCAAAGATGGTGACGCTTGTTCGCTAGATATCCTAGATCCATTCCTGAAGAAGAAAATATGGAGTTGTTCATTGAAAACTTGATGGAAGAAATGAGTTATAGACTGGAACTGCAATGTCCTCCTACATTCGAAAAAGTAATAGAAAACGGTCTTAAAATCAAAGAGGCGTTAGTCAAGAGAGGAGTTATCAGGCATTTCAACAATAAAACAAACAACACAAGTAACTCCTCCAATCAATACTCAAGCGGTGAGAAGCCAAAATTTTGGCAAAAGAATCGAAACACAAATGAGACAACAAATGATCCCCAAAATGTCAAACTAGTTTTCAACTTAATCGCATCCACATCAAAGAATCAAAACAATGAGCAAAATGTCAAGTCGAATACCATTCAAAGTAACAAGATTGTAAAAACACAGTCATATCAAAAACCATCAAATCGGCGAAGGTTCACACCTTTGGGCCAAATGATGGAATTAGCTATGAAAGAATTAGTTACCAATGGCCTTCTCACTGCACGGGAAGCTAGATTTTGGGATCCGAAAGTCAAACCATCATGGTGGAATGACGTTGATTACTGAAACTTTCATAATAACAAGGGTCACAAGACCAATGACTAAATGGAGTTGAAACACGTAGTACAAGATTTGGTTGGCAGCAACAAAGTGTACGTGGAGGAACCTCAAAATAATAATGATCATTCCGCATTCAAGGATCCTTTGCCAAATTATGACAAAGGAGCATCATCCTCTTCAAACAACAAAGGAAAGAACATCAATCATGTCTATGAAAAAACAATCCTTTGTCTATCTAAAGTCAAAAATGATCATACAGTTAGTCATAACATTGCTGAAAATGAAACCAACAACATTACCTCTTTGGATTTGCTCCCAAGCGTGCAAAACTCTGAAAACCAAATCAATGTCTTAAAAATCAGAGAAAATCAAGAACATCAACTAGCCAATGTGATAACTAGGGGGAAATCCAAGGTAGTGTTAAAGGGAGTTGGCTCCACACATGCAGTTCCGCCACCATCTCATTATAATGTTATCGATCAATTGCAAAACATCCCCCGAGAGAATCAAGAACATCAACCGGCAAACATCATGACTAGGGGGCAAGCCAAGGTAGTGTTAAAAGGGGTTGGATCTCAACATGCGGTTCCACCTCAATCTCATTATAATATTGTCAATCAATTGCAAAACATCCCCGCACAAATATCGATATTGGAACTCCTTAAATTATTGCCATCACATAAGGAAGTTCTCGAACAAGCATTAGTTGCCACAACGGTACCTAAGAATCTAGATGTGTGTCAGTTCCAAGCCATGGTGGGACATTTGACTACCCCGCATTGTCTGTCATTCTCTGAACAAGATGATGTCTCATTAAACCATCCGCATAATATTGCATTACATTTCGAAGTATTAATCCATAATCATCGAGTTAAGAGAGTTATAATAGATGGGGGATCTGGTCTGAACATTTGCACCCTCAAGTTAATCCATGCACTAGGATATTCTGATGATGTTATTGATGTTCAAAGGAAAATGACCATCAAAGCATATGATGAGGAAGAAAGATCTTCTAAAGGTTTAATTGTATTACCCATTCAAGTGGGACCCATGATGAAGTATATAGCATGTCAAGTATTGGAAAGAGAGTTGACATACAACATACTCTTAGGATGACCCTGGATTCATGAAATGCAGGCCATACCTTCTACATACCATCAATGCCTAAAGTTTCTAGTAAATGGACAAGAGGTGACTATAGCTGCTGATTATAATCATCCACAACATTGTGACACATTGAGAATATCTCAAGACACCTTTGTCCCTCACAACAGGGAAGCTTCAAGTTCAAAATCATCTAAAGAAGAACAACGTCCAAGTATCACTACCAAGTGGGTAGAGAAGAAGGGAAAAGAAAAAGAGACAAGTCCTATTGAAACTCAATCAATAGATAATTTGGATCAACAAACTTCTATATCACAAAAGTTCCAAGAGAAAGTTCCAACTGATGGACAAGGGAATGGGAACATATTCTATGGAGCAACCGCTTAACCTATCACAGTTAATGCCATCTCCTAGGACATATGGTCAACCATTTATGATCAAATCTCAAACATCATTGCCCTTCATAGCTCTTGATGAGAGGTTTGTCAAAAAAGGCACAATAGAGGATGAATCAGATAGCAAGGCGATCCTAGATTGGCTATACAAAGATGAGGAGCCCTCTACATCAGATACCAGTATCAAAAATTTCAATATCAACACTGACAAATATGGAAAGGGAAAATCTATTTTAGAGAAGATGGGGTACGAAGGAAAAGGACCCATTGGATTGAGAAAGGAGGGAATCATAGAACCTATTCAACCCCTCACTCTACATTCAAAAGAGAAGTTGGGACTAGGATACTCTATTGAGGAAAAACAAGAACTGGAAAAGAAAGTTGTTGAAAGGATCCTTCAACTTAGAGATAGCTCTGAGACATATTCAAATGAATATGAGTGGGATGTGGGTTCTGAAGTATCTTTTACTGATATTCAAGTTGATGTCATCCAATGATATACACCTACATGTGAGGAGGGCCAAGGCTCTGGGTCTAGACCATTCGTCACAGGATCACTGAATATCGATGACTCTAGTGGAGACGAACATAATTTGAGTGAACTAGATGATTTTGAAGAGGGTACCATCATGGATCTCGATATCTCAAATGACAATTATGATGATATTGCTGTCCTCACCCTTACTTCCATTAACCTAAATCAATTCAATGATATCATGCCATTAATCCATCCAGAACTTATTGACTGGGAACCTATCGAACCTTTTTCTGTACCAAAATTTGCAAATGATGATGCCATCGTGCATTTCCTATGTCATACCGAACCTGATACAAATTCTATCTATAATACTCATAACAACATGACTCGGCAGGAGGGTGTCAAATCTTCCAGTTGCAAAATTGAAAACAGGGAAAATATATCTAATGGTGAAAACCATTCTATGGCAGCATTAGATCTGGAAAAAGTAAAAATAAAGAATGCATCCAACGGTGAAAACCTTTCTGAGGCACCGAAGGATGGAAGATTTGACACTCTCCCAGAACATTATCATGAGTGATCATCAGTTCTGGTCGAACCTCCACAATCAATGGACATTCGCACAAAAGAGAAGGCAAAAGTTATACATCTAGCAGAATCAATGATTGATCAAGAGAGACCGGAATTTATCAATTTCTTTAAAGAAAGAAGCATCAACTTCACTTGGTAATATTCTGATATGCCAGGCTTAGATCCAAATCTTCTTATGCATCATTTGTCTTTACCAATAGGAATCAAGCCTGTTAAGCAAAAATTAAGAAAAATGCATCCTCATATCGCATTGATGGTAAAGTCGGAGTTAAAGAAATTGTTGGATGCTAAATTCATAAGGTCTATAGACTATGCCGAGTGGATATCGAACATAGGACCTGTTTCAAAACTAGACAATAGCATCAAAATTTGCACGGATTTCAGGGACCTAAATAAAGCATGCCCGAAGGATGATTTTCCACTACCAAATATAGACATCATCGTGGACTTGATAGCAGGGCATGCCATGTTATCAATCATGGACGGTTTTTTAGGGTACAATCAAATAAGAATAGCTCCAGAAGATCAAGAAAAGATAGCTTTAACATGTCCATGGGGAACCTTCTGCTGGAAGATCATGCCATTTGGTCTAAAGAATGCAGGAGCCACTTATCAAAGAGCAATGACGAAAATCTTCCATGATATGATGCACACCTTCATGGAGGATTACTTGGATGACATTTTGTAAAAATCTAGTACTAGGGAAGGACATCTGCATATCCTAGAAAAAATCTTCACATGGATGCAGAAATTCAATGTCAGGTTAAACCCCAAGAAGTGTGTCTTCGGGGTTACATCAACAAAACTATTAGGATACATTTTCTTGAAAAAAGGCATTGAAGTGGATCTGACGAAGGTCAAAGCAATAATGGAGATGCCACCTTCTAAGAATATCAGTCAACTCAGATCACTATAGGGACAACTCCAATCGATCAGAAGATTCATCTCCTAGCTAGCAGACAAAAGTCATCCTTTTAATCATCAATTGCACAAGAATATAGTTTTCAAGTGGGATGAGGGGTGTGAAACAACATTCAATCAAATCAAGCAGTATCTAATGTCACCACCTATTCTCATGCCACCAACAGAAGAAAGGCCTCTCATATTGTACATTTCCACGACAGATATCTCTTTGGGGGCACTATTAGCACAAGAGGATTATGAAGGGAAAGAGCATGCCATCTACTACATCAGTAGAACTTTAAATGGCTATGAAATAAACTATACATTCATAGAAAAGTCCTGCTTAGTAGTGGTGTTTGCTACTCAATAGCTAAGACACTACATGCCGACTCATACAATCAGGTTAATTGCAAAGATCGACCCTTTGAAGTATCTACTAAGTAAAGTTGCCTTAACAGGTAGACTGGCGAAATGGGTTATGCTCCTAAGTGAATTCGACATTCAATATGTTGAGAGAAAGGTGATCAAGGGTCAAGCAATCGTTGAACAGCTAGCTGAAGCTCCTCTACTAGATGATTGCCCAATGACAATGGAATTTCCAGATGCAGACATTATGACAGTGATGCCCCACCAATGGATATTATATTTTGATGGATCATATACACAATGAGGATCAAGAGCAGGGATCTTATTCATCTCTCCCCAAGGACACACAATTCTGAAATCATATAGACTCATGTTTCAGTGTACAAATAATGTGGTAGAATATGAAGCATTGATTATTGGGGTCAAGATAGCAATTCAATGGAAAATCACGGACTTACAAGTATATGGGGACTCTCAACTGGTTATTTATCAAGTAAATGATGAGTATCAAAAAAAGGATGAAAATTTGATGCCCTATAAATAACAAATAGATAATCTGAAACAGTCCTTTGTCAGTATCAAGTTTGATCAAATTCCAAGGGCGGAGAACAAAGCTGCAGACACTATGGCTACAATTGCTTCATTACTACAATTGCATGAGAAGCGTGTTTGTTATGAGTTTATGGTAGAACAAGTATCATTTCCTTCACATTATAAATTAGAATCCACTACCATATGCCATCTAGAAACCACTGAAACCTCCATATACGAAAAAACCTATGCTTACTTGAAAGATGATATTCTTCCCCCCCGATCTTTCCAGGAACCAAAAATGAAACTTTATTTGCCAATCTACCCGACATACTTTAATCACAGATGTCCTTTATCGTCGAGGTCTTGATGGTACCCTACTCCAATGTCTAGAACACAACGAATCTGAAATGGCCCTACGAGAAGTTCACGAGGGTATTTGTGGTACTCACTCGAGTGGGATAACTCTAGCTAAGAAACTCCTCCATTTGGGATATTATTGGCCATGCATGGAGAAAGAATCCTATCAGTTTTTCAAGAAATGTTAAAAATGTCAGGTTCACAGCAATCTGGTTCACACACAGGCTCAGGAACTACATCCCTTTACATCAACGTGGCCCTTTTGTCAATGGGGCCTCAATCTGGTAGGAAAAATAAATCCATCTTCATCTAATGGACACAAGTTCATTATTACAACTACAAAATATTTCACAAAATGGATAGAAGCAATACCTCTTACTACCATCACTGGGAAGTAGATCTCCTCTTTCATTTTGAACTACATAATATGTCGGTATGGAATCCCTCAATCCATTATCATTGATAATGGATGACCTTTCAAGAATCAAGATGTCCAAGAGCTATGTGATAAGTTTCATATCCAGCATTGGTTTTCAATACCATACTATCCTCAAGGGAATGGCCAAGCAAAGGCCTCAAACAAAACAATAATCAAAATTCTCAAAAAGACGGTTAACGATGTTGGACATGATTGGCATGTTCAACTCAATCCTGCACTATGGGCCTACTGAATAAGTATCAGAACACCAACAGGAGCTACACCATTTGCTTTGGTATATGGATCAGAATCCATATTGCCCATTGAAGTTGAAATTCCATCCCTTCGTGTAACACTCAGAGGTATCATTTCAGATGAAGACTATAGGGTATATAGACTTTAAGAACTGGAGTTGTTGGATGAGCATTGTCAACAAGTTGTTAATCATCTAACGACCTATCAACAGAGGATGTCAAGAAGTTACAACCACAGGGTAAAACCGAGGGTCTTTCAGGTTGGTGACTTGGTACTAAAGGAAAACCTTAGGAATCAGTAGGACAAGGAGAAGAAAGGAAAATTTGAGCCTAACTGGCTTGGTCCCTTTGTCGTCATATCAGTGTATGGATTAGGAGCATATCAGCTATCAACATTAGAAGGGGATTTGTTTGATGAACATATCAACAATATCCATCTTAGAAAATTCTATGCTTAAATCTCCTAGTGCACGGGTCAAAACTTCTAAAAATTGTTTCCTTGGTGAAAACCTAGCAAATAGGCATCTTGGCAAACGCAAAAATACAAAAAAAAAAGAAAATATGAAAAGAAAGAAAAAGAGAAAAATGAGAAATACAAAAACACAAAGGGTGTAATCAAAACATATGGTGAAAACCTAGAAATAGGAGTCATATGTGATTCTAAGATCAGCTTTTCCATCTATTTTGATATATATCAGGATCATTAGTCTGACAGTCAGTATCGTTTCATATCATGTCAGTAGTCTTGCCATCTTTGCATCCATATCAAAATAAATTTCAAATAGTCAAGTATCACTCCAAAGCTTGGGGGCAACATCTGGATATCACTAGGGGCAATACAAGCATATTGATTTCACCAAAGGGCACACAACAGTATAGTAAAAAACTGAAAACAAAGATCACAGCGCAACATCGATCATCATATCACAGCGCAACATGGATCATCATCAGAAAGGCATCAACCATCCGTATCATTTTTTGAAAATCCAAAAACAAGTCAAACAAGTAAGTCTAAAAAGTCAAAATCCAAAAACATAGGTATGTGTCAGTCAAACTACGTGGTCTTTGCATGTGTAACATAGGCAAGGCTAATCTTTGATTAGCCCCCGAGACCCCTAGGATAGGTTAGTAGGTTAGGTCTTTGGTCAAAAATCTCGAAAATCCAAAAAACATCACAAAATCAGGATGGATGATCTAAAATCTGAATAATGAATGAAACACTCTAAGTCAACAATGGATAAATTGTAATTTTTGATTATCATTTCTTTGGAGTAACTCAATGATGTATTGGACTAGAGAAACAAGGAAGAAGAATGATGTTTTAATTATCTATTGTCTGTAAGTTAATCATATAAATGTATGAATTATCGGGGGATGTGCTATGCAAATGTATCACTGATGACATTCAGAATTCACACATTAAAATGATTAAACTCTACCTGTTTATGCAATGAATGCTTAGGTCATCTCAGTTAAATCATACGTAGATGCTTGTGTTCGCTTGCAATATCAAAAATCATGAAAGAAGTACTCAGGTCATCATTGGTCTAACCCATACCATTGACGTGTGTACTCACTTTCAACATTCAATAAAGCTCTATGATGACAAAAAGCACAAAGGTACTATTAAAATGACAATCGTTTTGCATATAGTTGCATATTAAAATTAGATTGCATTCATCATATTCATTATCTACAAAGTATTTGTTGCATAAAGGATTCTAATCAATGATTATCTAATCGACAAATAAAGATTGAGTATACTTGACATAAATTCCAAAAATCATCAAAAACATATAGAAGTCATCATCTCATCATTTACTTTCAACATTTCATCATACATCAAATAAATTATGAATTAAATGTACCCTAAGTACATCATGTTCATTATTATCATTACATCCATCCATTATCATTTATCATTACATCATCATTTTTATCATCATCGCATTTAAAACATATGAAGCATCTATCCATTCATCCATTCATCCATCACATCATAAATCCATATATTATATATTCTACATATACATTTATCATTGCATCATTACATGAAATAAATTCATTAATCATTACATCATCACATATTGCATAAAACATCACATAATAAATCCATCCATCACATAGAAATTATAAACCATCATCAAATCACATCAACTACATCTCATATATATATCAAGTGTCAAGTATACAATGAAGTCTAAAAATATAGATACATCATAAAAAATGAGGTACATCATAATATACATCAAGTCTCAAAAAGACCAATCACAATAGCATCTACGATCTGCTACTGCCAGAGTGTGCGGGCCCAACAGAACCAGTACCACCACCACCCCTAGAAGGACCAGGATCTCTAGGATCTCCTCAAGGAGGTTGTGTCACCCCCTCATTGACTGTCCACGTATGTGTCCATCTAGATCTCGATGGGGCATAGCTGACTCTGTGCTCAGCAGGCACTGGATCATGATACCTGCCTCTGTAAAACTCAGCCTCTTAGCCAACCCATAGAATCTCTCTCATATAATCTCCTACGGAGGTGCCGTCAGCCACTCTTTGGAGGGTCTTCACTGTCTCCTATGCCCTCTCGGCAATCTGCCGAGCACTGTCTCTCTTGACTGTCAAAGTGGCCACCTGTGTTTGTACAGTGGCCAACTGTCCCTGCACCTGCGCTAAGGCCTACATCTGAGTCTGGGTCTAAATGAGCAAACCTCGAGCCTGTACCAACTACCCCTGTAGTGTCTGAGCCTATGCCTAAAGACCTAAAATCTGTCTCTGCTAATCACTGCTGGCACTATCACTGCTCGCCTCTTGCAAGGCCTACTGGATGATGGAGCATTACTAATGGTCGGCCCTACCCCTCTATCCCCTCCACTGCTTCCACCATCACTATCATCACTACTATTGTCATCACTACCACTCTCTGTGCTACTACCTATCGGAGTATCACCCTTGCTCTGTGCAGAACCCTCTGCCACATCCTCCTCTACTGGTAGCAGTGCTAGCTCATCCGGGATAGTAATACGAAGATGTGGAACCAACGCCAGGAAGGTAGCATACTCCTCTGTGACTACTGCCTCCGCAATGTCTCTCTGCATATCCCAGGGTGATGGCTGCAAAGCCCTGTATCCCTCTACTATAGCGTCATATGATAAACAGGGCCCCCAATCAGGAATATCCATCTATCACCTAGCATAGTGGGCTACCCCTGTGGCATGCACTACATGATTCCATACTATGTGTATACTCTATGAAGCAAGAATCTCTCTAGAACAAAGGGTGTGCGACCAATAAGATACATGGAATCACAGATAAATCCCAACACTACATCATCCTCATCCCATTGCTCACAGTCAAGATAGGGACGCCAAGTAACTGTCTCGGTGTCATCAAATACCTACCTCCAGTGCTCTAACTTTCCCATCCAGGCCTATGTAATCCGACCTCTTTATCTGAAGACGTAAGGTCTGCCTGGTGGTCTATCTATGATTGGAAATGGATGAGAAATAGCAAAATGCTCCCATGCCCATACCTGTAATAGGGTCATCCCTGCTGATAAGCTGTGTGCCCCGAGGTACACAACTGAATGAAGATCATGATAAAGATGTGATGGCATGCACATCCCCCACACATATCTGGTATCGTGTACCATCATCCTCTCTAGAGTCTTGCCCCAGCCAATGAGGAATCCCTTTGACCTGTAATTAGGGCAAAGGAAACCTCCAAATCTAGCTAGCACTGCTGGTAGTGTCGCATAAGAATCAGCGATCCTCTGCCATCGAATGCTCGGACCCTCAATAGCCTGATCCTGAAATACTCTGCGAAGAGCATCTCTACCGCTTGTCCCATGGGAATCATATACTACAATCTCCCCCATGAATGGAATGTGAAGATTCCGCCACACATCCTCGGGTGTGACCGTCAACTCGCCAGTGGGTAGGTGAAAGGTGTTATGGTCACTGTGCTACCTCTCAGCCAAAGCAATCAACAAACCCCGATTAATCCTAATCTGGGGCATGTCAAGCAAACTTGTAAGGCCACATCAACCTATGATCTGAAGCTCATCTTGTGTCAGATGAGGTATCAACTCTGAAGTCCAAGGAAATCTCTCTCGCATCTGGAGAGTACCCAAATCCTCCTATCATCATAATGAAAGAAATCCACAATCAGTGAACTATGTCTGGAAATCAAAAGTCATTCTACTATCACGTCTAATCCAAAATTGGTATGAATTTTAGATCAAAATTCATAGGCAAACATTAAACCTCACCTATCATGAGGTTCTCGAACATCAACAAACCTCACCTATCATGAGGTTCATCAAAACATTATCTAGATCTCACCTATCATGAGATTTATCAGATATTGAATCCTTTCCTCGCCTATCACGAGGATCGTCAAAAATAGGATTTCTTCTCGCTTATCATGAGAATTAGTCTTATTTACATCATCCAAATCCAACATCAAGAATGTGGATTATCAATCATACCAATTAGAAGAATGGACATGATCGAAATTGATGAAATCAAGGTTACCTAAGTCAAAATCTTCAATTCTGACATGAAAGTGCTAAAACAGTTCATCTAAGTGCTAAATCCCAAAAGCACTACTTTATCATTCCAAAGCACTAAATCAGGCACCCAAAGTGCTACATCTCGAAAGCGCTATTTCAGCACTCTGAAGCGCTACAACAGGCATCCTAAGCGCCATTTTAATCTAAGCGTTGTTTTACCACATCAAAGCACTAAAACAGTCTATCAAAGCGTTGCTTTACCAAAAGTGCTAAGACAGGCCATGAAAGCGTTAATCCACCAAATCAAAGTGCTAGAAGTCTCAAAGCACTACAATCTGGCATCAAAGTGCTAAAATTCAACTCCTAAGCGCTATATCAATGAAAGCGCTACATTATCCTATGGAAGCGCTAGAGTTTTTAATGCAAGCGCTAAAACTCAAAGTGCTAATCTACCTACTAGAAGCGCTACATCGGAGTGAAAGCACTACAACGCGGCTTGGAAGCGCTAAAATAGGAAAAATATGCTACAAAGTATAAAATGCATAAAAAACAAAAGTGCACGAACTACGAGGAGGTTAAGGGGTACATACCGGAGGTCCATACGCGGCCGACTGTCAATGACATCGAATGCGCTCGAATCGGTGAGTGTGGTAGGGGATAGGTATCTTGCTCCAACTGGGAGAAATGTCTTTATCACAAAGGTTTTTAAACTCAAATAGTGCAAATGAATTCGAAAATGACCTTTTTGGACTATATATAATTTTTGAAAAGGTATTTTTGGTGGGTTTTATTATCTTTTGATTAATTTTATCCATGAAATTAATTGAAATTCCTCTGCAGGCTATTTTTTTTCATCATTTTGTCAGGAGATAAATTAATTCATCATTGAATCATCAAAAAATCATAAAATTTTGAAAAATTCTAAAAATCATCAAATCATTAATTTATCTCCCGAGGGGGCATATTATCGTCAATCATCTAAAAATTAATGTCTGGGGCATGTTTGGGGCATACGGAATTATTTTTTTATCATTGATCCTGGCAGTAGCAGCAAAATATTTCTTCGAAGCAACATGTAAACACATCACTTCGAAGAGGGGAAAAATGTATACACCTAAAAATGGTCTAGAGCTTCCGATTAATTAAATACAAATTGTTTGATTAATTATCCTAATTTCCTCTACTGTTTGAATAAATAGAAATATTTATTTATATAGTTCACATTCACATTCACATTTAAATTCTTCTAATATCTCATCTTAATTAAATAAACAAAATTAAATATTTTGTTTGATTTAATTATCATATCCCTATTTCAATCTATCACATCAATCTTAAATTAATTAAATAAAGATCAAAACATTTTATTGATTAATTGCCATATTCTTCTGTTCAATTCAATAAACAACTATCCTATAGTTTGTTTTATTAAATTATATATCTCCCTTTTCCTAATTTAAATAAATCAAAAATATTTGAATTAAAGCATAAGGAATATTCCATCTATAATCTCTCAAAAATGAATTAGATATCCCATGTCTAATTTATGTCTAAAATTTGTCACATTTAATGCTTTGAAACTTCAAGGGAAGTTTTGGAGACAAATTGGAGACAAATTCCAAAATCTTCTCTCAATCCTCCTCCATCAATCTTTCCTTTTCTCTTGCCTGATGTTTTCATGGGTAGAGACAATCACCAAAATTCTCTCAATCTCCTCCATCTTTCACCATTCAATCCTCTAGATTGAATCCAAGCCTCTTAATGTCTTCCCTGTACATTTCTAAAGCCATAAAATCTATAAGTAAAGCCTCATTGAACCAAGAAAAGGATCTAGATAATCTAACTTATGCACTCTTACTCTGCAGGAATTCAAGCACATCAAGTATCAAGCATCAAGCATCAAGCATCAACATTCAAGCAATCAAGCTTTCACAATCATGGCTGCCTCTTGTAGCTGTAATTATCTATTTCATGTCCATATCATGCTAGTTTAATCATTTTATCATCTAGTATTGTCTTTTAGTTCCATATCATTGCATTAGTTTTCATCTCGTTCTTCAGATAGTCATTTTAACAGTCATTTGCTTACATAATCTAGGAGCAATTTTGATTTAATAAATCTTTGGAGATAGAGAGCAATATGACACTTTCAATAGATTATTCCTTTGAATTGATTCATTTAACTTGTCTATTGATATAATGTCGTATTAAGAAGTGTTTTAATTTTGTTTACTTATTCACACTTACAATCGCAATCCAAAACTTGGCAGAAAGTATTTTTCAGAACAAGTCCTACTCTAATAGGTAACATGATAAGACCCTTGGAAGCTTTCTCTTCATCATCATATGCTTTAATTGTTATCTTCCTTCTTGGATCAATAGAATCTTTAGAGAATCCCAAGGTATGGACCAGCTTTAAAGTACAAATATTCAAGCTGGATCCTCCATCTATTAAGACACGCCTAATTCGAGTTTTATGGATCATGACTTCTAGATAAAGTGAGGATTTATGCGGATGAGTCATGGAGGCATCATCTTTTTTGGAAAATGATAGGAAAGTAGGTGAGGACAAGTGTCCCACCATGGCTTGAAACTTGTTAATATCCAAATCAGTGGATACAGTTGTGTTGATGAGAGCCTTCTCAAAAATGTCTTTATGTGTTGGGGATATCTTGAGAAGCTCTAAGATAGAGATTTGGGCCAAAGTTTTCTACAGTTGATTGACTAAATTATATTAACTCGAGGGAGGGATAGTTCTTTTGGATGAGCTCCCTTTTAAGACAACTTTAGCTTGTCCCCTCATTATCGCATTGACTTGTTGATATTCTTGTTTTTCCTTGACCTTGATAACATTAACCTGTTGTTCATCCATGTAAATGTGGTTGATTACTGTATCCTAGACATGGTTTACACTTTTTCCCTTATCATTTGAAGATTCTCCTTTCTGATAGTTTGGAAGAGGGTTCTTAAATTCTTGATGAGCTTCATTGGTGTGATGTCCCTTGATTGTTATTGTGCCATTATCTATAAAATTTTGGACTAAATTTTTCAATCCTTGACCATTATTTGTCCTATGTCCCTTGCATCTATGGTAGTCATAGTAATACGACTCATTCCATGATGGTGGTTTGACTCATGGCTCATAATCTATTTGAGGTGGTAAAGTGATGGCATTTTTATCCATAATCTCTTTGAAAGTTGACTCAAGAGATTGGCCCAAAGGAGTGAAACTCTGTTGATTTTAAAAAAATTGTCTTGGGTAGATTTTCATTTTGAGTGTTGCCAAGATTATTGTTGAAGTTACCACGATTATTGTTATTGTTCTAATAACTCAAATTTCCTTGATTGGTGTTGGTTCCTTGATTGTTGTTTTTATTTCCTTGAATTTCCATACTATCATTATTGTGTGGGATACTTGATAGATTGAAGATGGATGGTTTAGTTCTCACATTGTTCACATATACCACACCATCATTGACAAAATTCTTATTTCTATTCTAAAATCTTGATTTGTTGTTGTTGTTGTTATGAGTGGATGATTTTGGACTATCTTTGTCAAGTTGTATCACTCCTCTCTTGACTAAGGCTCCTTCAATAGTGATTGCATTCTCAATCAACTTCTTAAAATGTGGAGGACAATGAAGGTTGAGCCTATAACTCATTTCTTGATTAAGGTTGTCAATAAAGATATCCATCTTTTCCTTTTTAGGAACCAGACCAGAATATCGTACGAATAATCTTCTCCATATTTGTAGGAATGTGATGAAGGGTTATATAGTATTTTTCTTTGCTTTGCATAGATCAAGCATAATTATTTGATATTGAATGTTGTAGGAGTATTGGGATATAATTTTGTTGATCAACTCCTCAAATGTCTTGATGGGTGGAGTGATTTTAGAAAGCCATTCCATGGATTTCCCACCCAAACTTTGTGGGAAAAATCTCATCAAGTATGTGTCCTCATATGCATATTCAAGTCTCATGTTTTTAAATCCCTCACATGGTCGATAGGATCTGTTTTCCCATTGTATCTATCGAATTTCAGAATTTCACAATGTTTTGGAAAGGGGATCATATTGAGGTGTCTATCAAAAGGATATGGACAAATATCCTCCAAATCATACTTCTTAGTTGCTCCCCCTTGCATTTCCTTGATTTCTCCTTTTAGTGCTCTTATTTGTTGGGTAAGAACACTAAGATCATTTAAGGAAGTTTCATTCTTTTCAAGATCCTCTTTGATGTTCTTTGTATCATAGTCAGAGGGAAATTTGGCACCTTGGTTTTCCAATGAAAGAAAGTATCTTTCTTTATTTCACTTTAAGATATTGTCCATAGCTATGTGAAAATTTGGATCATGTTCAGCTTCTTTAAGAATTTCATCTGTTATTTCATAATTTGATGATTTCCATTTGTACGAAGCCTATGAAAAGGATTTTCTTCCCTATCACTCATGTTGCAAAGTGGGTTCTCTCTTTCATCTTCTTCTCTTTGTTTTCAGGACCTTGTAAAAAAGGCATATGCTTGTATCAAATTTTTACTAAACTTAGATCACAAATGGGAGTGCAATTTGTTGAATAATTGATGCTTTAGCCCTATAGGATGATGGATCTTATTGATATGGATAAGGAATTTATATTTTTCAGATTTGGTTCCTTGGATGAAGGATGATAGATCCTCTTATGGAAGTTAAATTGAAAATCAGAAATTGATTTGAAATTGATGCACTTTAAGATGTTTTGATCTTAGTTTGAAAAATCATGCTTTTAGAAAAAATCCTAATGTTTCCAAGTTTTTCTCTATTGTAGCAACTGATTTGGACAGTTGGAGTATTGTATTGTTGGTTACGGAATGTATGAATGATGAATGGGTTGACTATGATTATGTCTTTGTGAAAGAGCTCTTTGTTGATAATAAGCTTGTGAATATAAGGGCTCTAAAGGAAAATCATCAGTAAATCCTCTATCAAAGTCATGATATCTATGGATGAGAGTTTGATATTCAAGCAAGACCTTCCTACTTTGGTACAAGAAGCATCTCCTTTTCAAAAGTTTCTTGTAGCTAAGTTGCTTCTTTGGTTTCTTGATTCTTTTAGCAAAGTATATCCTGACAAATGTTGTTGGTTTCCAATCCCTTAACATAAGAGGATCAGTATAAATGTCACAGTTTGATTTGTCAAATTCTTGTGTTTTTTGGATGATTTTATTTGAATTAATGTTTTTGAAACACGACAAGAATTTGTAAAACAATTGTTTTTAAGTCCTAGAATCTACAACATTAAGTGTATGTTCTCTAAAATTTCCATGGGTATTTGAACAAAACAAAAACTTCAAGTAGACTCACTCTTAATGGTCAAAAGGTCATTATAATCATCACAACCCACATCTTAAAACTACGTCGACTCACATAGCCATGTCACCCCCTAAAGGGCACCCATGTTTTTTTCTTTTCCAAGCGTGTACTCAAAGTTAAATTTTTCTCAATCCCTTGAGAAAACGGTCCTCGAAAATTATATGGTGAGTATCTTGGGGGAAAATTCTTCCCTCCCCTTGCACTGTGAGTATTATAATGTTTAGTTATTGACTCAGTTAGCTTCTACACAAAGGCTCGTAATGAGGATTTTTGTTCAGTGTGGCAAATGGTAAACTCCCTCAAGGGACCTCCCAACCTTTAGAACAAAGGTTTTGGGGATGGTTAACTTTCACACTACCCTTGATTGCAATTTTTGATCAACAACCACATTTGTTTATTGTGTGTTGGAATCCTTGGCTTTAGGCATTCCCACTTAGGTCATTCCTCTTGGGTGTGTACTTTTTTCCACAAGAGCAGGCCTACTAAAGGTTTTAACAAAGCATAAAGTGCATGAAATGAAAAGATGAGATTGAAATTTTGATCACCTAGTAAAGGGGACAACATAGGCCTATCATTGTCCAACCACAGCAAACAATGTTTAGTTTTAAAGCTCAAATGATGATTTTCTATTCTACATGAAGATATTGCTTCACAAAAGACATGATGTTCATTTTAACCAAGATAGCAATGTATGATGACTAACCTAGGATTGGTGTATTTTAATTCAAATGGCTACCCTAGTATTGGTTCATTTTAATCCAGAAACAACAATAAAACCACTAGTCGCAGTCGCGTCGGATCCAGACAATAGATTATACAAATTGTAAATGCGCTAGAATAGAGATCATATGCATTGCAAAAACAGTCAAATGCATTACAGAATCAATCATATGCACTGGAGAATCAGTCATATGCACTCGAGAATCAATCATATGAGCTGGAGAATCAGTCATATGCGCTGGAACAGTCTTCAAATGCGTTATAAGAACTATCAGATGTGCCAAAATAGTCTTCAAATGTGCTAGAATGGGTGTCGTATGTGCTAATCTATGTCTACAGTCGTGACCTACCAGAAAACCTATAATAAAATATTAAATACAAGGTAGAGCCCCATAGTGGGTGCCAAAAATGTGTGTAAATATGTGGAAACAACAAATGAGTTTAGCAACACATCAATGAAACATTATATCAAAGAATCTAATTTAAAACTAAACAAACTTCAAATCCAACAGATTCTTCAAAACCGTCCCATTGTCCTCTATCTCCAAGGATTAGTTTTAAGTTGCTTTCTCTCAGATTGTATAAGCAAAAGCTTAATAGAATGAAAACCTAGAGAATGAGATGATATAAAAAATGCATTCTCATGGTAAATGATGTGAGATAATGTTATGCTAAGATATGATGCAAAGATAATGAAACTAAGAACAAATTATGCAAGTTATTCTACCATGATTATTTATGCTAAGATGATGAAATCTAAAATACTATGCTATGATTATGAAATCTAGGATATTAAAATTCTAAATGCTTGATTATTCAACTATAATTCCCACACTATGTAACCAATTCCAGGATTTTCAAAGAGCCAAGAGGTCCTATTTATAAATTTTTGGAGACAAAAGTTTAGTTGGAAAAAATCAACGGTTGAGATTTAGTCTGGTAAGATGAATGGTGAGAGATGGAGAAGTTAGAGAAAAAGATGGAGGTTAGAGAGAAAGAAGGAAGATGTTTCCTTACCACAAAACCTTTTCACTCAAAAATGGAGACAACTTGTCATTTGTCATCTTTAGTTATGAGTTAGTTTTGGTAGTTGAAGATAATTCAACAATTAAATAATAAAATTATTTAATTTCATGTGACATGTGGATTTGGAAGCTTCCATAATTAAATATTAAAATATTTAATTATGTGTGGAATGTGGATAAGAAGATTCTAATTAAATATTAAAATATTTAATTATAAGTGAGATGGTTTTTAGAAGATTTGGAGTGATTTTATGATTTTGGAAAAAGAAGAATATTTATTTTATTTAGAATAAAGCAATGTGATAATTTAATTAATTAAGAAGAAATGGAAAAGTGATTAAATTAAATAAGTAACTAAACTTATTTAATTAAGATAGAAGAATGTAGAAAATGAACAATATAAATAAATTATTTAAATTCATTTATATGTAGATTGATTTAGAGATTTAATTAAATAACTTGTATTTAATTAATTACCAGACTTATTCTAATGTGACCATTTTTAGGTGTATATAGGATCATATCAAAATAGTATAGGTTAAATACTTTTTCACCTAATGTTAAGATATCTATATGTATTATTAAGTCATAGATGTTCATTATTGTTTCCTTCACACAAGCATGCTCAATGCATGTGGAGGCTAGAAGCTATATTACAAACTAAAGTTGTCCAAATATCAAATAAATGACTATAATTTATTGCCAAGATTTTGAAGAGTTGTTTACTTTCACAAGTATCTTGTTGCATTATTTGATACATTTATACCTTTCTTGCTTCTTTTCATATCTATCAATTCTAGAGAAGTTAGAAAAATCTAGCATCTAGAAAACATATAGGACATAAAAGAAATTATATCCTAACTAAAAAAAATTAATTTCAACCAAAGTAAGAAAACTAAGAAGAATGATTGAACCCAACTTTCAATGCACTTCAAATCAATAGTGAACATTTCAAGTTTTGTATACAATGTAGCAACATAATAATGATGATTACATTCATAAATGTATCAGTAAAACATTAGTGAACAAGCACACATATACTCAAATCTTTATTACATTAAATAATAAATTAAACCATACATATTACCAAAGTTTAGGTGACAAGCTAATAAGTTAAGGTGACAAAACATCATCATAATCATTTGCATTTCCAGCAAGATCAGAATCTTGATCACTCATGTTTGGATCTACTTGATTTTATTCCTCATCCTCATATATGACATGCAATACCTTCTCTCTCCCAATCTCTTCGTTGGTAATCAAAATCTCTTCTTCAAACACTCCATCATCATCTTCATCCACTTCTTCGAATTTTTCTTGTAAATTAACATATTGCTCATCAGGCATTATATGGACAACTTTCATGTGTAGACACTAAAAATTGTCCCAGGCTTGCGATTTATAAATTCTCCATCATTTCCCCTTTTGTCTTTGATAATTAAATTATTTAATTATTTAATTATTTTCTAAAGTCATAATTCTTCTATTAATTAAATAATTTTAATTATTTAATTAATTCATTTTTTTATCTTTATTCCTCCTTGATTAATTAAATAAATTGTATTTATTTAATTACACCACTAATTAAGTCCTCTTCTTTCTAAAATTAAATAAATTCTTATTTATTTAATTTTTGTCCACTTTCCACTATAATTAAATAATTATTTTAATTATTTAATTATTCATTGGACACCTAAATTAAATATTTTTTATTATTTAATTTCTCCTATCACCTCTTTATTCGTGCCAATCTAATCTTCCACATCAAATCTCATCTCTTGACATCTCATTTAATCCTATACCTTGATTGAATTATCTCATAATTCAATCTCAACTCCTCATCCTTATCATTTTCCCTAATTTAGCCCTAACCCTATTTCATACTACAACTTTCAATCTTGGCCATTGATTAAGACATCTATTGACATTCAATCTTAGCCCTTCATTCAAAATTGTCTTTTCTATAAAAGACCCTTGTCATTTTCATTTTCATTATCAACACATATTATGCAAGTATATGTTGCTAGTGTGAGACAACAATCTTCAATATTTTGCTAGTCACTTGTCACAAGCTTATTATTGCACATTGAAATTTGAGGGAAATTATCATATTCAAGCAAAATGGAGAAGATAAATGGAGTTGAATCAATGGTGGCATGAATATTTGGTAATATTGTTTTATGATTTATGTCTTTATGCTCATTTGTGCTTCATTGTTTATTAGGGTTTGATTTATATGCTTTATTGCATTAACCTTAATATTTTAGCCTTAATTACACCATGAATTTTTCATTTCAAAAGAGACTTTATTTGAATGATATATGACCATCCTGGGCTTCTTACATCATCAATTATAAATGATTGGTTAATTTCTAGAGGGAAAACATACAACTCATCCATCTCTGATACAAATTGTCATGTATTTCCACGTACAAATCCATACTCATCAAATTGTACTATGGATGGTCGGATCCACTTACATTTTAATAATATAGGACTATTTTCACCAAAATCCTTTTGAATAATTTCTTGGATGAATCCAACATAAAATTTCTTCTTAGTTTCGTGAAGAAATTCAGCACTAACAACACAATCACAATTTGTCTTTCCTTTGTATTTTTCTTCCACTCTTAAATGACTACCATAGGCCCACACTCCACTAAAACACATATCCCATAAATATGGAGATTGTGAAATCTCACTTTCCTATGTTGTTATATCTTGACCTTCTTCTTTTGCATCACTTAATTCATTAGCAATCCATTCTTTAAATTTTGGAAAAGAATCACCTCCAATCAAATCGTGACATTTGTGCTTTTGAGGTCAATGTTGCATCCAATTTTGATTCTCTTCTTCATATTTTCTAAATAGAATATTAATGTACAAATAGTAAGATTAATAATATAAATGTGTAAATTCAATTGAGTAAATAAATTTAGTTTTAATTTTTACCTACGCCACTTATCGAACGAAGATGTTTTTTGAATAATATAGTCATGTATTACACTTCTTTCTTGATGTGATAGCTTGAAGCGAAATCCATTTCCTTCTAATACTTCACCTGCAACTATCTCATCTTCATCATTATCCCATATATGTCGATTGAAATTTTTAAAATCCTTCATATATTATGCGCAAGATCCCATGGCCTCTTGCATTTAATAACCCTCAGACATGCTACATTCCAGATTTTCCCTAGTACAAACATTTTTTTCAAAACCTTCATATATTGTTCTATAAGATACATATATCTCGTTCTTACTGGGCCACGATGCTCTAGTTCATATTCTAGATGTATCAAAAGGTGTATAGAAATATTAAATATTGTTGGTGAAAATTCCCGTTCCAATAGACAAAGGACTTCAACAACCTCCTCCCTCAAACTATCAAAGTTTGAAGGATCTACTACATGTAAACTCATTCTCTTTAATATTAGGCCCAACCTTATAATTTCCAATCCTATCCCCTTTTCCAAACTTGATATATTTACCACAATGGGTAAAATATTATCAATTATGACATGATAGTCATGGGTCTTGAGGCCTCTTAAGCTATTAATGTTAGTTTGGCTTATAATACTACTAGTTACATATCTAGTGGGAAAGTGAATCTGAGACATCAATTGTAAGAATTGTGCACATTGTTTCTTTGTCTAGACATAAGGAGCACTAGGTTTTCTATATTTTTCATCATCATATTTTTCAACCCAAATATTTCAATGAATATTTAGTTCTTCAAAGTCTTCACATGATGAAATAGTATCAAAAGCACAAAAAAGAGTTTATATACTAGCATAGTCTATAATTTTCTCAGTATGCATAAAGTCAACAGTATACCTAATGGATATATCCTTAAAGTATGGAAACTTATAGAATATGCACAATAATTTTACTCCACTTACATTACATGGATCATATCTACTACCAACAATCCCATCATTTTCAATAAATGACATTATTTTGTGTCCATTCTCAACAATGTAATCACCCGTTATTAGCAATGGTTCTTCACGATTATTTTTCTTGACCATTGAAACGTGTTTTTTGTCAATGATATGGATGATCCATTTTAAGGTAAGAATGGTGTCCACAATAAATACACTTACGCAAACTTCTTGAGTGCCTCAAAATCCTTAAAGTTGCAAGTAGGACATCCATGGTATCTATGAACATTGAGACTAAACAATGTGCCATATGTAGAAAGATCATATTAATCATAAATAGTAAGGAAGATCTTAAAGTGAATTTGATTGAATGACCATCCCTTAAAGATTGAATTTCTTTAATTCCTTTCAACTATTCCATTAGCTCGTCATATAATAGCTCTAGATAAGCATCGATTGTATCTAAAGTCACACTTTTCTTTCTTGGTATAATCAATGATAGCATTAAGAAAAATGGTTTAGTTGCTAACCATGGAGGCAAGTTATAATTTTTTAAAAACACTAGCCAAGTTGACCATTTAGTACTTTGATTTGAGAATGGGTTCACCCCATTTAGAGCCAAACCTAACCTTATATTATGAGAATCTTGAGAAAAACTAGGCCATCTGTTATCAAATTCCATCCACGTCTTAGAATCAGGCACATGTCATTGTTTTCCATCGGTTCTCTTATTTTTGGCATGCCATTGCATAAGTTCAACAATGTCTCTACACCTATACATTTAGAGTAATCATGGGATTATTGAAAAGAGGTGAAGAACTTTTCTAGGAACCATAACTGATTGCAACCCTTGTCTATACCTTGCTTCATGACATTTTGAACATTCACTCTCACTTGCAAGATTATTGTGAAATAATACACAACCATTCACACATGTGTGGATTTTTTCATACCCTAAGCCTAGCTTAGTGATTTTAGTTTTACATTGACTTCGCTTTGTTGGCAATGTGGAGTCAAGTGGTAAAAAAAAACTTAATAATGCCAATAACTGATCTACGCTCTCATTTTTCCAACCAAGCACCACTTGCAAGTTAAGAATTTGAAGGATTGTTGGAAAATGACTTAACTTTAAATTAGCATACACAAGCTTTAAAGCATCCTCCATCGACTTGGCCCAATCATCATTTAGACCCTCATTCAAAATTTTATCAAATTCAAACCCTTCGTCTAATATTGTCGCATCTTCATCTATGTTTGGTGCCACTTCATCTATGTGTGTTGCATCCTCATCTCTCACACTCTATAATTCTATCATAGCTTCATAATAATTGTAATCCCAAGGGCTTATACCACTACTCTCATATCTTATTATATTTCTTTTTTTCACCTTTCCACAAAGGCAATCATTTCAAGGACATGGATATTTGTCCATATGCCTATCATCGGCTACTCTCTCATCATATGCATAGTATTGATCTGTATTCAACCTTTGACATTGATCCATCTATAATGTTATACATTCCAGTATCAATTTAGTTTCCTATTTCAAGAAAAAATAGAAATCTGAAAAACTCAACTTACTCAGGATCTAATACATGTAAACTCATTCTCTTCGGCACTCTTCAACACTTACCCAAAATTCAAAGCACTTCATAGAATTAGGATACAAATAACTCTACATATTAATAATTAGAGCACTCTATAGGATACAAAGCACTCTACAACAATTCAAATTCAATAAATATAGTTGGGCATCACTCTACAAAATCAGATGTTTTGCCTCTACATAAATCTTTGTGATCAGTTTTATGAATTTTTTAATTGTAGGATTCTTAGCTATCAATGGCTAATTAGCAGGAAACATAGCAATTACTCTTCCCTCATTTTGTTTCCCATGTGCAAGAGACAGAGATTAAAAGTATATGTTGTAAACTATCTATTACTAGCACCTCACCATTTTTATTTTTAATATTAAAAAATATTCGTTGCAATTAAAAGAAAAAACAATAATGGTCAAATTGTAATACACAAAGATAAGGAAACTTTGGGGTGTGTGTATACTATTTTTTTTCATTTATTGGAGCATGTTTTAATTCTAAAATCTTGTTGATCATGTAGACTTATGTTCAATTTACATGTCATCCACAATGTGCATACAACAAGACCATGATGACTAGAAATAAACAAATGTTATTTTCACCCATGTTTTATTGAAGGCCTTCCGTATCTAGATGATAATTAAATAAATGCTTTACTAATGGAACAAAAAAATTATGCTTGTTCTATTAATGAGCTACAAGCATTTAAACATATGGAAATCTTGTCAATGTTAATGAATACACAAACACTAACAAGCAAGCTAATGAATTATTTGTTGTAACTTTGAGCATTACTTACTAGCATAAATTATTAATATGTTGAGATAAGATGACTTGTTCTAAAAATTGATATAATCCCATATGTGGAAATATAGTATTAATTAAAATAGCTTGGTTGCCACATTGATTTGATGAACTAGCATAGCTTTCAACCACAAAAGTATAAATCTGCAAAAAATTCCGATTAATCTCGATTTTTAAAAAATCGACAAGTTGGATATTTTTTCCCTGATTTTTTGAAAAAAATGTTGACCTTTTGGTCAATGATTTTTTCCCATTTCAAACTACAAAATCTCCAAAAAAAAATGTGAATAAAATCATGTGAATTTTTTGCACGAAAAAAAAACCATGAGACCGTAGCTTGTTGCTTACTATTATGCTTTTATAGATTTTTTCCATGCATCCATAGCTTGTTTGAAAGCACTTGTTTTAGGATTTTATCCATATAAGAAAGGCATGAACTATTTGATAAAATTCTTTGGTAGACGTATATGAAAAATGTGGTAGCATAAACAAGGTAGTGAACTAGCTGAAAAAATGCCTCAAAGAAATGTGGTCTCCATCACCATGAGACCCCATTTCTTTGAGGCATGTTTTCAACCAGTTCACTACCTTGTCTATGTTATTTATTACTATTATGCTTTGATAGATTTATTCCAAGCATCCATAGCTTGTCCAAAATCACCTATTTTAGGATTTTAGCCATAGCAGCAAGGCAGTGAACTATTTGATAAAATGCTCTGGTAGACATGTATGAAAAATGTGGTAGCATAGACAAGGTAGTGAACTTTTGAAAAAATGCCTCAAAGAAATGTGGTCTCATGGTAATGGAATACCATGATGAATTCCATGAAAAGTGAATTGCTATGGATTGTCATGGCATTCCATCAGCATGAGACCGCATTTCTTTGAGTCATTTTTTCAACCAGTTCATTGCCTTGTCTATTCTATTGCTTACTATTATGCTTTGATATATTTTTTCCATGAATCCATAGCTTGTTCAAAAGCACCCATTTTAGGCTTTTAGCTATAGCAGCAAGACAATGAACTATTCGATAAAATTCTTTGGTAGACATGTATGAAAAATGTGGTAGCATGAGACCACATTTCTTTAAGGAATTTTTTCAACCAATTCACTGCCTTGTCTATGCTATTGCTTACTATTATGCTTTGATAGAGTTTTTCCAAGCATCCATAGCTTGTTGGAAAGTACTTATTTTAGGATTTTAGCCATAGTAACAAGGTAGTGAATTGTTTGATAAAATACTTTGGTAGACGTGTATAAAAATGTGGTAGCATAGACAAGGCAGTGAACTATTTTATAAAATGCCTCAAAGAAATGTGGTCTCCATAACCATGAGACCCCATTTATTTGAGGCATTTTTTTAACTATTTCACTACATTGTCTATGTTATTTATTACTATTATGCTTTGATAGATTTTTTCCAAGCATCCATAGCTTGTCCAAAATCACCTATTTTAGGCTTTTAGCCATAGCAGCAAGGCATTGAACTGTTTGATAAAATCCTTTGGTAGACATGTATGAAAAATGTGGTAGCATAGACAAGGCAGTGAACTTTTGAAAAAATGCCTCAAATAAATGTGGTCTCATGGTAATGGAATTCCATGACAAATTCCATGAAAAGCGAATTGCTATGGATTGTCATGGCATTCCATCAGCATAAAACCACATTTCTTTGAGTCATTTTTTCAACCAGTTCATTGTCTTATCTATTTTGTTGCTTACTATAATGCTTTGATATATTTTTTCCAAGCATCCATAGCTTGTTTGAAAGCACAAATTTTAGGTTTTTAGCCATAGCAGCAGGATAGTGAACTATTTGATAAAATGCTTTGGTAGACATGTATGAAAACCGTGGTAGCAGGAGACCACATTTCCTTAAGGAAATTTTTTAACCAATTCACTACCTTGTCTATGCTATTGCTTACTATTATGCTTTGATAGATTTTTTCCAAGCATCCATAGCTTGTTCAAAAGCACTTGTTTTAGGATTTTATCCATAGCAACAAGGCAATGAACTATTTGATAAAATGCTTTGCTAGACATGTATAAAAAATTTGGTAGCATAGACAAGGTAGTGAATTTTTTGAAAAAGTGCCTCAACAAAATGTGGTCTCATGGTGATGGAATGCCATGACAAGCACATTGAGACTACATTTTTTTGAGGCATTTTTTTGAACAGTTCACTGCCTTTTTTATGTTATTGCTTACTTTTTATGCTTTGATAGATTTTTTCCAAGCATCCATAGTTAGTTGAAAAGCACCTATTTTAGGCTTTTAGCCATAGCAGCAAGGTGAATTGTTTGATAAAATTCTTTGGTAGATATTTATGAAAAACATGGTAGCATAGACAAGGCAATGAACTATTTGAAAAAATGACTCAAAGAAATGTGGTCTCATGGTGATGGAATGTTATGACAAGAAATTTTTTATTGATTTTCATGGCATTCCATCACCATGACACCGTGTTTCTTTGAGAAATTTTTTCAAATAGTTCCCTGCCCTATCTATGGCTTGTCTATGGATTATCATGGAATTCCATCACCATGAGATCACATGTCTTTGAAGCATTGTTTCAAATATTTCACTACCTTGTCTATGTTATTGCTTAATATTATGCTTTGATATATTTTTTCCAAGCATCCATAGCTTGTTTGAAAGCACCTATTTTAGTCTTTTAGCTATGGTAGCAAGGCAGTGAACTATTTGATAAAATGTTTTGATAGACATGTATGAAAAATGTGGTAGCATAGAAAAGGCAGTGAACTATTTGAAAAAATGCCTCAAAGAAATGTGGTCTTAGGGAATGCCATGATAAGAAAATGCAATTGGCAACTGCTCCTAGTTATTAGTTATGCAATGTGAAGTAATTGCATAACTGCTTAGGTTGACTTTGTAAAAACTATATTGTAATTAAAATTTTGTTGTCTATTAGCATCTAGTTATTAGTTATGCAATGTGAAGTAATAATTTGAGTTTGAAAGATGTGCAATGCGATGTAGTCATCGATATCAATATAAACTACAAAAAACTATTTTTTATAATTCATTAGTTAAACTCTTTATTTTATTTTCTCTATATATCTCTATGCTATGCTTTATGTAAATTCCTTTAAATTTCAAAAAAAATAGTTTTTATCTCTTGTTCTACAATATTTTACATTTTTTTTAAATCCAATTTTTTCCCCATTTTTCCCATTTTTTTTCAAAAGATCTTATAAATTTGGTTTGTCAAATTTTTTCCCTGATATATTTTTGTTTCTATGCTTTCAACTATGCCATATGAGACCATCTTTTAGTATTCAATGCAATTAATAGATTAGTATTGCACACAATGTTACCCAAGCATTGAATTCTAGGCTAGGTACATGAGCCCATGGTTTAATGGAAAAGAGATCAAAGGAATTAAAATTTGGTTGCATGTTACAAGTTTAATTCCCATATGCTCCAAAATACATAGAGGAAACTAATGAAAAAATAGTTTGCTAAAATTAGAATTGTCTCTATGTTTTTGGTACTCAATTTCCTATGTAACTACTGTAAGTTACACCAACCAATAGCAAACTAATTATGATGTACATGCACTACCCATGCCATGAAAACTTAGTGAAAAGGAGCCTTAGGGATTAGGTTGCTGAATTGGTTACAAAATTAGAAATAAATACCATACCTATGCATGATAACATGGAATACAAATAGACAAATTCAAGATATGGTCACTACATTGTACTAATTATACAATGAATAAAAGAATCCAATTCTTTCACAATCTCAAGAACTCCAAATTTTTACATAGTAGTCAATTTCTTATGACAAGAAACCCTCCTCTTTATGTAACTCATCTCTTATAATACACATCTATTGTGTTCTCCTAGCTAGATACAATTGTCAATCAGAAAGCTATATATTTTATGTTTAATGTAATGAGGGTTTTGAATTACCTCTGAATTTTTTACAAATGGCATACCCAAATTCGACTTCTCTATAGAGGGCCTCGTCGACTTCAAATTCGTTGCAAAAAACTCTAAATTCCTTGCCTTCCTTTTTAGAAGTCTCCAGGTCCTCTCCAAACAAGATTTATCACCCATGAAAGTACTTTCTATACTTATATGCTAAAACCCAAAATGCCTCATGCCATCAAATTGGCACACAAACCCTCTATGGTAAGCTCCTACTCCATAAAGTTCAATGATTTTTTGTAGTCGGTGATTAAAATCCCATGGGTCTGAAAAGACAAATAAAAGTTGGAAGTCGGGTTGTGTTTGTTTCGAGAAGTGAAGTACTCCCCACTCGCACCAAAAAATTCTTTATGCACAATACAACCCACTCCCACTAATAATTTCCCAATTAAAAATATAATTTTTAATTACCCACTTCAATATGATATTGTCCAATTTTTATTTGTGTGACTAATTATTTAGTTGTGTTTCAAACAATTAGTAGATTTTTGTCATTTTTAGTTGTCATGACTAAAATTTTTAGTCATGTAGTCATTTATTTTCCAAATTTCTACTAGTGCAAGAAGGATATTGAGAAGAATGTGGAGAAGATGAAAACTTAGTTGGAAGAGATAGTGAACACTCTTAAGGGTTTTGTGGAGAAATCAAAATCTACTAGTGTTTCTCCACAAGATACTCCAAGCACAAGAAGGTTAGTTAGGACCTTTTCCCCCTCTCCCATTGTTCCTAAATCCCATGGAGAAAAGGTTGTACGAAGCTCAAAGAAGAAAGAAACATCTGGTCCATCTATGCAACAAATGGCTCCTAAGAGGAGAAGAAAAGAGAAGGCCACTAGAGAAAGATACATTAGTTGTGAGGATGAGGAAGATGTAGAAGAAGAAGGGCCATAGTTGATCCAGAAGAAGAATTCTCAAGCCACTATGGAAGAGACTAGTTCCAAGAGTGTTGGAGTAAGAAAGACACTGAGAGTGGGGGGTGAATCAGTGTCTTAACAATTAAATCCATTTTTTTTATATTTCAAGATCATTTAAACTCTTTGAAAACAATATAAGTTATGTTTCAAGAGTATAATCAAATGCAATAACTGATTTGTAGAGTCTTAACAACATATAAATATGATTGTTGTAATATAAAATAAGAAAACAACAAGATCATAAATACAACCACAAAAGAACCATAACATAGTGATTTTCATGAGTGGAAAACCCTCTAGGGATAAAAAACCACTTGTAAAAATTCCTCATTGGCATAATGAACCTCATTGGTTACAAAGCCTCACTAGCTATAAAATGGCTCATTAGAAAAAGAACCTCACTGGTTACAAAGCCTCACTATCTACAAAATGCCTCACTAGCAAAGCCTCGTTGGCTACAAAATGGCTCACTAGCAAAGGTCAATCTTTGTCTCGTTGACATGACCTTACAATACAATTTTCAATCATGAATAAAATACATAATAGAATGTTGCTCTATTTCACTGCATAACATTTTTCCCTTTCAATCTAATACATTCCATATCCTAAAGACTCATTCACTTGGAATCTTTAAAAGATAAAATATATTAGTTCATACAATTTGTTTTGCACATTGCTTGCAAAAATTCATTACAAAAATATGATTATACATTCAACATGATATTCTTTCTATAAAAGCACCGAACTCATAATAATGTGAAATTATTGTTTAAATAAACAATCTATGTTCCATATCAAGTTTTCATATGTCCACAATGAAACTTCCAAACTGATAACATAATTGCCTATCCAAGCCACTAGATGTGACTATCTTTTAACACAAGGTAATCTGCCTTTGAAATTGTCTTTAAATGGATGACACAATAAACATAATACATCCCCACATAGCTAACACCACATACAAAATAAATCAACAATGAGACTTGAGTATAATGTCGACACACAATACACTATATGTGTACATGTAGAATCATAAAACCATACTATATGCATGGCATGTGAAAGGTCTTTAACAAAAACTTGAGCCCCTTGTGTCGACTCAAATAAACAAACCACAGTTTGATCTCATGCTCTTGAGAAACAAGGTAAGTCAAATTCTATACATGGTAATTCATAAATAAAACAATAGACATTTTACCCTTTGTATCTTAAAACACAAATTTGACAGAGAACTAAACAAATATCAATGCAAAAGATTATTAGCATGAAATTTGAAAACCACAAATTCAATATGGATACCATTTCCAAATAAATCAAATACCACAACAAATAAGGAAATGAGTTACCAATAATCTTTCCATTGAAACCTCTAACTGTTTGTATAACCACAAAACCATTTTCCTATAGAAACAGTTGTCAAACCACCATAGTCTTCATCCTTCTTTAAGCATCAAAGACCCTAAGCAGAAACAAATATCATATCTTGTATTTTTCAATATTTGAAAACAATTAGGGCACAAATAATATCGATATAATGAACTTGTGTCTCCCAATTATTATGTTGGCCTTTTCTCATATTTTTTCCTTCAAAAACATAAAAACCATATATATGTCATCGTTGAATGAGTGATATTATTATCACCAAATAATGTGTGTCGGCTATCACATGACTTTGCATGATCACCTTAAATTAGTCAGCCCTTATGATGTGTAAACCACTTAGTCAAGCACAATAGTGCCTTATTCTGAAATGATAAAACATGTACTTTCAAGTCAAAGTAAAGTCCAAAACTTATACTAAGGTGTCAATGCAATATCAATCATTGATCAATAAATTGATCAATGATGGATGGATATAATCCAAAGTACAAAATGTAGAACTGATAACTATATATAAATATCAAGTATGTGGTTCCCATATGTTTTCTCAAACACCAATGTCAATGTCACTCAAAAACACATAAAATATATGTTGCCTTTGCAACCAAACCAAAAGTCTTCAATTTATACCACACATGTATGCAAAATGTATATCATTGTCAAATCAATCATGCAACTAGCCCAAACTGAACCATGATAACCATTACATGCATAAGACTTGAGAATATATGTGAATACTATCAATGCCATAAATAACCCTTGACATCAATACCAAAAATAATGTCAAAGGGGTCAACAAACTCCCCTTTTGGCATTGATGCCAAACCTGCCAAAGAATTCAATAGAATATAACCTGTAGGAGCACCAATGCACTGTCATATCATCATATGATTACCAAATAAACTCAGCAACCATGTATACCAACTTTTCTCCCCCTTTTTACAACAATGCCAAAGGTCAAATGGGTGGGATATCAACAAATACCTACTCATGAACAACAATCTATTGTCACAATGACACAAAACAATATCAGATCTGAATAAATAAATCTGAAAATAGAGCATTGCATAATGAAACATAGGACTACCATAGCATGAAAACTGAACCAAGATTCCACCATGCTGAAAATATAACCAAGGGGTGTATAATATGCATGAAAACTCTCCCTAAAACCATGCACTCAAAGAGATAACACTACAAATGAAGCATGAGTATCATCTACCTTGTCAACCTGTGCATGAAATATACCATCTTGTTGTATTGAACTATCATCATTGTCATCAAAACCTAATGTCAATCACAAAAAAAGGCACTGTCATGAATTCCAATGACTATTGTCAAAGATATGACCATCCAAATGCAAAACAAATTTGCAAAGTGCAAAGTATGTATGGACTGAAATATACCAAGCCATGTATGTACTAATGCCAACCAAATTACTGCCAAGATGAAAGTAGTGTGAAAAAACTACCTACCAAGACAAATTTCAAGTGAATGCATGCTCAAGCGACTGAAAACCAACAAAGAGCCACCAATAGTGTAACCTGTATAGAGGATCCAAGCATCAAGAAACCAATTGACCAAGCCTTATAAACTTCAATGCCTTCAAGCCATGAGAAGAGTATCAATATTAGTAAAAACAATGACACATGATTAATATCACACTATGGACTATTTGACAACAATGAAAAATTCCACCATGCCAACTAATTGAGATGAATATCCAATGAGTATCAACATCAATGTGAACTAAATGCAACAAGCCATGTGCACAAATATCTTTGTGGGAAATAATCTAAGAATCTTTGACATGTAAGGTTCTTCAACATTGAACCCTCAATATCTTGAGATATATCAATTATTTTAGCATCTCTTTGAAGATTGCCAAGATTCAACACAATGCATCAATAACATGAACTTTACATAAGCATCAACAAGGTACTGTTGACATTAAACACCATATAATAGATCCTACAAAGTAAATCATTTATTTCCCCTACAAATGAGCTCCATATAAAGGATTGCAAACACTATAGTCATGAGGTGACTTAATATGCACTGTCTCTAGCTTATATCTTAATGTGCACTATGACAATGAAGAATGATGTCAGTAAATATTCAAATCATCACAAATATTGTTCATCATTAGGCAAAGTATCCCAAATTACTTCTCAGTACCAATAATGTGTAAACAAAAACTTATGAACTTCTCTTGTAAACACTGTCACTATGATGGCATGTATACCAAGACTATCAACATAGTAATCTCTATAGACATCTGCATATCTACCCCTTAATACATATCAAAACTTTGCATCAACCAACACAATACACTAGAACATGTATATTATCAAAGACCATTATCATTCACTGTAATGCAAATATTCCAATGCACAACAAAATATGTCCAAATAGAGTATTCCTGACCAAGAAAAGTGTCCCAATATTATGTGAACCAAGTTTTAATATCCATGTTGTTCATCTCCTCCTTTAATTGCAATATCAAAAGGACTACTTGTTCAAAATATCACTCATTTCAAATATAGACAAGGATTGTTCAACTTCACATTAAATCACTATTAGATTCAATGTTACCTTGCAAAGCACCATCTTGAGTTACTTAGTTTAGAGCACTAACACAAATCACTAAATGTCTTCAAGTTTCGGTCCAATAAGCATTGGCAACTGTTGTGTTAAATCTTGCCATAGTCAAATCATAGGTTATTATTACTTTCTTATCACTACAATTAAATCATGATACTTTTTGTACTCACTTATAAATATGCATTGTCATTGCACATGTCAAATCACTTTCAAAGCAACACAAGAACCAACATACCAAATTACCACATGAAACTGTATAATCAATTAGAACACTACACTGTACATTGGTATGATTTTCACCATAAGATCAACTCACTATCACTATCAAAGAAGATACACTAAAATATCCTATTACTCAACCAATGTAAGCACTGTATCAGTGTGAGCATAACATCAAATTGCAAAGACAATGTACTGTTTCAGTGAACACATGAGAGCATAGAGTACTAAACATGGTGTAAGTATAATAGCACTGAGTATTGTTACTAGATATCATGCGAATGAATAGTATGAAAGATACTTCACTGTGCACACTCAACTTTACATATGCAAGAAAACACTTCACTACAACATGTCATTCCCAATACTAGAAATAACACAACATGGAGCACAAGCAAAAAATGAAGATCATGATACTTTTGTTCCTTAGCACCATGACTTACATCCAGAAATGAGAATCATGATGAACATATCATGAAGCAAGTAAGTGAAACTTTTGATGATCATATAACCAAAGAGATTAAACTAAAACAGTTCAAACTTCCAACAGAGAATAATAACCCGTCAAGATGAACTTTGAAGACAATTTGAAATTCAATTAGCCTCTTGAAGATGATAGTCTAATGATTTAAGTTGTGAATTTCACTAAGAAAAAACTATGGAAGATAGAACAACTGATACAACCACAACCTTTATATCCTTCTTGGTTGATGTCTATGGGGTTTGATTGATAATACAATGATCCTCTCCCCCTACCTTTATGCTAATTTTATGCACTTGAAGATGTCTTTTGTGGATAAAGCATAGACATAGGTTCTTTATGTTTTTGTTCAAGTTTCCTTCGCCAAACTTTATCAAGCTCTTTCCTTTTCCAAACCTTATTATCTATTTTTTTCTTGTCATCAAATGCTCTTGACTTTGAATTTTTATTATGTAAGCAATTATTTCTTCTCTCCTGTTTCACAAACCTCCTAGTTATACAATACTTTGCCATGTGACCATGGTTATGAAATTTATAACATATTACATTCTTATTCCCATAGAATTCATATTGACTCTTTTCAGAATTTCTTCTACAATAACTTGCTTTATGCCCATAACCATTACATGAATAACAATAACCAGGAAATGAATAATTGTACCTCACTAATTTACCTAGCCAAATAGGTGGAGATCTTGTGAACCGGTTAGCTCTACTTCATCTTCCTTTGTTGATGTCCTTGAAATGTCTACTATAAGAAGCCTTAGGGGCAGCAGTATGAAAATTTAAATCTATCTTTTTTCTTAGTGTTTTTCTAACTCCAGAACTTTGTCCTTCTACAAGCCCAAACCAATAAAATCTTTGTGATGATTCTGCTTTTTGAACATCTCATTCAATTTTTTGGTGCTCTCATCAAAATTCTGATTCTTTTCTAACTGTTTCCTAACATTCTCAAGATCTTTCCTTAAAGAGACTATTTCTCCTTCAAGCTTGTGGAATTCAACAATTTTAAATTCCAAATCAGATCTTGTCATGTTAGTTATCCTCTTGTTTTCTTCAATCCCTAATTTTAGATTGACAATCAACTCATCTTTTTCAATGTGTTCTTTTAATAGAGAATTTTATTCTATACTCCTTTCCAATAAGACAATCTCATTCTCTAACTTTCTACAATCTTCCACTTTGGTTTGCAAGTTTATGCTAGTTGTTTCTTCAACTTTTATAGACTCTTTCAATTGCAATTTTAAGCCATGATTCTCTTTTTTGAGTTTCTCAATCTCATTAAGGGCATAAATAAGTTCACCCTCCAAATCAATTTCACATTCATTTTCATCAAACTCTTGTTCAAAGTCACTCACAAAGGGATCTTCGTCTATGTCAACACTCTTCTCTATATATTTATTTTTTGAACTAGGTTTAGAGGGTATTTGTTATTCAACATTATGTTGTGCATTTTTTTTCTTTGTTTCTTTTACTCTTTTCCATAACGAGTACTCCACTACCAAGAACCCCTTAAGTTGGTTAGACTTATGCAAGGGTATGAATTTGATACCACTTGTTGGAGTAAGAAAGACACAAAGAAGGGGGGGTGAATCAGTGTCTTAATAATCAAATTCAATTTTATGATATTTCAAGATCATTTAAACTCTTTGAAAATAATATAAGTTCCATTTCAAGAGTATAATCAAATGTAGTAACTAATTTGTAGAGTCTTAACAACATATAAATATGAGTGTTGTAATATAAAATAAGAAAACAACAATATCATAAATGAAACCACAAAAGAACCATAACACAGTGATTTTCATGAGTGGAAAACCCTCTAGGGATAAAAAACCACTTGTAAAAATTCCTCACTGGCTTAATGAACCTCACTAGTTATAGAGCCTCATTGGCTTCCGAATGCCTCACTAGAAAAAGAACCTCACTAGTTACAAAGCCTCACTGGCTACAAAATGCCTCACTAGCAAAGCCTCACTAGCTACAAAATTCCTCACTGGCAAAGGTCAATCTTTGTCTCACTGACATGACCTTACAACACAATTTTCAATCATGAAGAAAATACATTATAGAGGGTTGCTCTATTTTACTGCATAACATTTTTCCCTTTCAATCTAATACATTCCATATCCTAAAGACTCATTCACTTGGAATCTTTAAAAGATAAAATATATTAGTTCATACAATCTATTTTGCACAGTGCTTGCAAAACTCATTACAAAAATCCGATTATACATTCAACATGATATTCTTTCTATAGAAGCATAAAACTCATAATAGTGTGAAATTACTATTTAAATAAAGCAAAATATGTTCCATATAAAGTTGTCATCTATACACAATGAAAATTATAAAATGATAACATAACTACCTATCCAAGCCACTAGATGTGATTGTCTTTTAACACAAGTTAGTCTTCCTTTGAAACTTTCTTTAAATGGATGACACAATAAACACAATACAGTCCCACATAGTTAACACCACATACAAACTAACTCAACAATGAGACTTGAGTATAATTTTGACACACAATACACTATATGTGTACATGTAGAAGCATAAAACCATACTATATACATGGCCTATGAAAGGTCTTTAACAAAAACTCGAGCCCCTTGTGTTGACTCAAATAAATAAACCATAGTTTGATCTCATGCTCTTGAGAAATAGGGTAAGTCAAATGCTATACATGGTAATGCATAAATAAAAAAATAGACATTTTACCCTTTGTATCTTACAACACAAATTTAATAGAGACTAAAGAAATATCAATGCAAAAGATTATAAACATGAAATCTGAAAACCACAAATTCAATATGGATACCATTCCTAGATAAACCAAATACCACAACAAATAAGGAAATGAGTTACCAATAAGCTCGCCATTGAAACCTCTAACTGTCTATATAACCACCAAACCATTTTCTTGTAGAATCAGCCATCAAACCACCATAGTCTTCACCCTTCTTCAAGCATCGAAAACCCTAAGTGGTAACAAATACCATATCTTGTATTTTTCAATATGTGAAAACAATTAGGGCACAAATAATACTGATATAATGACCTTGTGTCTCCCAATTATTATGTCGGCTTTTTCTCATATGTTTTCCTTTAAAAACATAAAAACCATATATATGTCGGTGTTGAATGAGTGATATTATTATCACCAAATAATGTGTGTCGACTATCACATGACTTTGCATGATCACCTTAAATTAGTCAACCTTCATGACGGGTAACCCACTTAATCAAGCACAATAGTGCCTTATGCTAAAATGATGAAACGTGTACTTTCAAGTCAAAGTAAAGTCCAAAACTTATACCAAGGTGTCAATGCAATATCAATCATTGATCAATAAATTGATCAATGATGGATGAATGTAATCCAAAGTACAAAATATAGAACCATCAACTATATATATAAATATCAAGTATGTTGTTCCCATATGCTATCTCAAACACCAATGTTAGTGTCACTCAAAAACACATAAAATATATGTTTCCTTTGTAACCAAACCAAAAGTCTTCAATGAATACCATACATGTATGCAAAATGTATATCACTATCAAATCAATCATGCAACCAACCCACATTTAACCATGATATCCATTAAATGTAGAAGACCTGAGAATATATGCCAATACTATCAATTCCACAAATAACCCCTGACATCAATGCCACAACTAACGTCAAAGGGGTCAACAAAGAGAAAAAAAGTTGATATTTTTTATATTGAGAGTGCAGAGGAAGTGCAAAAAGAAAAGAAAGCTTTTTTTTTTTAGAAGAGAAAAGAGTTCAAGTAAAGGAGAAAAATCAGCTAAAAGCAAGGGGAAGAAGAAAGAAAAGGCCCCTCTAGTAAGGGAACATAGTCGCTTGAAATTAAAAGTAATATTTAATAGCATTTCAAAATTTGGTCTCTTTGAAGAGACAACTAAAATGTATCCAGAGTCTAATGATGAAGACAAGGCAACAATTGAAGAATCCATTGTTAAGTACATGGTAACATTTGACACTAGCTTAGATAAAATTGAGGATCAATTTCCTGATGACTTGAAAAAAAATTTAACTACAAGAAGGAAAGAGGCTATTGAAGAAGATGCAAAGATAAAAGCATTTTCCTTGGAGAAGACCGGTTCTTCTCTAACACATGAAGATAGATACAAATTTTCTAAATTGTACAATAAGAAATTCATAACAAAACAAAGAGTCAAACTCTAATGAGTAGAGATAAAGAAGATATTGAAAGATTGAACAATGAGACTCTATGGAAGATTGAAGAACTTTCTAAAGGGTTGGGAGTCCCTTTGTATAGTGGATATCAAATACAACATGATTCATCTATCTCAAAAATAAATTATTTGAAAATGCACAACATGAGCATGTGCCTGAGCTTGAGAATGTGCAAGAAGACACGGTTATAGATAGTACCCCTCCAATTGTGGAGAATGTTGTTGAAGAAGAGAAGAAATATGATATACAAGATGTCTCGAAGAAGGATGATGCACAAGCAGAACAAAAAATTCCCCCTCTGGCTATGGAGAAGGAGAATGGGCAGAAAGAACAAGGTCCCAAAGAAGACAAAGGCACAAAAAGATGAAACTTGCCTCCTTTGAATAGTGAGAAGTCCCCAAAAGAAGAGAAGAATGTTGAAGCATGTTCTAGTAGTGGTGAGAAAGATAAGAGTGAGAAGAAGGAGAAAATACTAAAACTATTGGTGAATCCTTTGGAACCTCTAGAGATTCATTGAAGGATCTACTAGATATGTATTTGCAATTTGAACTTATGGTATCTACATAGCTCCTATAGATTCCAAAGTAGCAAGGACGGGTAGATATGAGCAAGATTTATCCCCTACATAAGTTACAGCTTGGTGATGCTTTCGTGCCTCCGCAAGGAAGGAAATACTACAAACACACCAAAATAGTACAAAATTAATTGAGGAAGTAGTTAAGATGTTGTAGGAAGGAATTCTTAGTGAAACTATAGATAATTCCCTCTCCTTTGTACAAAACTTGAAGTTGTTGGATTCCTTTAAGGAATATTCTATCGATTTGAAAGATAAATTAGAAAAGGAAATGGAAAAGAATGTCAATGATAAGAGATTGACCACTATTTTTGATAAATTTAGTGTTGCACATGGAAATTTGCAAGGAAACTTGAAGGAAGTCTAGAAATTTCTAGAAGAAGCTAAAGTTTCATTTCAGTTTTTCTTGAAATAGCCTAATTCTACAAGGAGTATAGAAGATCAAATGGACTCAATTGAGTCACAAATTGCTTAGGCCTTCGATTCTTATGATCTGGCTAATGATGAAGATGGTACAACAAGAGCATCGATTGAGAACCAGCATGGTCAATTCTTCCTACTGCAAGAAAAGAAAAAGAGAAAACCATTATGAAATATAGCCAGCTTAGGGACTTGGTGAGTGCAAAGCTTACATCCTTGACTAGAGTGCTTGCTAGTACAGATAAGGTGGTACAAAAGAATTTTGTTCCTAGTTCTCTAGATGAAGGAGAAGATCTCCTTATTCAATTTGAGAATCAATGTAGTATACTTTCCTTCACCAAGAAGGATTGGGAGATAGGAAAGAAGGATTGGGAGGTGCACCTCACCAAACTAAAGGTGTCTAACAAGGGTATTTTACCCTCTGATAGTTGGAGGTGTATGATTTTTTTTTTTAATGCAATTTTTTGATTAATGTACACATGTGGAAGTAGTGGATAATGTTTCACAATACATTTTTTTGTCATTTTTTATGGATAACATTGTTAGGGGGAGCCACTTGATATTTCCTATGGAAAATATTCCTAGAGAAGTGTGTTGTATAGGAGAGATGTAGTAAAGGGGAGTTACTCTTATGTATATACATATAAGTTAGGGGGAGTAGGTGTGTATTTATAGTGAGCCATTTTCCCTTGATGTCAAAGTGGGAGAGTAGTAAAGGTGGATAGTATTTGGAGTATTTTGAGTATTTTTGGAGAATGGGAGCATGTTGCCATCAATTACAAAGGGGGATATTGTTGAAAACATGAGCTTTGTCATTGGGAAATTGTTGGCAATATGAGAATACTGATGTATGGATGGAGATTGAAAATAATGATAGTGTATGGTGTTGTCATTGATGGAAACCCATGGTAGAAATCCAAAAATATTGGTTTGGTGAAGACCAAGTGTTTTGGAGATTTTTCCTAAGTCCAAGTGAACAACTCAGTGTTATAGTGAACCAATTTTGAGGTTTGTATTACTCAGCTATGTAGAATCTTCTAAAGAGGTTTTGAGGTAATACTGGTGTGTGTTGGAGGTGTCTAAATCCAAATATTCAATTTTGTATGTCTTCTGCAGTTGAAGATAATGTTGACAAAGTATCATCTCTATAATGGTAATGTTATTGGTACAAAGTGTATGTTGGAAAGCTCCACATTCCACTGCGGATGAATATATTGCTATGAGGTTTCGAGGAAGTGTTTACAGGTGTAAAATTATGTGTTCTCCAAGTAAAATGTTTTAGTGGTTGGTGTGTCGAGTTGTGAATGAACAGTTAGTTCATTCAGTTTTTGCTTCACCAATTTTGTTATATGGTGTTGACCTAAAGGTTTTGGGGTTGTGCAGAGTTGAGATATGTAAGGACCAGATTTGTGGGAGTGATTATGGGTGATTCCGACCTATTTTTATGGTGTACATGTTTTGGTTATTTTTGCAAGATGTGTGTGTTGGTGTTTTGAGCCGACAAAGTATGTGGTGCATAGTACATCTAATTAGGCCGACCTAATTGATGTTTTGGTTGGTTGTGGTATATATAAGGTTAATTCCTTGTGTGAAGATATATATGAGGTGATTAAGTGTGTGTGAGATATCTAGTGTAGAGATAAGTTCAAATTATAATTGTGGTGAAGTATGATGTGTGTTAAGTCAATTTTTAGAGCTTAATTAGAACTATATCTTCACCATAGGTCGAATGCATTGTTAGAAGTTCATCTTTGGTAGGGAGCCACCATTTCTTCTATATTTTATATTCTAGGTAGTGAGCCCTTTGGAAGTGATCCATTCTATCTTTCTGTACAGTAAGTCCACCTTTTTGTATCAACATTGTAATTGATTATAATATAATGTGAGCTAATCCTCACCATGGTTTTTCCCTTTCAAGGGTTTTCCACATAAATCTAGTGTTCTTGTGTTATTTGATGTGATGCATGATTTATATGTTCCTTTCATTTATTGAAAGTTTAATGTGATTCTTTGAATGAATTCTTAAATTGATCAAGTGAATGAGTTTTGGTGAATACTAATTAATCCCCCCTCTCAGTATTTTGGGTGTTCAAAAATAGCATTATAATTTTATTTCTAGAAGAAAGCGAAAGTGGTTTGTTTTCCTTCCTATATTTTTTGAGTTAATATTTTTTATTGTTTTATGTATGGTTTTTAGGTGGATTATCCATAATTAGAAGATGACACATGAGGAGGAGGAGGTGGTAGCACATTATCTCCTATTTTATGGTCAATTTTATAGTCATGAGATGGTCGAGGGGGAGATGGACCCAAGTATTTTCAAAAATGGATGATTAGGTTGGTTCTTGATGAATGGTGTTAAGTTCTCACATGCCATAATGGTGGGGAAGTTTAGCTCTTGCATGAATAAATTGTTTGAGAAAATGGTTTTTGTGAATGCTAACAAGGTGATCCATCATAATTTTAGTGTTTTCATTATGGAAAAATTCTTCGAACCAAGGTGATTACTCAAGTTGACTAAAAATATTTCTTAGTTCATTTGTAATGTCATGATATCCATTATGGGATAAGGTTTCACCTTATACATTTTATAAAAACTATATCCAATGGGGTTGTTATTGTGTTTATCCATATTTTTCTTCACTTAGGATCTAGTTAGGGGTAGCATAAAGTGATGGTTTTGTTTTAAGGTGATGTTTTTTATTTGGATAAAATTTGGAATGGTTTTGGTTGATGTGATGAAGTAGTTGAAATTTGAAAGTTGAATTTTAGTAAGAATTGAAGTGAGTGTTTGGTGTGGAGTTTGGATTTAAATTACTTCTACTTACTTCCTAAAGTTAATTTGAATTTTAAGATGGGTTGATTTGGTTTTGATTAGAGGTTGGATTGGTTTGATTTAAAAATGGTTTGAGGATCAAGACCTTAGGTTTATAGTTTGTTTAGATGTTGATGGTTGATTTCTATACTTAAGATAGAAAATTTATTAAGTAAATTTTGATTTGGGTTGGATGATGCATGGATAGACTTAAGATAGGTGGGTCCTTAAGTAATCTAGGTTATTGCTAGATTTTTATAGTTTTATTTGGTTTCATTTACTTGATATGATTTGATTTTCTACTCAAGATAGGTAAAGTTCTTAAGTTAGCTAAGGTTAATGATGATAGTTTGGTTTGGATTAAGGTCTTGATGTTAATTTTGGTTTTGATTTTGGGTGGATGGGTTGGTTTGAAATTTTGATTAAGGTGAATGGATTTGGTTTAAGGTTGGGATTCAAATATTGAATTATGGTTTATGATATGGAGGTGTGATTAGGATTTAGACTTGGAGTTAGATCTTGAATTTGAAGTTTGGATTATGGTTTACAATTAGGATGATGGATTTTGGATTTGGGTGTTGAATTCCAACCTTTACAAGAGGATTGTTTGTCATCTATTCAAAGTTCAATTTTGGATTTTGGGTGGATGTTGCAAATATTTTAGATTTAACATGATGATTAATGTTTCACACAAGAAGACCTACCATGTAAAAAAACAATCTATTCTATTCAATTAGGTATGTGTGTGATTGTGAGACCACTAGCATGCCTTGTCTAAGCCTAGAATGTAGGTCCCCTAATTAGGCTCTAACTACTTTTTATCACCCAAGATTACTCAAAGGAACAAGGGGAGAGCATACACGACCTACAAAACAATTTCTAGGGGCATAAGATGAATAAATTCTTGTGTCTAATTGTTTCCAAATGAATCACAACAACATAGGATTGATAAGTCCTATCTAGGATTCACAAGAAATTGGAGGATGTCCTTTATATACCCAAAGGTATGTCAGACTAGATTTGGATAATGGGATATCTATCTACATGCATGTGGTTAGATTCAATCCCTTCCAATTCATATTATCCCCTTAATTGGACAAAAACAAATATTTCAAACATGATATCCCTCTTTTGAGGTGACTTTTTATTCTCCCCTCAATTTATATACCATGCCAAAACATTTGGGTTCACTTTTTCCTCCTCTAATGAAATTTAAGAGGACCTTTAAAAAAAAGATGATCAAGCACTTTTGATTTCCCAAAGCACCTTGTGGCATGAGGGAAAGAATACATGACTTAATCCCTTGGAATTTAAACTAAAAAGAGGGAGACTGAGATGGTGCTTTTGGTCTTCAAGATAACTGATAGGGTAGGATTGGGTGGAACACTCATTGTTCCATGCTCCGAGTCCTTGTTCTCATGAACTCCTATGGTGTCACTCTCCACCACATTAACCTCTAGACCCTAATACTAGTTAGGCACCCCTGGTTCTCCTGGCCAACCCTGATATCATTTCCATTTCCCTAACCAAGCCAATCTTGGTGCTTTCTCTACCATCCTTTTCCCTAGCCCTTAATCTTCCCTAAAGGCTAAATACCTCCATTCCTTCAACTTGCTCTTTGCAGGGGTATAGAAAGGTTTCAATAGGCTTCCAAATCTCCTCCTAGGGTGCTTGTAGGTTCACCAAACTCCACTTGTCATTCACTACCTCCAAACCCTACCTAGGGTTTTAGCTCCCTAATTTTTAGGCTTCCCAAATTAGGCCTTTCCTCCAAGAGAAAGAAGAAACTATCTAATCTCCTCAAATGAACCCCAAATCTCTTCAATGGTTTCACAGTCTTGATGCCTACATCTACAATATTTCAAAGGTCTTGTCTCTTGACTATCCATACATAGATCAATCCTACCCAATTAGCAGATTTAGGCCTTTTAGAGCCATTTTCTGACCACCCAATGGACTGTTGTTTAGTTTACCAGTCAAACGGACTGTTGGGACCTCCTCCTTGGTACCAAGCCTCCACAAGACTTCCTTCCAACTTCCTACCATGGGATTTTGCAAGGAGAGGTCACCCTTGAAAGTTAGGTGCTTGTTTGCGCTGTCCTTCCTAGCTGGGCATTGCCAAGCTCGCCTAGGAAGTGACTTTCATCATAGCTACTCGACCCCTAAAGACTCCTAGACCTAAACTATGTATAGGAATGGAGCTTATCCTCATTCCCCATAGACTATACACCAGGTATAGTGGAAGACAGAGGTCTAAGACTCCATGGTTGATAGTTTACCAGACTGCTCAGCAATTGAAAGGAAACCAAAACTAACTAAGAACAAAGCTTTGAAACAATGAAAATGCTTAACTACTGACCACACAAAGCTTGGAAAACAATTACATCACATTCCAAATGTATCTAGGTGCCTGGTTGCACCATTAACACTCTACCAAAACAAGAACACAGAAAAAATGAAACAAATACTCCTACTGTTCTTCCTTTTCCTTCATGAAAAATTAAAATTTACAAACTTCAAAATCCTTCCAAATGACTTCCAACCAAACTACAGGTCAAGGAATCCCTTTTATAGTTTGGCTAAAGTATTTGTGCCTCCCTTGGGTCGGACAAATCAGTTACCAAGTGGGAAAAGTGCAAATTTTCTCAATTTACCACTTTCCCCAACTTCCTAGAACTCACACAAATGAGTGTTTTAAACACAAAACTTGAAAATCCTGATAGCTCCTGACCAAGGTATTATGGTAAATGTCCCACTCAAATGAAATGGTCAACATGACCTTATTTCAATAAAACACAAATTCATAAATTCATAAACACTTTCCTAATCCTAGGTGTTCTTCTAGGTGTTTCTCCTAGTCTTCTAGGTGCTCCTGCACCATTCTCCCCCTTCTTTCCAAACACTAAGAAGTAGAAGGAGAGAGCAATGACATTTCTATGCCAAGCTTCTTGAACTAATCCTCTTGTACCCATGTAGCTTCTGATTCATGCTTATTCTTCCACTTAATAAGGTGCTCCATGTACACCTTGTGTCTAGTAGACTTTTGCACCCTGGACTCCAAGATCCTTTCAGCTTGATGCTTGTCCTGAGTAGGTAGGGGTATGTTGCTGATGTCCTTGAAGATCTCTTGACTATTCTGATCCATTCCTTTGACTAATCCCTTATATTTGATCAAGTCAGCTATATTGAAAATCGGTGAGATTCCCAAGTCAGGAGGTAGCTCAACCTTGTATGCATTTTTACCATACTTACCCAATATCTTGCATGGTCCTACCCTTTTCATTTGTAGCTTGGTTGACACTCCCTTCTATAACCTGTATTTATTGAGGTGAACCATGACATACTCACCCACTACAAATTGCACATCCTTCCTTGACAAATCTACCTTCTCCTTCAAATTTTGTGTAGCTTCAGTGACTGTCTTCTTCACCTGCTCCTGAATCTCTTTCATGGTCTAACTGAAGTCTTTAGCATGTCCACTCCTATGTTCCATAGCTCCAAGATATTTGAGCTCACAAATACCTCTTGGGTGCATCCCATACACAACCTCAAAAGGACTCTTCCCTGTGGTCCTGTTGACACTATCATTATAGGCATACTCAGCTTGTGAGATGACCATATCCCATGTCTGTCCATATTCCTTTGTTAGGCACCTAAGAAGATTACCCAACACCGTGTTAACCACCTCTATTTGACCATCGGTCTGAGGATGGTAAGCTGATCCAAATGACAGGTTGGTACCCAATCTTTGCCATAGAGTCTTCCAAAAATGACTCATGAACTTAACATCCCTATCTGAAACAATGCTTAAAGGTAGACCATGAATCCTTACAACCTCCTTAAAGAAAAGATGAGCTATGTAGCTAGCATCATGAGTAGTTTTGCAAGGAATAAAATGACTCATTTTGCTAAATCTGTCCACCACTACATACACACTGTCAAAACTAGTCTTGGTCTTAGGGAGTCCTACCACAAAATCCATGCTCACACACTCCCATGGTCTGTTAGGAATGGGCAGGGGTTGATAAAGACCAACATTACTAGCTCCTCCCTTAGCTTTCATACATACAACACCTTTTTCCACATACTTTGTAACATCTCTTGCCAACTTAGGCCAATAGTAAAACCTTTGTACTAATTCCAAAGTCTTGTTTATGCCAAAATGCCCACTAAGACTGCCATTATGCTTCTCTTGAATGAGGTTTTCTTGGAACACATAACTGATTCCCTTTAAACAATAGACCACTTTGCAATGTATACTTAGCATATTGACTATGAAAATGATTCTCAAAGTCTAAACATACCTTATAAGCTTCTGAGAAGTCTTCATCCTCTCCATAGAGATCTTTAAAGCTATCAATCTCTATGCTCTTCACTTGTATCTCTTGAACTGTCAACAACCTCCTGCTCAATGCATCTGCTACCTTATTCATCTATCCCTTCTTGTGATTAATGGTGAAGGTAAAATCTTGCATGTATTCCATCCACTTCAAATGCCTATTGCTCAACTTCTCTTGGGTGTTGATATAGCTGAGTGCTTGATTTTCTCTAAGACCACAAACTCCTTGGGTAGAAGGCAATGCCTCCACTTCCTAAGTGACTGAACCAAAGCATAAAGTTCTAAGTCATAAGTTGAATATTTCTTCTTTGCCTCATTGAGCTTCTCATTAAAGAATGCTATAGGTTTTCCCTCTTGACTCAACACTCCTCCAACTACCACTCCACTAGCATCACATTCCGCAATGAACAACTTGTCAAAGCTAGGCAACAAGAGAATAGGTTGAGTTGCCACCTCTTCTTTCAGTTTCTCAAACCCTCTCTCAACTGCTTGAGTCCACACAAACTTGGTTTTCAAACCACCTTTTATTGTATCTAGGACCAGTGCACAAATACCACTAAAGTTCCTTATGAATTTTCTATAGAATTGAGCCAATCCATGGAAACTTCTTACCTCAGTCCCTGTTGTTGGTGTAGGCCAGTTTTTTATTGCTTCCACCTTGCTTGGATCCATCTTCAATGATCCCTTGGAGACTAAAAATCCCAAATATACAAGCTCTTGTTTAAAGAATTCACACTTCTCTAGATTGATTGCCAACTTCTCCTCTTGCAACCTTCTAAGAACCAACTCCACATGTTTTAAATGCTCTTCTATTGTCTTGCTGAATATGAGGATGTCATCAAGGTATACAACCACAAATACCCTCGTGAAGTCCTTGAGCACTTCATTCATGAGCCTCATGAATGTGCTAGGGGCATTGGAGAGACCAAATGGCATCACTCTCCATTCATATAATCCATCTGTTGTCTTGAATGTTGTCTTCCATTCATCACCATCCTTAATTCTGATATGATGGTATCCACTCTTGAGATCCAACTTGGTGTAGTATTGAGCTCCTCCTAGACAATCCATTAAGTCTTCAATTCTAGGAATAGGGAACCTATATCTAATGGTGATTCTATTTATTTCTCTAGAATCAGTACATAACCTCCATTTTCCTCCCTTCTTGGTTGCCAAAACTACTGGTACTGCACATGGGCTGATGATATTTTGAATCAATCCTTGATCCAACAACTCTTGCACTTGTCTGGCCACTTCCGAATTTTGATTCGGTGTAAGCTTATATGCTGCTTTGTTAGGTAATGATGCTCTAGGTATGAAGTCAATTTGATGACTAATATCTCTTTTAGGAGGCAAAGTTGCAGGTGTGCCATCACTTACTATGTCATTGTACTTCTCAAGTAAATTCTGGACTGCCTTGGGTATGAATGGATTTTCAGTCTTGTCTTCCTCCTTGGATTGCAATAGCACTACATATCCTTCTCCACCTTTATGTAGGGTGTTGAGGAACTCTTTCCCACTACTTAGTAGCACACTTGGTGTCTTTGACTATCCTTCATCCTCCTCTGGCAGTGACTGCAATTTAAAAGTCTTTCCATCCTTCTTAAATGAAATTGTATTCTCCTTCCCATCATACATGACACTCCTATCATATTTCCATGGTCTTCCCAATAGTATATGGCATGCATCCATGGGTAAAACATCACAAACTAACTTGTACTTGTACCCTCCAATGGAAAACTCCACCGTTACTTGTTCATTCACCAAAACACTTTGCCCTTTGTTAAGCCATGTGACCTTGTAGGGATTGGTGTGGGGTACCTTCTTCAATTTCAGTTTCATTACTGCCTCTTCTGAGATGATATTGTCTGTGGAACTTGAATCTACAATGACCTTGCATACTTTACCAAGTATCTTGCACCTTATCCTGAATAGAGCTCTCCTTTGTTTTGGTTCTTCTTTGATCGGTTGTCTGATCAAAACTCTTCTAAACATCAAATTCTCTCCATTTTTAGATTCAATATGACTGACCTTAGTTTCCTTAGGACTCATGGTGTCCTCTTGTGCATAATCCACTCTCTTCTCATTGCTTGATGAAGATGCTTTCTCCGGGCACCTATAAGTTGGATGGCCAACTTGACCACAATGGTAGCATTTCATATTTGCAAAGTATGAATTGCTCCTGCCTGCTCCTCTTCCTCTATTGGATCCTCCTTGAGAGCCTCTACCTCTGTTATACCCTCCTCTAGAAGGTGTTTCATTGCCATGATCTGTGCATTTAAACTCTCCTTGGTTTCTTTGGTCATTACCTATCCCTTGGTAGCCACCTCGCTATCCTCTTTGATCTCTGCCTTTACCTCTACCTTTAGAAGCTTGATCTTGCTTCCTCTTGCTTCTCTCCTCAATTTTGATAGCTAATTGCTAGCATTGGTGTACTATCTTTGGACTTAAAAGAGCCATCTCCTCTTGAATGTTCCATTTCAATCCATTAAGATATCTAGCCACCTTGAGGCTTTCATCTTCTGAAACATTAGACTTCATACAAAGTTTTTGGAACTCATGTATGTAGGTATTCACATCTAGGTCTTTCTACCTTAGGCTTTGTCTCTTCTTGTGTAACTAAATCTCATAATCATTAGGCATGTAGGCTTCTCTCACCTTTGCAACCATACCTTTCCAAGTTGAGATGGGTTTCTTTCCTTCCTTCTCCCTCTCTGTTTGGATGAATTTCCACCATGTCAAGGCTGATCCTCTCAATCTTGATTTATCCACCTTCACCTTCTATGACTCTATGACTCCATCACACTCAAAATGATTCTCCATGCCTTCTATCCAATCCATGACTAGATCGGCTTCCATCTTCCCACTGAACATTGGTATGCCTTCAAGTGCCTTCCCACTCAAAGCTTTCAATGCCTTCAAGAAAGGCTCCTCTTGTAGAATAGGGTCAGGTTTAGGGATCTTGTCTTCCTCTACAACCTCTTCTTTCTTTGGTACCCTATTACTGTCCTCACCATCCTTGTTTAGTACAGTACTCAATGTCTCCTCCAATTGTGCTAGTCTTTCCCTCAGTCTTCTATTATCTTCTTCTTGGTATTCAACCTTTTTTTCCAACTCAGCATTTGTCACCATGATTGTGGAACCACTTGATTCCAGGTCTAACATACGAAATTCACTCCCAAATCTTTAACTGCTCTGATACCAATCTGATAGGGTAGGATTGGGTGGAACACTCACTGTTCCATGCTCCGGGTCCTTGTTCTCAAGAACTCCTATGGTGTCACTCTCCACCACATTAACCTCTAGGGCATAATACTAGTTAGGCACCCTTGGTTCTCCTGGCCAACCCTACTATCATTTCCATTTCCCTAACCAATCCAATCTTGGTGCTTTCTCTACCAGCCTTTTACCTAGCCCTTAATCTTCCCTAAAGGCTAAATACCTCCATTCCTTCAACTTGCTCTTTGCAGGGGTGTAGAAAGGTTTCAATAGGCTTCCAACTCTCCTCCTAGGGTGCTTGTAGGTTCACCAAACTCCACTTGTCATTCGCTACCTCCAAACCCTACCTAGGGTTTTAGCTCCCTAATTTCTAGGCTTCCCAAATTAGGCCTTTCCTCCGAGAGAAAGAAGAAACTATCCAATCTCCTCAAATGAACCCCAAATATCTTCAATGGTTTCATAGTCCTGATTCCTACCTCTATAATATTTCAAAGGTCTTGTCTCTTGACTATCCGTACACAGATCAGTCCTACCCAATTAGCAGATTTAGGCCTTTTAGAGCCATTTTCTGACCACCCGATGGACTGTTATTTATTTTACCAGTCAAACGGACTATTGGGACCTCCTCCTTGGTACCAAGCCTCCACAAGACTTCCTTCCAACTTCCTACCATGGTATTTTGCAAGGAGAGGTCACCCCTGAAAGTTAGGTGCTTGTTTGCACTGTCCTTCCTAGCCGGGCATTGCCAAGCTCGCCTAGGAAGTGACTTTCCTCATAGCTACTCGACCCCTAAAGACTCCTAGACCTAAACTATGTACATGCATGGAGCTTAGCCTCATTCCCCATAGACTATACACCAGGTGTAGTGGAAGATAGAGGTCTAAGACTCCATGGTTGATAGTTTACCAGACTGCTCAGCAATTGAAAGGAAACCAAAACTAACTAAGAACAAAGCTTTGAAACAATGAAAATGCTTAACTACTAACCACACAAAGCTTGGAAAACTATTACATCACATTCCACATGTATCTAGGTGCCTGGTTACACCATTAACACTCTACCAAAATAAGAACATAGAAAAAATGAACCAAATACTCCTATTGTTCTTCATTTTCCTTCATGAAAAATTAAAATTTACAAACTTCAAAAGCCTTCCAAATGACTTCCAACCCAACTACAGGTCGAGGCATCCCTTTTATAGTTTGGCTAAAGTAGTTGTGCCTCCCTTGAGTTGGAAAAATCAGTTACCGAGTGGGAAAAGTGCAAATTGTCTCAATTTACCACTTTCCCCAACTTCCTAAAACTCACACAAATGAGTGTTTTAAACACAAAACTTGAAACTCTTGATAGCTCCTGACCAAGGTATTTTGGTAAATGTCCCACTCAAATGCAATGGTCAACATGACCTTATTTCAATAAAACAAAAATTCATAAATTCATAAACCCTTTCCTAATCCTAGGTGTTTCTCCTAGTCTTCTAGGTGCTCCTGCACCAATAACCTTTCGGTGTAAGGAGAGATAATACACACCAAAATGTCTTCACAAGAAAATAAAATACACTTTCATTTCCTTAGCATATAAATATGTAAATAAACTAGTGATAAAAAAGGTGGGTCCTTCAACAAGAGTCTATAACAAAGAATTAGTAGTTTCTCAAATGTATTGGACAACCTATAAGCTACAAAATAAGGTTAGAACCACCAAGTTTCACACAAGGATTAGCACAACACTCAAAAAATGATATTACTAATAGGATAAAAATGTTGAAAAAAATATAGAAACACCAATCCCATAACATATATGTTAAATAAATTATAGAGATATCAAAACACAAATTTTGTGTTTACTAGTCATTACCTATAGGAAATAATTAGTGTGGTAAAGAATATTGATCTATAAATGCAAACATTGAAGTAGAATCAAGGCACTAAAACTTATACATACACAACTTAATAATTAAAAGTAATAAAATTCATAAGAAAACATCAAATATCTACAAATGGAGAGTAAAAAATCATGGAAATAGTAATGCAGTGAGTTAGGAAACTAATAAAAGTATAAAATAGAAAGATAATTGCCTAAAATGATAGAAAATGAAATTTTATGGTTGGGAAAAAAAAATCCAAATAATGAGACGCAAACGCCATGGGAGTGCAAAAATGTTGATATAGGATTAAATGCACCAATTCGTTGCAACGACCAACACAATACCAATAGAATTAAAAAAATCAAGGATTAAATTGCACTAAAATGATCAAATTGAAATGAAATTGTGAGGGTTTTTTAGGTAATATAAAGAACTAAAAATGTAGGAGAATGTTAGTCCCAAAATAACAACAAACAAGAAATTTGGTGTAAGGATGTAGGCACCAATTTGTGGAATGGTTATGTCATGAGAGGATAGAAATGCTAAAGTAGGAAATGGGTGCACTAAACCATGATAGAGGTTGAAATACACAAGAAAATTTGTACAATAAGGGGTCAATTATGCAGACAAATCTTAGAAAAAGGAATAAAAACACATAGTGAGTTGAAAAGCTTGCACACATAAGTCAAAAGGAGTCAAAATCCTACAAGAAAATTGAGAATTGTATCAAGGCCATCAAATCATTTTTTTCCTAGTGTTAGATTTATGAAAAACACACACAAAGAAATAACAAATAGCAAATGAGGATGCCTTCCATGCATGAGAATTGCAAATAATGATTTTTTATTTTCTCAGAAAAAAAAAACTTACATAATGAAAAGATTGCTAATAATTACAATGAAAGAGAGTCCTTATTAGAGAAAACCTTAAATGATAAATGGATTAGTTCATGACAAGTTTCAACATCACATGTGATGAGATAAAATTATCTAATAGTTCAAACTAATAAAAGAAAAAAAATCTCCTAAATTTAGCTTAAGTGCATAAAGTGAAATTAGACTAATAATTAATTATAGATTTATCAATTATTAGCTAATGAATGATTACTCTAACACCGCCCCCCTTAAGTGAAAACTTAAGGAGTAGTTAAAAACCCTAAAAATTGAATTCATAAAAGACAAAGAAAGCATGAATGAGTCTCGACAAACAAAGGTTGATGAGGTACCCATGTACAAATAATCTAATCTCTCAAAACTAGTGAAAAGGAGAAAAATGCATAGGAAAAAATCCTCTCCAAAAGAGAGAAATGAAAATGAAGGACTAAAAAGCCTCCAAAATAGTGTCCCAAAAAATAGGAACATGAAGAACATCATTGAAACACAAAGAAGCTATAGAAATCTATCAAATGATGATTGATATAGTGTTGAAATGAATAACCTCCTCTAAAACAAACGATGACCATGATCAAGAAAACAAGAATTTGCATGAGTTCCCCCAATGGAATTACTCAAACAATATGGCATACAAAGGAAAAAATTGGTATTCAAGGATACATATGGCACATGAATCTGCATGAGAGAACCCCAATGATACTACTCAACCATGCAAGATGCAAGTCAAAAATATAGGTACTAATACTCTCAAGAACATTGATGAAGTGAAAATAGGTCACCTTTAGAAATAGGAATTCAAGGGAAATCATTTGGTAAGTTCTCCATCTCACTAAAATGCATGGGTAACCAATTGTTGCATCTTCCTAGTACATAGGAACAAGAACTAGATACATAGATCGCTCCAAAATGAAACTAAGGAAGCATTAGCACCAACATTAGAAAACCCCCATAATGCAGACAAGGGAGAGCCATGACAAGTCCATTGAAATAGTATGTCACCAAGAAGTGCATGAAGGAGAACAAATAACATCTAAAGGTGCACATGAAAGTACCTACAACTAGAAAAGGATGTGCAAACAAGGCACACACGTATGAGACAAGAATCACTAGGATTCAATGTTGTTGTGGAATGGACACTCACTTGAAAAAGGTGTGATGAAAAAAAAGGCACTAAAAAACCCCTCATAACACTTTATAACATAGTGTGAGTACAAAAGTCACAACATGATGTGTGAAATCTCCAAAAAAGATACACTAAAGTGGCAATTTATCTCAATGCATCTACAAAAAAGAAAGTGCATACAAAATATGTCTACAATGTCCAAATTGGAAAAAATACTAGAAATGCATGTTAAATAGCCAAAAACAAGTCATTCCATGTAAACAAAAAGTTTCCAAGAGCTAAAAAATCCAAGTAATTCACCAAAATTTAATAACAAAAAATTGAATAAAATGCACTTAGAGAAAAACTTGGAAAAATTGCATGAATAGTTATGAAGAGCTCTGAAAGACCATTCCAACGCTACAAGAATCACAAAAAAAAAAAGAGAAAATGGTCAAAAGTTGTGAGCTTGAAAGTGAAAACAACATATCTAACTTTGATAGGTTGTAAAATGTACCACCAACAAAAAGAGGGTGATGAGACCCACACCACTGGAAAGTATACAGAACCAACTTTTTGGTGATATTTCATTCATGCAAGTTATGGCCAAAAACAAAAAACTACTCTCTTAAGTCAAATGGGGACTTGGAGGGGCCTATTGAGAATTTGTACCATTTACATAATGTTGATGTCAACGAAATATTTTGACAATATTACCCTATGCCAAAAAAAAATTGGCCCCAAAAAAATGAAGATTTGTTGGCATATTTGGCCTAAAAATGGAATATTCAATGAGATTCCCAATGTTGAAAAATTTGAGCCACCAACCAAAAAATTGCCTAAAAACTTTGACCACCTAATAAAAATAAAAATCATCATTGGAATAACACAATGATCACCAATCGGAGAAGGAAAATTTGTCATCGATAGGTGTCTTTATCGAACGACAATCTACATGCACCATTGTTGCCGGTGGAGGCCACCGTGGGGCATTCAAACCTATTGAACACTTTTGGAGACTGAGAAGGGGGGTGAATTAGTCTACACAAAACTTAACCCCTTCCGAAACTTGAAAATTTACGCAGAACTCAAACACCTTTAGCAAATAAAGATAAAACTTTAAATAGAGTAGTAACAGAGAAGAATATATCAATTTGAATCTTTAAAACCTTCAACAAACTTTACCAATGAAAGATATAGCAGTAATCAAATCAACAAAAAAGAAAAAGCGATAGAAAACACACACATGCACAAAGAGACACTAGATTTACGTGGAAAAACCAATGAAGGAAAAACCACAGTGAGAGTTAACTCACAATATAAGGTTCACTATCAAAAGACTTACAAGAAGGCTCATTGCCTTAGAGCAAGATACAAAAAGGACTTGCAACACTGAAGTACCAACCAACTCACGGAAAATCTTTCCTTTCAAGCACAATTTATCTTTCCTTTCATAATATTTAGCACCATCTCTATTAGATATTCAATACATCTCATTCACACAATTTTCACACTTGTACACTACATCATTCAGTTGCATCTAGAATGATATTGCATTTATATCCATTGCAAAACATTGATTCTTGAATTAGGTCAGCCAAGAAGAGAATAAACAAAAAATTCAATTGGTCAGCCACCAAAGGATGATGCGGTCATATCCCGAGGGAATAGAGGACCAAAAGTAATCTTAACACTTCTTTCAATGTGATCCAAAATGATTTACATGCAAGTGCACATCAACCTAAATTGGCATCAAGGAAACGTGTGGATGAGACATTGAAGCACATAACTAGTCATCCCATAGAAACTCTTTCAATTGAATTTAATTGATGCGGTCCTAAAAAATATAGGTCAGGACCCAAATCTATCATGACACATCTTTCATTGTTGGTGTGGCCCCTCAAGCACATGGTCCAAGCAAAGGAATAGGCCCTATTGGCCAAATATCCTCAAATAACCTAGAAAGCCAACTCAAGACACAATGTGGCACCAAAGTAGAAAATTAGCAACATGCAAATCACATAGGGATGTTCCTTAAACATAAAACATCACTTCCACACACTTCTTTCATTTCATTCCATCAACATCCACCACAAACCGAAAAGGTACAACAAACTATGTTCAAGAAACACATAATACATAATCGAATGATGTAACATTTGTAGAAAAAATTGTGGACCAATTCAACATATGAGATTAGATTTCAGACATTGAACAAACATTGTGAACACATTCACCAAGCCATAGGCGTAGAGACATCAATGCAGAGAAATGAAAATCATTTCTCGGATCAGTCCAAACAACTAGCACATTGCCAACCTTCTACAATTCACAAGAACCTCCTCAGTAACACAAGTGACCTGAAAAGATAGTAGTGCAATGTACATAGAACACTTACATTGAATACCAAATTGAAAGACTAAAACTGCAATAGCGAAGGAATGTAGAGCATTCTCCCTAACAGATGCAACTTCTTGAACCAGAAACATTTGTGCAACTTGCACAGACCAAAACTTCCATTTAGCAATGCATATTATTAGGAACATCAAGAGAGAGCAAGATACTAATTGTCTATCATCTCTCCAACATTATTCATGCTTCTAATCCTCATCTCAATATATTATCATGAAATATTTTGTTGATAGTAATAATGCATTATATGAATATCAGCAATACTTCCTTAACAAGGCATGACATCCAACCAAGAATTTCTTCAACACTTTTCTTCTTTGATAAGACATGGCATCCAACCATGAATTTCTTTAACTCTTCTCTTCATCCAACCATGAAGTTCTTCAACACTTCTCTTCTTTGATAAGACATGACATCCAACTATGAACTGCTTCAACTATTCTCTTCTTTGATAATGTGTGACATCCAACCAATGTAAGCCCAAATTGAATATGCCAAGGACTAACAACATATTACTCAGGTACCAACAATCTCCATCAATGACAACCACCAGTGTTGACATAAATGACAACATAACCACTAGTGTTGACATCAATGACAATAACTACCAACAATCTCCCCCTTTTGCATTGATGGAAGCACACTGCTCACTCTCCCCCTTTTGCATTGATGGAAGCACACTGCTCACTCTCCCCCTTTAACATCATGGACAAAGGGCCAAACACTTTTACACAAACCAACAAGACTTTTATTGTCTTTAGGAACAAAGGGAAAAATGATATTCTATTGAAGCAATGACACATGCTCCCCTTTGAACAACAACATCTTTTCTTTACACATATACAACAATTGTGATGGGACTTTTAAAATTTACCAAAATTTTGCCTAAAATTGGGCATGACTGTTTACTTTTAACTATGATGAGGTCTAATATTTCAGGTAAAGGGTTTTTGATCACTCATGAAAGATTGATTAAAACCCTCATGTTATATTTCAAAGTTGACTTGCTATGGAGGGTTACCGGTCACTCAAGTTATCTGACTGAGCCTTTCCTTCATGCTCTTACCAGCCCATTTTTACCCAACCTATCGGTCTCTTATTTTCCACTTGGGCTTAAATGCTTATTCTGTCGAAGGTTTTTTCCGGCCGGTCCCATCAGTATATTCTATGAGTTTTATGCAGCTTCGTGAATCATCCGATCACGGGTTTTGATCTGGACCATTTGTCACAAACCTCGCAGGTTTTCCTGTTGATGTCACTTAAGTGGTGCGAGGTGTGTGAGATGTTGCCATCTGTCATATACAATGGAGTGGGGCCTTTTCTTGAGCCACCAACAATGACAAGTGGGCGTCATTTCACCAATGGGAAATTAGTGATAGGGATTAATGATGACCGTCCCTCGCAGGCCTCGCACGATTGGAGTAAATGTTCCAAATGTACCACAAGGTTTGTGAAAAGGTGACACATGGCCTGGCTCTTGGAACAATGGGGCTAGGTGGGGCCTACTACTCAATTGCAACCTCCTATTTTCGTGGGCTATGAATGGTTGTGGTTTTTCCCAAGCGTTGATGTGGATTTTCAACACTCATTGACTCGATCTAAGTCATTTGACTTGCAAAGTCTATTCCACATCGATGGTTCAAATTCAAAGGGGGTATTGTTCATCCATGTGAGGAATTTTTGTGCTATGTAACTTGTTTCATTAATGGCACGGGTTTTTCAGTGGATTTTACTCCTGATTTCCTTACGTGCGAGCAATAGCCTCCTGATAAATACAATGATGGGTTGTACGCCTAAAATAAATTTGTCGTGGCAATAATAGCCACTAATCATTTGCATGCTTGTGCAAGCATTGGGGGAATTATTATCCCCTACATCGGATTACTCTATAAATACCTACTGAATTGCTCAGTATAATCATTATTTTTTTTTTAGTTGATTTGTTTGCATGTAGCGGACTTGTTAAATAATTTCTAAGCTATGCATCTTCAATGGACAAGTCTGGGGTGCATCGAAGTGCCAGAGTAGGTGCAATGAATTCTCGGCATGCGGAAGAACAATGTGCTCCTGATGCTCCTAAGGCGAGTGCTCGAGGTGCGGGAAAATGGTCTAGGTGTTGCAGTTATCCTGTTGTGTTCTCTTCGAGTTCTGGTGGCCAAGGGTCTGACACTGACTCTAACTATCGCTGCTATCTTGCAGCCATGACTGAGCTCATGGGGGTTGATGAAGAGGTCCATGCAGTTTCACCAATAATTGTAATGGCACCGTGTCAAGTTGTTGGGGTTAGTGTTGATGTGGATAGAAAAAATAAAGTGGTTCCACCTCAAACTAAGGCTAGAACCAGAAGTGGTCGCCTGTACCAAGGCCATGTGTTGACAAAATGATTGTTGGTGCTAGTGTGTGTTGCTCGTGGGTGGTGCTTCAACTGGTGGATAACTAGTCATCCCATAGAAACTTTTTCAATTGAATTTAATTGATGCAGTCCTAAAAAATATAGGTCAGGACGAAAATCTATCATGACACATCATTCATTGTTGGTGTGGCCCCTCAAGCACATGGTCCAAGCAAAGGAACAGGTGCTATTGGAAAAATATCCTCAAATAACCTAGAAAGCCAACTCAAGATACAATGTGGCACCAAAGTAGAAAATTAGCAACATGCAAATCACATAGGGACATTCCTTAAACATACAAAATCACTTCCATACACTTTTTTCATTTCATTCCATCAACATCCAGCACAAATCAAAAAGGTACAACAAACAATGTTCAAGAAACACATAATACATAATCGAATGATGTAACATTTGTAGAAAAAATTGCGGACCAATTCAACATATGAGATTAGATTTCAGACATTGAACAAACATTGTGAACACATTCACCAAGCCATAGGCGTAGAGACGTCAATGCAGAGAAATGAAAATCATTTCTCGGATCAGTCCAGACAACTAGCACATTGCCAACCTTCTGCAATTCACAAGAATCTCCTCGGTAACACAAGTGACCTAAAAAGATAGTAGTGCAATGTACATAGAACACTTACATTGAATACCAAATTGAAAGACCAAAACTACAATAGCGAAGGAATGTAGAGCATTCTCCCTAACAGATGCAACTTCTTGAACCAGAAACATTTGTGCAACTTGTGCAGACCAAAACTTCCATTTAGCAATGCATATTATTAGGAACATCAAGAGAGAGCAAGATACTAATTGTATATCATCTCTCCAACATTATTCATGCTTCTAATCCTCATCTCAATATATTATCATGAAATATTTTGTTGATAGTAATAATGCATTATATGAATATCAGCAATACTTCCTTAACAAGGCATGACATCCAACTAGGAATTTCTTCAACACTTTTCTTCTTTGATAAGACATAGCATCCAACCATGAATTTCTTTAACTCTTCTCTTCATCCAACCATGAAGTTCTTCAACACTTCTCTTCTTTGATAAGACATGAAATCCAACTATGAACTTATTCAACTCTTCTCTTCTTTGATAATGTGTGACATCCAACCAATGTAAGCCCAAATTGAATATGCCAAGGACTAACAACATATTACTCAAGTACCAACAATCTCCATCAATGACAACCACTAGTGTTGACATAAATGACAACATAACCACTAGTGTTGACATCAATGACAATAACTACCAACAATCTCCCCCTTTTGCATTGATGGAAGCACACTGCTCACTCTCCCCCTTTAACATCATGGACAAAGGGCCAAACACTTTTACACAAACCAACAAGACTTTTATTGTCTTTAGGAACAAAGGGAAAAATGATATTCTATTGAAGCAGTGACACATGCTCCCCCTTTGAACAACAACACCTTTTCTTTACACATATACAACAATTGTGATGGGACTTTTAAAATTTGTCAAAATTTTGCCTAAAATTGGGCATGACTATTTACTTTTAACAATGATAAGGTCTAATATTTTGGGTAAAGGGTTTTTGATGACTCATGAAAGATTGATTAAAACCCTCACATTATATTTCATAGTTTACTTGCTATGGAGGGTTACCAGTCACTCAAGTTATCTGACTGAGCCTTTCCTTCGTACTCTTACCGGCCCCTTTTTACCCAACCTATCGGTCTCTTATTTTCCACTTGGGATTAAATGCTTATTCTGTCAAAGGTTTTTTCCGACCGGCCCCACCAGTATATTCTATGAGTTTTATGCAGCTTCGTGAATCATCCGATCACGGGTTTTGATCTGGACTGTTTCTCGCAAACCTCAGAGCTTTTCCTGCTGATGTCACTTAAGTGGTGCGAGGTGTGTGAGATGCTGCCATCTATCATATACGATGGAGTGGGGCCTTTTCTCGAGCCACCAACAATGATAAGTGGGCGTCATTTCACCAGTGGGAAATTAGTGATAGGGATTAATGATGACTATCCCTCGCAGGCCTCGCATGATCAAAGTAAATGTTCCAAACATACCACAAGGTTTGTGAAAAGGTGACACATGGCCTATCTCTTGGAAAAACAGGGCTAGGTGGGGCCTGCTGCTCAATTGCAACCTCCTATTTTCGTGGGCTATGATTGGTTGTGGTTTTTCCCAAGCGTTGATGTGGATTTTCAACACTCATTGACTCGATCTAAGTCGTTTGACTTGCCAAGTCTATTCCACATCAATGGTTCAAATTCAAAGGGGGTATTGTTCATCCATGTGAGGAATTTTTTTGCTCTGTAACTTGTTTCATTAATGGCGCGGGTTTTTCAGTGGATTTTCATCCTGATTTCCTTACGTGCGAGCAGTAGCCTCCTGATAAATACAATGATGGGTTGTACGCCTGAAATAAATTTTTCGTGGCAATATCAGCCACTAATCGTTTGCATGCTTGTGCAAGCATTGGGGGAATTATTATTCCCTGCACCGGATTACTCTATAAATACCTGTCGAATTGCTCAGTATAATCATTTTTTTTTTTAGTTGATCTGTTTGCAGGTAGCGGACTTGTTAAATAATTTCTAAGCTATGCATCTTCAATGGACAAGTCTGGGGTGCATCGAAGTGCCAGAGTAGGTGCGATGAATTCTTGACATGAGGAATAACACCATGCTCCTGATGCTCCTGAGGCAAGTGCTCGAGGTGCGGGAAAATAGTCTAGGTGTTGCAGTTATCCTCGTGTTCTCTTCGAGTTCTAGTGGTGATGGGTTTGAGACTGACTCGGACTATCACTACTATCTTGCAGCCATGACCGAGCTCATGGGGGTTGATGAAGAGGTCCTTGCAGTTTCACCAATAGCTGTAATGGCACCGTGTCAAGTTGTTGGGGTTAGTGTTGATGTGGATAGAAAAAATAAAGTGGTTCCACCTCAAACTGAGGCTAGAACCAGAAGCGGTCACCTGTACTAGGGTCGTGTGTTGACTAAATGATTGTTAGTGCTAGTGTGTGTTGCTCGTGGGTGGTGCTTCAACTGGTAGATAACTAGTCATCCCATAGAAACTCTTTCAATTGAATTTAATTGATTCAGTCCTAAAAAATATAGGTCAAGACCCAAATCTATCATGACACATCTTTCATTGTTGGTGTGGCCCCTCAAGCACATGGTCCAAGCAAAGGAACAGGCCCTATTGGCCAAATATCCTCAAATAACCTAGAAAGCCAACTCAAGACACAATGTGGCACCAAATTAGAAAATTAGCAACATGCAAATCACATAGGGACATTCCTTAAACATACAACATCACTTCCATACACTTCTTTCATTTCATTCCAACAAAATCCACCACAAACCGAAAAGGTACAACAAACTATGTTCAAGAAACACATAATACATAATCGAATGATGTAACATTTGTAGAAAACATTGCGGACCACTTCAACATATGAGATTAGATTTCAGACATTGAACAAACATTGTGAACACATTCACCAAGCCATAGGCGTAGAGACATCAATGCAAAGAAATGAAAATCATTTCTCGGATCAGTCCAGACAACTAGCACATTGCCAACCTTCTGCAATTCACAAGAACCTCCTCGGTAACACAAGTGACCTAAAAAGATAGTAGTGTAATCTACATAGAAAACTTACATTGAATACCAAATTGAAAGACCAAAACTGCAATAGCGAAGGAATGTAGAGCATTCTCCCTAACAGATGCAACTTCTTGAACCAGAAACATTTGTGCAACTTGGGGAGACCAGAACTCCCATTTAGCAATGCATATTATTAGTAACATCAAGAGAGAGCAAGATACTAATTGTATATCATCTCTCCAACATTAAGCATGCTTCTAATCCTCATCTCAATATATTATCATGAAATATTTTGTTGATAGTAATAATGTATTATATGAATATCAACAATACTTCCTTGTCAAGGCATGACACCCAACCAGGAATTTCTTCAACACTTTTCTTCTTTGATAAGACATGGCATCCAACCATGAATTTCTTTAACTCTTCTCTTCATCCAACCATGATGTTCTTCAACACTTCTCTTCTTTGATAAGACATGAAATCCAACTATGAACTTCTTCAACTCTTCTCTTCTTTGATAATGTGTGACATCCAACCAATGTAAGCCCAAATTGAATATGCCAAGGACTAACAAGATATTACTCAGGTACCAACAATCTCCATCAATGACAACCACTAGTGTCAACAATGACAATAACTACCAACAATCTCCCCCTTTTTCATTGATGGAAGCACACTCTCCCCCTTTAACATCATGGGCAAAGGGCCAAACACGTTTACACAAACCAACAAGAATTTTATTGTCTTTAGGAACAAAGGGAAAAATGATATTCTATTGAAGCAGTGACACATGCTCCCCCTTTGAACAACAACACCTTTTCTTTACACATATACAACAATTGTGGTGGAACTTTTAAAATTTATCAAAATTTTGCCTAAAATTGGGCATGACTATTTACTTTTAACAATGATGAGGTATGAGATTTTGGGTAAAGGGTTTTTGATGACTCATGAAAGATTGATTAAAACCCTCACGTTATATTTCAAAGTTGACTTGCTATGGAGGGTTACCGGTCACTCAATTTATCTGACTGAGCCTTTCCTTCATGCTCTTACCGGCCCCTTTTTACGCAACCTATCGGTCTCTTATTTTTCACTTGGGCTTAAATGCTTATTCTGTCGAAGGTTTTTTCTAGCCAACCCCGCCAGTATATTCTATGAGTTTTATGCAGCTTCGTGAATTGTCCGATCACGGGTTTTGATCTGGACCGTTTCTCGCAAACCTCGCAGGTTTTCTTGCTGATGTCACTTAAGTGGTGCAAGGTGTGTGAGATGCTGCCATCTGTCATATACGATGGAGTGGGGCCTTTTCTCAAGCTACCAACAATGACAAGTGGGCATCATTTCACTAGTGGGAAATTAGTGATAGGGATTAATGATGACCGTCCCTTGCAGGCCTCGCACGATCAAAGTAATGTTCCAAATGTACCACAAGGTTTGTGAAAAGGTGACACATGGCCTGGCTCTTTGAACAACGGGGCTAGGTGGGGCCTGCTGCTCAATTGCAACCTCCTATTTTTGTGGGCTATGATTGGTTGTGGTTTTTCCCAAGCGTTGATGTGGATTTTCAACACTCATTGACTTGATCTAAGTCATTTGACTTGCCAAGTCTGTTCCACATCAATGGTTCAAATTCAATGGGGGTATTGTTCATCCATGTGAGGAATTTTTGTGCTCTGTAACTTGTTTTGATTAATGGCACTGGTTTTTTAGTGGATTTTCCTCCTGATTTCCATACGTACAAGCAGTAGCCTCCTGATAAATACAATGATGGGTTGTACACTTGAAATAAATTTTTCGTGGCAATATCAGCCACTAATCGTTTGCATGCTTGTGAAAGCATTGGGGGAATTATTATTCCCTGCACTGGATTACTCTATAAATACCTGCTGAATTGCTCAGTATAATCATTATTTTTTTTTTAGTTGATCTGTTTTCAGGTAGCGGACTTGTTAAATAATTTCTAAGCTATGCATCTTCAATGGACAAGTCTGGGGTGCATTGAAGTGCCAGAGTAGGTGCGATGAATTCTTAGCATGAGGAAGAAAAACATGCTCCTGATGCTCCTGAGGCAAGTGCTCGAGGTGTGGGAAAATGGTCTAGGTGTTGCAGTTATCCTGTTGTGTTCTCTTCGAGTTCTGGTGGCAATGGGTCTGAGACTGACTCGGACTATCAGTGCTATCTTGCAGCCATGACCGAGCTCATGGGGGTTGATGAAGAGGTCCTTGCAGTTTCACCAATAACTGTAATGGCACCGTGTCAAGTTGTTGGGGTTAGTGTTGATGTGGATAGAAAAAATAAAGTGGTTCCACCTCAAACTGAGGCTAGAACCAGAAGCGGTCACCTATACCAAGGCCGTGTGTTGACTAAATGATTGTTGGTGCTAGTGTGTGTTGCTCGTGGGTGGTGCTTCAACTGGTGGATATGGACGTGCGCGTGCATGGCATGCTCTATTTTGTATTTTCTCCAATTGGTTATTGGGTGTAACCGTTTTCTGATTCCTCAGATCATATACTATTCTTCTAATGATGAGGAATATTTTTTTGGGATGGTGAATTCAAATTTCATTTCATTTTTTGAATTTGACAATGGAGCCTGAGGCTTGTTGCTCTCCTATTCTATAAAGGATATTTCATGACTCATTTTTAAAGGTCAATTTTTTTGGTATCCGAGGGCTTAGTTTTTGTACAGTTAGTTTGTTATTGTAGGTTTTTCTTTGAAGGTATTTTCTGGTATGTTTTGTCTGGGGTAGGAATATTATAAAACAAGTAGGCTTTGCTTATGTAATTAAAGATATTGAAGCAATAAATGACAATATGTTAGAACAATTTCTCTCCTGGTTTCATGTCATGAATTATGAATGAGTTTATTAATGATACATTCATTTAGCTTTAATGGTATATTTGAGTGTGTACCTCATTTTCTTGCTTTAACTTAATGAGTTAATTAAACTGCTTAAAATGAGTTATAGATTTATGATGTTGTCTTTAGGATTCCTGAGGAGTATTGTTTTGATAACTAGAATTCTCATATTGTAAATCACTATGGTGATATGTCCTTGATATCTTTATTATGCTTTATATGACTCCTGCCCAATGGATAAAGCACTGGATAATTTCTTCAGGATCCCTGTTGTGAGAGTATAGGGCTATAGTTCTAAGCACGATGGTTTAAAATTTGAACAAATCTAATATATCAAACCTTATCTCTTTGGAGATAAAAATATTATGTTAATTTTCATTCCTATTGCTTTAAGATATTTGTTGTTATTCTTTGGTTTGTCACAACCACGATAATTTCTATCTAATTGCATTGGTGGGGACTGTATTTGTAAGAAGAAGTGTTTTTACCAGGCCATGAAACATTCTTATGAACACACTTAGGGAAACCCTCCTTGGTTTCATAGAGCCAAAAGTGTAGGATATTTCAGTCTTTGATTGAATCTTGTCAGTTGGCCACTAGCCTTTGTGATTCTTGAATATTGAGGTTGGCTACCTCTTAGAGAATTACAAATCCTTAGCTGGAAAAATTAAAGCACCAACAAATTTCATAATTGCTTTAGGACTCCCCCTTACTACCAGCTCCCCCTAAATGGTATCACCCATCAATATAGGAGAAATGATATGACATGAATTTCTCCCCCTAGAAAGATGCATCATTTATACATCTAGTTAGAAAAAGGAGGGGCAATTACCCCTAGATTTTGCCTCAGATATTCAAAGGTATCCTTTGAAAGGGCCTTTGTAAAGATATCTACAATCTAATCCTTTGTAGGCACATACTCCATTTTGACTTCATGTTTGGAAACTTTCTCTCTCAAAAAATGGTACCAAATTGAGATGTGTTTAGTCCTTGAATGCATTATCGGATTCTTAGAAATGGTAGTAGCACTTGTATTATCACACAATATAGGAATAGGTTTATCATACACCACCTTTCCATCCTTTAATATTTTCTTCATCCAAATCACTTGGGTGCAACAAGATATTGTAACAATAATTTATGCTTTGTTGTGAAAAAAGACACTGAATCCTGCTTTTTACTGAACCATGAGACCAATATATCTCCCAAAAAGAAAGAACTTCCACTTGTTCTCCTCTGGTCATCAACACAACCTACCCAATCAACATCAGTATAGGCACTTAGAGAGAAATTTTGATCCTTTTTATACCATAGGCCATAATTCGAAGTTCCCTTCAAGTATCTAAAAAAAATTCACAACTTTCTCATGAGATTTCTTAGGATTGGCTTGAAATCTGACAACTAAAAATATTGCATGCATGCTATTAATTTTGGAAGTAGTTAAGTATATTAATCATCCAATAATAGACCTATAGAGAGTCTGATCAACCTTCAAAGACTCATTTGATTTACTTAGGTGACATCTAGTTACCATAGGAATACCCCACAAGTTTAGAATATTTCATTCCAAACTTCTTTAGCATTTCCCTTACATATTTGACCTGAGAAATGAAAATTCCACCATTTGAAGACCAAGAAAGTAGGATAACTCATCGATCATTGAAATTTAAAATTATTTTTGTATCTCTTCTGCAAATGTTTTACACATATTATCATCTCCACAAAAGATGATATCATCAATATACACAAATACAATCAACAACTTTCCTTCCCAAAATTTAATATATAGATTAATGTTTGCATTACCCTTCTTGAATCCTTGCTGAAGTAGATACTTACCTAATCATGTATACCAAGCTCTAGGAGCTTTCTTGAGACCATATAGAGATTTCTTGAGTCTACAAACCTATCGCAAGTATGTGCAAATTGGTGTTGTGATTGATGTCAACAAGCTTGTGTTGGCATTGGTATCAACTGTATGTATTTAAGGAGATTTGTGTTGAAGATGAACAATTGGTGTTTTCTATGCTTTGATTTGTTGCATTATGTTATCAGTTAAGCTATTGGTGTTACTTTGATAAGCTTCTTTATATGGTTGTGGTAGTGTTGAAGTGTTGTGGATGTGTCTTTTGTGCTTTGTTTCCAAGTTCTTTTGATTAAATTTGATAAAAAGAGGAAACAAAGTGTTGCAATGTTTTTTTGGATTACAAAGAGGTGTTCTGGTTTTTCTCTACATTTCTTCTACATTGAAAATCTTCCTATATGATTTGGATATTTTGGTGAGAAGTGTTCGAATATGTTATATTCAAGAGATGGTATGTTGGATCTTCATACAATAGAAGTTGTGTTCACCAGTGTGTGACTATGCATTACATAGGTGTCTGGGAGAAAAAAAAAATTCTTTGTGTTTCTCCTCGATTATTCTTCAAGTCTTGAAATTCTAAAGGTGTGTTGGTGGTATTGGTAGTTTACCTCAGTCAAGAGAATTTGAGGTTTGGTGCTTCGAAAGATAAGTTTTCAAGTAATAGTGTATGGTAGAGTTGTCTGAGTGTATTGGGTTTGTACATTCTTTAGGTGGAAGTTGTTGCAAAGGAGTCTAATAGATTTCAGGATGTTTGAGGAACATTCTAGATCGTGTTCAAGTTTGGTGTGTGGTTTTTAAATCATCTTTGGGTTTGATGAAGCGTGTAATTAAATGTTAAATGTTGTTTGCATGGGTAATAGCTGACTTGGTGTTTACACTACATGAGAAGGATAAATATTTTTTATGGTAGTGTTTGGTTAACTGGTGTTGTTTATTTAGGTCCCAGTTAAGTTTTGATGTGGTCTGCATTCACTTCTATCCACCAAGGAAGTTTTTTGGCACTGACCTAATTTTAATTTGCACGTTTGAGGTGCATTGTCAACCTTGGAAAGGGTTTCAAGGTTGAGGATGGTATAAGTATGAGTTGAATTGTTAAAGGAGGTGAAGATATATGAAAATTTGAAATGTTTGATGTGAGTGATGTGAAATTAGGAAAAGAAATGTGAACTTTCAATTGTTGGATTATCGGATGCAGTGAGCACAAGATGTTTGCAATCATTCAAATAGATTGCAAAGGTGTTGGAGCTATTGTGGTGGATTTTCTATTGCATTGAGATCATGTTCTCTCTGTAAAATTTATTCTCTATCTTCTTTTCATTCCGGTTGTGAGCCTTTCTAAATAGTGTCTTATTTTGGAAGTGAGCCCTTATCACTATTTTTACAATTACTTATATTGTGAGGTAATCCTCGCCATGGTTTTTCCCTTCTTTTCTTTTCCATGTAAATCTGGTGTTCTCTTGTGTTTGGTGTTGAATTGTTTAAGTTTTTATTATCTTCTTTTCATGTTAAAACTTCATAACAAATTAAGGTTTTAATGAATGCATGTGGATCTAAATGTTAATGAGGGTTTTTATGTTTTGATAAGATACAATTGATCCACCCCCCCTCTCATTTGTCATGTTCATTCAAAAAAACTATGTTTGGATCTTCTAATAACTAGAAGCCAATAAGTTTCTCAATGTGTATACCTCTTCTTCTAGATTACCATTTAGGAAAGCTAACTTGACATCCATTTGATATACCTTGAAGTTCTTATGAGTAGCAAGAGAAAGAAACATTCTTATTGCTTCCAGTCTATCTATCAGAGCAAAGGCTTCCTCAAAATCAATACCTTCAACTTTTGAATAGCCCTTGCAAACCAATTTGGATTTGTTCCTTACCACCTCACCATATTCATTCAACTTGTTTTGGAATACCCATTTCGTTCCTATCATATTCTTATCAACAGGTCTGGGAACTAGTTCCCAAGTCTGATTTTTCTCTATTTGATTTAGTTCTTCCTCCATTTCCTTTATCCAATTTTCATCTTTTCTAGCTTCAAAAAATTTCTTGAGCTCTACTTTTGAAAATAGGAACAAATTCACTTTCTCATTTTCTCTTACAAACTTTCTTCTTGTTATCACACCTTCATTTTTGTCTCCAATCATCTGATCTAGAGAATGGTTCTTCTACACATATTTTGGATTCTTGAGAGTCTTCACTATTTTTGGTTCCTCTTCTTCTTTCTTTTCTATTTATTCTTCTTCATCTTCAATCCAAGGAAGTATATTACATCCAAAAACGTCAAGTTCATGTGAGATCTAACACAATTTTTCATCAACCTTGACATTTGTACTTCCAATCATCTTTCACAATCTCTTATTGTAGCATTTGTATGTCTTGCTCTCGGTTGAGTAACCAAGAAAGATTCCTTCATCACACCTTGAATCAAACTTTCCAAGGTCTCCTTCATCTCTTTTGATATATCATTTGTTTCCAAATATTTTGAAATATCTAACAGTGGGAGATCTTCCATACCACAACTTATAAGGGGTCTTATTGGTGTTGACCCTTAGTTGCACTCTATTAAGAAAATAGATAGCAATATGTAATACTTCCTTCCAATACATATTTGGTAGGTCAACATATTTCATCATTGTCCTAGCCATTTCTTGCATTGTTCTATTTTTTCTTTCAACTGCCCCATTTTGTTGAGGGCTTCTAGGAGTAGACATATGTCTCCTAATACCATGATCTTCACAAAAAAATTCAAATTCATATAAAGTAAATTACCCTCCTCTATCTAACCTTAAAAATTTTATCCTATCATCCATTTCATTCACTAATTTTTCCTTAAAAATCTTAAACTTATCAAAGGCTTCTAATTTCTCTTTCAAGAATGTAACCCAAGTCATTCTAGTTAATCATCTATAAAAATATAAAATACCTCACCTTGTTGGCTCCTTGTCCTTATAGGTCCACATAGATCAATGTGAACTAGCTTTAACGGCATTGAAAAAAATCTCTCCTTGATTTTGAAACTATTCTTTGTTTTCTTTCCCATCTAACATTCTTTGCACAATGTGTTTGCAGGCTTGGTTTTTCTAGGCATATCTCTCACTGCATGAGAGGAACTAATTTTCACTATGTTGTCAAATTTTATGTGCCTCATTCTTTTATGCCACAACCAACATTCTCCAAACCGAGGCAATAAGAAAATTCTTCTATTAGCTTCCTTTAGATGATAGATATTACCATTTGTCTGTGTTCCTTCAGCGACAAGTCTTCTGGAACCTTCCTTTTCGATTTCACATCCATTAGCATGAAATGTGAGATTGTATCCTTTGCTACATATTTGAATAAAACTAAGGAGATTATGTTTCAGGCCTTTGACATAAAGGAGATCTTCAGTTCTGTTCTTTCCATCAATTGTTATATAACCTTTTCCATATATCTATGCTAACTTATCATCACCAAACTTAATAGCTCCACCATTGACCTTCTTGAGATTGATGAACTTACTTCTATCACTAGTAATTTGATTAGAACACCCACTATCAATCACCCAATAATTTTCCTCTTCCTTAGAATGAAAAGAAGTTCATATTTCCATAGATCTTTCATTAACCTTGTTGTTCTGCAAGGTACCAGACCTTTTGCATTCTCTAGTATAGTTATGTTTTCCTTAGAGGGCCATGAATAAATTTCCATCATTTGAATCATTATATTCATCTTTAGAGGAACATCATCTCTCCTTAGAGTAGAATCCTCTTTTGATTTTATCTCTTTGGTTATCATCAACAGATTCCTTATAGGGACATCTAGATGGAAAATGACCAACTCTCCCATAATTGAAGCACTTGAATGGTAAATTACCTTTTTATTTTAGGTTTCATTCTTCAATATTCTCACAAATTTTTCTTCAACTTAATTAAGTTCATCAATTTGATTAGCATCTTCATCTTCAATCTTTTTGTTAACTTTGAATGCAACTTCTTTCTTTGGAACATCTTAACCAAACTCTCTTATCTCAAAAGCAGTAAGAGTAACAAATATTTCATCAATTGAATACTGATCCAAATATTTAGATTCTTCAATTATAGATACTTTATCACTATAATATTTTTGGAGAGATCTCAAAACCTTCTTTACAATTTCACTTTCTTTTACTTCTCCACCAAGTTTGAAGATCCCAAAGATAATTTCTTGTACCTGGAGCATATAAATTTTAATGTCTTCATCTTCAGTCATCCGCAAAGTCTCAAATATAATTTTGAATATCTACATATTGGCTTGATTCACTTTATAATATCCTTCATAGATGATACTAAGCTTCTCCCAAGCATCTTTGGTAGAATTTCAATTTATCACCTTCAACAATTTTAAATCAGCTAATCCACATAGAATAGCATTCTTGGCTTTAGCATTAGATTCAAATAATTTGATTTTAGTTGGATCTATAATGGGAGTGGTAAGAGTAGTTTAACCACTTTTGACTAATTTCCAAACACTAAAACCTAGAGATTTTAGGTGTCCTTCCATCCTCAATTTCCACTAAGATTAATTAGTCCCATCAAACCTAGGACCTTTCTATAAACCATCATGTTCCATCTCAGATCTTCGCCTTAAGTTGGTAAGATTCTATAGAGGAACTTGGCAATTTTTGAACACTTGTGGAGACTAAGAGGGGGTGAATTAGTATACACAAAACTTAACCCCTTCCAAAACTTGAAACTTTTGACATAACTCAAACACCTTTAGTAGATAAAGATAGAACTTTAAACAAAGCAGTAATAAAGAAAAATATAGAAATTTGAATCTTTAACACCTTCAAAAAACTTTACCAATAAAATATATAGTAGTAATTAGATCGAAAACAAAGAGAAAGAGATAGAGAACACACACATGCACAAAGGGACACCATATTTGCATGGAAAGCCCAATGAGGGAAAAACCACAGAGAGAGTTATCTCACAATATAAGGCTCACTACCAAAAGACTTGCAAGAAGGCTTGCTACCTTAGAGCAAGATATAAAAATGACTTGCAGCACTAAAGTACCAATCAACTCTAGGAGAAATATATAGAGGACTTGATGAGATTCACTATCTTAGAGCATAATATAAAAGATATATAAGAGAATTACAAAGATTTTCAACACAACTCTCTATTGAGTGAGGCATTAGAGCATAATTTAGCTTTCCTTTCACAATCTTTAGCACTATCTATGCTATATATTCAGTATAGGTCACTCACACACTTTTTTGCAATTGTACACTACATCATTCAATTGCATCTAGAATGATCTTTCATTTATATCCATCACAACACTTTGATTCTTCCATTAGGTCGATCAAGAAGAGAATAAACAATAAATTCAATTGGTCGGCCACAAAATTGTGATGTGGTCCTATCCCAAAAAAAATAAAGGACCAAAAACAATCTTAACACTTCATTCAATGTGATCGAAAATTATTTACATGCAAGTGCACATCAACCTAAGTCGACATCAGGGAAATGTGTGGATGAGACATTCAAGCACATAGCTAGTCAACCCATAGACACTCTTTCAATTGAATTTACTTGATACAGTCCTAAATAGGATAGGTCAAGACCCAAATCTACCATGACACATCTTCTATTTTTGGCACAACAACCCATGAACACGGTCCAAGCAAAGTAACAAGCCTTGCCAACCAGATATCCAAAAATAACCTAGAAAGCCAACTCAAAAAAAAATGCCACACCAAAGTGGCCAATCAGAATAATGTGGATCACATAGGGATGTTCCTTAAACATCCAACATCACTTATATACACTTATTTCATACTATCATTCCATCAACAGATACCATACACCAAAAAGGTATAGAAAATTCTATTCAAGAAACACATAATACATATTCAGATGATGTAACATTTGTAGAACAACTTGCAAACCACCTCAGCATATGAGATTTGAACTGAGAAATTGCATAGACGTTGTGAACACATTCACCAAGTTGAAGAAGTAGAGACATTAATACGGAGAAATGAAAAGCATTTCCCAAATCAATCCAGACAACTAGCACATTTCCAACCTTTTGCAATTTATAGGACCCTCTTCGACAACACAGGTGACCTGAAAAGATAGGAGTGCAATGAACATAGAGCACTGACATTGAATACCAAACTAAAATACCAAAACTACAACAACAAAGGAATACAAATCATTCTCCTAGACAGATGTAGCTTCTTGGACCAAAAATATTTGTGAAACTTGCGGAGATAGAAACTTCCTTTTACCAACACTTATATTATTAGGAATATCAAGAGAGAGAAAGAGATCAATTGTAGATCATCTCTCCAAAATTATCCATGCTTCTAATCCCAATATTAATATATTATATCAACTTCTACTAATAATAATAATGCATTATGTGAATATCAACAATACTTCCTTCACAAGGAATGGCATCCAACCATGAATTTCTTCAATGCTTCTCTTCTTTGATAAGACATGACATCAAACCATGAACTTCTTCAACTCTTATCTTCATCCAACCATGAAGTTATTCAACACTTCTCTTCTTTGATAAGACATGACATCAAACCATGAAATTCTTCAACTCTTCTCTTCTTTGATAAGGCATGGCATCTAACCAATGTAATCCAAAATTGAATATACAAGGACTAACAACATATTACTCAGATGTCAACAATCTCCATCAAGGACAACCATCAGTGTTGAAATCAATGACAACAACACAATCATTAGTCTTGAAATCAATGACAACAATTGCCATCAAAACCCTTGTCGATGGGAAGTGTGGGGCCTACAGGCCTGCAATTGTAGGTACCCCCTAAAAAGCGCCCACCCAATAAAAAATATTGAAACCTATTTTTTTAAAACAAAAATCTGAAATAAAACCATTTTTTTTTTTAAAAGCTACCAACTTTGATTTTTGAATTTTTTTGTCAGTGGCCATATGGTATGGCCTATACAGCCTCGTGCAATTGTTGCACTAAAAAAATTGCCTCGGAAGCTTCTATCGAAGAAGTAGGGAAAATTTATAGTCAAAATTTTTGTTTGGCTGCCTAAATACAATGGTGAGGTCCAATTAGCTCTAACATGTACCAAAAAAGTGTCCAAGTCCAAAACCTACAAATAAACATGAAGATTCCAAATTTGAAGCCCCTATAGTTGTAGTTGAAAAAAATCCTCAAAATTTGAGAAGAGGTGTGCTAAATCCATGCTCTGATACTATGTTAGATTTATGAAAAACACACACAAAGCAAGATCAAATAGAAAATGAGGATGTCTTCCACACATGAGAGTTGCAAATAATAATTTTTCATTTTCTCAAAAAGAAAGAACTTACAAAACAAAAAATTTGCTAAGAGTTACAATGAAGGAGAGTGGTTATAAGAGAAGACCCTAAATAATAAAGGGATCAGATCATGACAAGTGTCAACATCACATGTGATAAGACATAACAATCTAATAATAACTCAAAATAGTAAAATATAAAAGCACTCCCAAGTTTATCTTAAGTACATCAAGTGAAATTAGCCTAATAATATATTAAAGATTAATCAAGTATTATCCAATGAATGATTACTCTGACATTTAGAATGTTAATGGATGTAGTAACTTGAGGATGGATATGTTGAAACATGTAATGTAAGCAATACAAATAGGGATGAAAACATAAAATTGCCAACCTACAACACAAATATACACAAAAAATGCTACAAAGGATGTTAGATATGGACATGGGTCCCTACCAAATATGTCAAATTATGAACAATCAAATGTAGAAGGAAAATAAAAAACTTTAACTATGAAATTCAAACCTTTATCCTAGTTTAATTGGCACATCCAATTGAGCTAATAGACTAAACATACACGATAAAAAAATATAAGTCCCTCACTAAAAGCCTCTTGTTGCACACAAAGTGTGGATGTACCCAAGATTTATAATGAGAGATATGATGTTGTTGCTTAAAATAATAGCATGACAATGCATTCATGAAGTATATTTAAAATAACTCATATGGTGTGTTATTTATATAGTTGAGAGATAAAATATTAAAGGCTAGGATTGATTGGACATATCAATAAGGATATTTCTTGAGAGGCTTGGAGCCATCAAAATCCTTCAAGTGGTGTTGGAAAAACAAGAATAGACAACTGAGAAGGGGGGTGAATCAATTGTCATAGAATTTAACACTTATTTATCCTTATTAACCTTTTATCTCAGATATGATAATCAAAAGTAAAAACATGAATCAACAACACATCAAAAACACAAGAACACCAAGATTTTATACATGGAAACCCTATGAGGGTAAAAACCATGGTGAATGTTATTCCACATGATTATACCCTATTAAAATTATAATGAAATTGAATAAGGAATGCACATGCATTTAGGCACATTGCCTAGAGCTCACTGCTCAAATGGGAAGGCTCACTTCCTTACAGAAACATTCAGATTAAAACCATCTAAAGAATATGAACTAACAAATTAGCTTCCGCAAAAGCCTGGTGACAGCTCTGGTTAGGCACAAAAACACTTCTTCACACTTCGCTCAATCTTCTTCATGCTTTATTCTGCAATCGAATGATCTGATCTTTATTCATATATTTCACATTCACACTTCTCATACATACATTGAGCACACTTCAAAATGAAGAAACACTCACTCTTATATATCTGCTACATGGAATTACATTAACAACTTTGTCGGCCAAAAATAAAAGAATAAATGAATACAAATTTTCAGCCCAATTCATGAACAAATCTCAATGTGCACCAACCTAAGTTGGTCAAAACATAATGAAGACCTAAAACAGCTTCCTCGAACATGCCAGACATTAAAATATTAATCCACAAGGATCTACAACATGCTACAACCACCATGTCAGCCAAGAACATTTAAACCCAAACACACAATGGAAAAATATCCTATCAAGATCACACCAATCAACTCGAATATGCAACAAGGATAGAACATGATCTAGAAACATCAAAAAACATCGCATGAGCATAAGCAACAACTGAAATCACCATAATCATATTCTCTTCTTCCAGAAACATTGACTACAGTAACATAATAACTATAGGAACATAGTAATTCACAATTTGCACAAATCTTGATGCGCACCTCTGAAACTTCCAGAGTATAAACTAGATAGGCTTAACAAAAAACCCTTTACAATGCAACTTTTGAATGCCACTATACTAAATTTTCCACCACACTGAACTTCACAGCTTCACAGACAGCCTTCAACATATTTATTATAATTTACTCAATATCCTTGACATATACAACCTTCAAAATCATCAATGCCAATAATGTTGACATCAATGACAACCACATATCAACAACACAACCACAACATCCAACAATCTCCCCCTTTGGCATTTATGGCAACACATGATGTGAAAAATACCATCAACACAACTAACTCTTCATACTATTCTTCTCCCCCTTACATTTCTCTTCTCTCCTTTTTGTTCTGCTCTTCTCCCCAAGATTTTTATAAGGTTTTTCACATTACTCTTCTCCCCCTTTGACATCAATGGCAAAGGTACACAAGATTTGAACCACATATCTGAATCATCTAACTACTCCCCTTGAGTAGTAGCCACGACAACATCAATTTGAAACAAGATATAAATAAGTGCACGGATTGATGCAAAGACTTGCATCTTAGTTCAGATTAGGAGGGGAAATCACCCCTAACTTTCCTCTAAGATACTCAAAATTATCCTTAGGAAATGGCTTAGTGAAGATGTATGCAATCTATTCTTTGATAGGAAGATACTCCAGTATGACTTCTTTATCACTCACTTTGTCTCTCAAAAAATGATATTTGATAGATATATGCTTTGTCTTTGAATGCAACACCAGATTCTTAGAAATTTTTATGGCACTTGAATTATCATAAAATATAGAAATAGGCTCATTATACTGAATTCTGATATCTCTCAGCATCTGCTTCATCCATATTACTTGAGTGCAATTGTTTGCAGCAGCAATATATTTTTCCTCAACAGTAGATAAGGAAATGAAATTCTTCTTTTTACTTAACCAAGATACCAACTTCTTCCCCAAGAAGAATGCACCACCACTAGTAATTTTTCTATCATCCACATCTCTTGCCCAATCTGCATTAGTAAAGGCACTCAAGGTAAGATCATCATCTTTAGGATACCAAAGACCAAATTCAACTGTCCCTTTTAAGTATCTAAAGATTCTCTTCACAACAGTCATATGGGATTCCTTTGGATCAGCTTGATATCTAGCTACCATACATATAGCATTCATGATGTTTGGTCTAGTCTAATTCAAATAGAGTAATCCACCGATCATTGATATGTATGTTTGATTTTATTTAGGAGAATCATCATTCTATGTTAATTTGCATCTGATTACCATGGGTGTACCAGCTGGCTTTGAGTCTTCCATGCCAAAAAAAATCAATAACTCTCTTACATATTTGGACTAAGATATAAAGATTCCATCATCTAACTCAGTAATTTTCAATCCTAAAAATAATTTCAGCAATCCAATCATTGACATCTCAAATTCACTTTTCATTTCATCAAAAAACTTCATACATAAGTCATCATCACCCTCAAAAATTATGTCATCAACAAAGACTTCAATAATCAACTCTTTATCTTGATCCATTTTAAAATACAGATTACTGTCGACAGTACCTTTATTGAATTCAAGCTTCAACACGTATTTATCTAGTCTAGCATACTAGGCTCTAGGGGCTTGTTTGAGTCCATACAGTGCTTTCTTCAATCGTAAAACCATATCTTCTTTATCAATCAATTGAAATCCATCTGGTTACTCAACATATACTTCTTCTTCTAGCTCACCATTCAAAAATGTTGACTTTACATCCATTTGATAGACTTTGTAGTTCTTAAAAGCAGCATAAGCAAGAAATAATCTTACAACTTCAATTCTAGCAACAGGGGAAAAGGTTTCTTCAAAATCAATACCTTCCATCTGCGAGTACCCTTTACATACCAGTCTTGCTTTATTCCAGATCACTTCACCTTGTTCATTCAGATTATTTCGAAAGACCCATTTGGTTCTAATCACATTTTTATCCTGAGGTCTAGGAACATGAATCCATGTATCATTTTTCTCTATCTGCATTAGTTCTTCCTTCATTGCTTCCATCCAATATTCATATTTACATTCTTCATTGACATTGTTGTCCCCAGTCTTGGAAAATAGACAATACTCTTCTGCAATTATTCTTCTAGTCTACACACCTTTGTTCTTATCTCCTATAATCTGATTTTCAAAATGATTTAGCTTTATATAACTCACATGCTTTTGCAACAATTTTCTCATTTTCATTCTTTAAACCTTTTATTCTATCAAACACAAATAACACTTCTCCTTCTAACTTTCCAACACTACCAATTAACAGATCAAAAGCATTAGAAACAGTGGCTAATTGTTTTTCCAAATCCTTAACCTTTTTCTCATTGTCATCAGTAAATTTTGATAAAGACAAACATGATTTGTAAATCTTCACAACTTTTGATAAAACATTCTAGGCATTTTCCACATGGGTGGCTAGCACTCATTTCCTTTAGCCCATTTAATATTTTAGCATCAAATTCCTTTTGAACTTTAATCAAAGCAGATTTCTCAAGTGACTCATAGTGAGTACTTACTGAGTTGATGAGCCTTTTTAGTTCACTGGAGGAGGAACCAGTTGGATCTTTCACATTAGTGGGCATTATCTTTTCTAGGACTCCAAATGCAAGATTTAGAAGTTCACTATCCTCAATGTGGGACTTTAACAATTCTTCTCTAGATTTTGCTTGTGCAAATGAAGCTACTTTTTATTTTCTGAATTGGACTCAGAGTAGATAGGTCAATCAAACATTCAATCAGTTTAGGATCAAACTCTTCTTTCTATCAATCATTACTTTCTCAATTGCAGGTTTTGACTTGTCTTTAGGGGTTTCTGCTTTCTCAACTGATACATTTTTTGGAACTTCAACTTCCATAGGCATCTCTCTATGGGCCTCTTCAAGAGGAATCTAAATGTCCTCACCAGTTGTATCTTGATTATCTTCTTCTTCTTCTTTTCCCGGACTAGATGAAACATCATGAGTTTCTTCAGGTGCAACATCAATTTTGTTGTTTAACAAAAAAATTATCAGAATTTGTTCTATTTCTTCTACAACTTCCTTGATTTGACCAATCATCAACTTGTTCACTCTTATTTTTCTTTTAAACTCCTTCTTGGCTTTATTCAAAATTGACTTTATTTCTTCCACAGAAGCTACTGGACACAATTCATCAAGAATTCTTTCTCTCATTTATTCTTCTTCTGATCTGACATTAACTCTTCTCATCTCCAAAATATCACATAAAATTTTGGGAAAATTTGGCATTATTTAAATGAAAAATTTATTGAAAATATTCAAATTTTTTATTGTTTCCTCTTCAAGAACTCTTTGATTAGATTCACCAAAAGACTCATACCATTTATGGAGTGGCTTGAGATTTCCATCCTTAACCAAAGCCTTTTCAACTTCCTCAACTGACATACCTGGATTGTCAGGTTTTGTCTTCTTCTTTGCTTATCTTCACTAGAGGGTTTAGTTTTGTATAACAGTTGTTGCCTTGGTGCCTTGATTCTTGATTTCTTTAACACCTTCATCAGACTTTGTTTCTTCATCATCAAAAACTGCTACATAGACTCTTTTTCTCTTATCTTTCTTCCCCTTTCCTTCTTTACCGGATCCCTTAGATTTAGTTTTCATAGGGATTGATTTTTTTGTGAGGGTTGAATGGTATGTAGAGCTTCTAATCAATCTAGCTCAGGCATATGATACTGTCAGACTAGATGATTCAGTTATTGTTGCCTCCTTTGTTGCTTCAGCTTCTTCTCTTTTTTTTCTGGCTTCTCTTATATTCTCAATGGTTATGCCCATACTTTCTCCACATATTTCTACCTATTTTCTAACTCTTTTGGTTAACACAGGTTTCTTGAGTTCATTGTGAACTTGCATGTTCTTTTCAGCATACGTATTGAATCTCTCTTCTGATTGGTCTAGAGGCTTGCTCAACAATTTTTTTGCATACATTTCTAGAATGCGCTCCTCAACTTCATATCCCATCGGCATGATCCAGATTGTTTTGGGATCAATAGCTTTCATCATACATTGATCAATATCTACCATGAAGCAAATTGTATCCTTGTATTTCTCTAAAATGGAAGTGGGAATCCTCTCTCTAGCCTACATCAAACTTTGAAAACTTTTGAAGTATCCCCAGATAGTAACTTTCTTTTTCTTAGTGTCTGCATATTTTTGAAAGAGATCTTTGATCTAAGCAGCTACCGATATGTATTTTTCCAATGAATCTTTTTGAATCTCGGAACCTCACCCATGAAATAAAAGAATAAGCATAAAATCAAGTTACCATAATTGAAAGAATTTTTCTTATCCTTCTTGATTTTTGCAATATTTTCCATTAGCTGACTCCTCAACAATTCACAAAGATCATAGTCTACATTTTCTTTCACCATCTGATAGGCGGCATAAATGGCAGTATCGAACATAGAGTTGTCTTGAATGATAAATCTTGTACCCAATAACCATAGATGCAAATTTGACATCTATATCAACAATGTCATCAATTTTCATTGCTCTTCTATCATACTTAGAATCTATAGCATTAGTGACCATTTGATTCTTCACTGATTTCATAATTGGTAATCCACCGGAAGAATTTAGACCTGTTACAACACTAATAGCCTCCTTTCTGATTTTGAAAGGTATGATTAACCACATGAATTCATCATGGACTCGACATAGAATGTAACGAACCCATTCCAACTCTTCAAAGACCGGAAATTTGATAATCTGTGTAAATTTGTTTGCTTCTAGGGTTTTATGTTCTGATTTCACATAGAATTCTTCACCTATGATGTGATTATTATACAAATTCAGCAGTTGTGAACTTCCTAGTTCTTCAATATTCACATGAATATAAACCCTAATATCCTCTATATGTAACACACCGTACAGAACGGATGAAAATGCTCCTAACAAATCGGTCTCAACAGACTTGTAAGGATTCCATTTGAACTTTGGATGGGGTCTTTCCTTAACTTAAACTAATAGTGGAGTAGTTACTATCAATTCACAAGTTCACTGAGTTTTATCGAAAAATACATTTCTGTCAGATCACAATTTGATTTTTGAAAGCTTCTTTGCACTTGAATTTCACCTTAACTTGCCTTAATTCACCTTAGAGCTCTCCAAACTTCATTTCTTCAAAATACAAAGTGACAAATGAAAGATAGAAATGAATTTTTATCACTTGCATACTTAACCCTTTTTGACGCAGTAAATTCTTTTACCATAACTCATTCGGTTACATTGTTTTCATGCACTGTGATAGATAAATCTTCTGTGGATCTTCTAACATTTCATAATACTTTATACAATAGTTTCAATAGCATATGTAGCACATCTATGCACTTCCTGAACTTATCCACATTCTAGTGTCATTTAACGGCAGGGGGTTTAAGAGATTTTCTTGACAACTCCCCCTAGGCCAATGGCCGGAAACTAATTCCTAGATGAACTACCAAAAGCAGGTTCTAGTGCTAGTGCATTTTCTTCATTATAGGGACTCTTCTTTACCCATTTCTTCTAAATTTGTTGCTTGACCACATCTGTAGTGACTTTTCCTTTTCCTTTAACATCCTTCTGCATGTTCCTTCTTTGATTTACCAGACCTCTTCTGTTCCAACAAAATGTAGCAATGTGACCAAATTTGTTGCAATTGTAGCACACAACATTTTTTTGTCTAGACCAGTTGTTCCACTTATTTCCTTTTTATTTGCACTGGTTAGCAGTATGCCCAAATCTATTGCATGTATAACATCTAACATTTCTATGAAATTTTTTCGTCACATTTTTGCATTCATTTGACTTGTGACCAAACTTATTGCAATTAAAACACTAACCTGAGAATGATGGACCATTTTGATTCATCCTACTTCTACACTGAGAAGCCATATGTCCAAATTTATTGCAATTGAAATAGTATCCATTAAATTTTTGAGCATTAGGTTGTCTTACCGGATACCTTCTAGAATTTTTCATCTGATTTCCTTGTTTGAATATCCTTTGCTCGGATTTGGAACTTTCTCCTTCTTCATATCCAATACCTTGCTTGTCACCATTTATCCTCTGAATGCTAATTATTTCATCAAGCTTGGTTGAGCTAACTTTGAACTTTTCTTTGTACTCATTTGCAGTAGAAATTTCATCTCTGAGATCATCAATCTTCTTTTCAAGTACTTCCTCATTGTTTTTAGATTGTTCCAATTCATTTTCCAAATGGATGCATACTTCATATTTTCTTTCAGAGACTATGCTAAGTTATCTTCATTCTTCTTCCTATCTTCAATCTCCTTGGTCATCCTCATCATGATAGATTCAATTTCATGTTTTAGGACTATATTATCTCTAGTAAGCTTTTCACATTCCTCTATCTTTTCCTTCAAGGCTTGACTGGGTTGTTGTTCTTCAATTCTCTTACTATCATTTTTCTTAATCTGATCACAGAGTTCCTTTCTCTTCTCTATGGAATTGTTGATTTTGTCTTTCAAAGACTCAATAAATTTCTCAGCATCCATGAGGTTTTCTTGCAATTTTTGAACTTCAGACTTTGACTGATCAAGATCATCTAGGGCCACCAAAATTTGTTGTTGAAGACTGCTTGAATCCATTGAAACACTTTCCAAGATCTCCCCAAGTTGTTAGACTTCTTCTGAGGAACTAGCCCTAATACCAATTGCTGGCAAAACAAGAATAGATAATTGAGAAGGGGAGGTGAATTAGTTGTCATAGAATTTAACACTTATTTATCCATATTAACCTTTAATATCATATCTAATAATTAACAGTGAAAGCATGGATCAACAACACATCAAAAATACAAGAACACCAAGATTTTATACGTGGAAACCCTATTAGGGGAAAAACCACGGTGGATGTTAGTCCATAAGATTATACCCTATTAAAATTATAATGAAAATGAATAAGGAATGCACATGCATTCAGGCACACTGCATAGAGCTCACTTCTCAAATGGGAAGGCTCGCTTCCTTACAAAAACATTTAGATTAAAACCATCTGAAGAATATGAACTGATAAATTAGCTTCTACAAAAGCTTGATGATAGTTCCGATTAGGCACATAAATACTTCTTCACACTTCACTCAATCTTCTTCACACTCTATTCTGCAATCAAATGATCTAATATTTATTCACACATTTCACATTCACACTTCTCATACATGCATTGAGCATACTTCAAAATGAAGAAACAATCACTCTTATATATCCGCTACATGGAATTACATTAACAACTCTGTTGGCCAAAAATAAAAGAATAAATGAATACAAACTGTTGACCCAATTCATGAACAAATCTCAATGTGCACCGACTGAAGTTGATCACAACATAATGAAGACCTAAAACAACTTCCTCGAACATGAAAAACATTAAAATATTAATCCATGAGGATCCGCAACACACTACAACCACCATGTCGGCCAAGAACATGAAAACCTGAACACACAATGGAAAAATCTCCGATCACGATCACACCAATCAATGTAGACGTGCAACAAGGATAGAGCATGATCTATAAATATCAACAAACATCACATGAGCATACACAACAACTAAAATTACCATAATCACGTTCTCTTCTTCCAGAAACATCAGCTAAAGTAACAAAATAACTGTAGGAACATAGTAATTCACAACTTGCACAAATATTGATGCACACCTCTAAAACTTCCAGAGTATAAACTAGATAGGCTTAGCGACAAACCCTTTAAAGCACAACTTCTGAATACCAATATATTGAATTTTCCACCACACTGAACTTCACAGCTTCATAGACAGCCTTCAACATATTTATTATAATTTTCTCAATATCCTCGACATATACAGCCTTCAAAATCATCAATGCTAATAGTATTGACATCAATGACAACCACATATCAGCAACACAACCACAACATCCAACAAGTGGCACCTTCCAATTGGTGTAGAAAATGATTTCTATGATCTAAAGAATTTGGATGGTGGAGATTTTCTTAAAAAAATGATGAATGATAAGAATTAAAAAAAACAACTTTTTGGATTTTTTTCGAATTATGTGAAAGGCTAAAATTTTCTCAATTGAATGAGAGAACTACATGGAGATTTGTGAAACAAGGGTCATTTACATGCAATTTTTTTTCAAACACATTTGTAATCTTAGACCTCAAACAAAATTTGCCTTGATTAATTATGTTTTGACTTTGTGTAAATATTGAGCTAGATTTAATAATTATTTTTAGTCAGCTAATGGTGTGAGGGGAAAAAGAAAAATTTAATAAATAGATTAAAATTATTTAATTTTTGGAATGGTAATGATATACTTAAGAAAATAAATGTTGAATTTATTTTTTTAAGGTTGGGCATTAGAAAATGATTAATGAGCTGACTAAATTGTCTTGATTTATTCAATTAATCTTAGAGGAAGGGCTAGATTGATTAATTAAATAATTAAAATTATTTAACTAAGATTGATTAATAATTGAAATAATTAATTAAACAAATATAATTTATTCAATTAATTTAGAAGATGCTGATGTGATTGGAATTAATGATAGTATAAATTTCAAGATGCAATTTTAGGTGTCAACACCTTTATTGTTGAAGCTTGTTGAAACTACATGTTGCTAAATTTTCACTGACGTCTCTATGTGCTCACTTATCTCTTCAACACCAAGTTGGTAATATTGTTTTAATAAGTTATTATCTTGTCTGAATAATATTGCACTTCTTCTTTATCATTTCCATCTATATTTCTATTATAAAATCCCTTGGTGACTATCACCATTATTTATCTCATAAACATAATAGTTTTCAATCCTTGTAGACCTATGATTTGATATTTATATTTTGATTTGTTGTTCTTAGTCATAAATGCACACAGGATAAGAGCATGCACTATTCCAACTCCATTTTCTATATGATTACCCATGTAAGTCAAAAAAAAATTAGAGGCTTGACCATTCTCAGCAAGCTCTTAAGTAGTTCCAACTATTTTTCTTGTTCTAGCTATAGAGATTTGGGAAGATTAAAACTACACGGGTTTTTTTCTCTCTTTCTTTCTTTTGGGCAGGTGCAAAAAGTTGGGGGGCCAAATTGTGGGCAATTTTTTTTAAAAAAATTTGAAAGGCTATAACACAAGCACGCTATGGCTTTATGTGACCAAGCCTAAGGCTTGGTCATATCAAGCCTATATTGTGCTTGTGTTATAATGTGAGTGCATTATAGCCTATTATAACAAAAAAAAGCACAACAAATTCATTTCATTTTCACTGTCATTTTTTCTTATCTATGGCCAACAAACCCTCTCATTACATGTTCGCATTCTAGAAGCATCAAATTTTGCAATTTATTCACCAAGATTCTACCACATCAACGGGGAGGTCGAATAAGTAAGCATTGTATGTTTTTTCTATGAATTTTTTGTTAAATAGGTAAGTTTAGGTTATTTTTTATCTTCATTTATCTAATTTGTAGGATTTGATAATCAACCTGAAAAATACTCCTCAAAATACTTCTCCTCCTCATGAACAAGCACATGAACAAAATCCTCAACAACCACAACAAAAAACTCCTCCAACAATTCCTCAACATCCTCCTGGTACTCAACAAAATTTAATGAGGGAAATAGAAAACAACAAAAAACAAATTGAGGAGTTAATCTTGAGGTTGAACGATCCTGTAAGTTCAGCCTTGGAAAGAAGCACACTTGCAATTCACTCCAAGCCATGTTAACACATGTAGATACAATTAGCAAGAAATTAAGTGGTTGGGCAGATAAGAGGTAGGAGTGTAGGAATGTTTACGCAAATAAATTATCATATAAAGAAGTAAAAGATGAAAAAATTACAAAATATGATTTTTTGTCACTATTCACTATCCCACACACAAATTGAACTCTTGAACTTAATAGCAAGAGGTTTCCTATCCATTGGTGGTTGCACCAATGGATTAGGAATAATTTTAGGGATAGGTGGTGGATGGTTTTTGACCATAAACCATGCGACAATAACAAGGTCCCCCAATATTTCTTAATTAAACTCTATTGTGAGTTCATCCTTAAAAAAATCTTCAACTATTTTGATATGAGCGACTTTCAAGGGAGAGGTGGAGGGTTGACCCAGGATAGACCAGGTGCACACCAGGATCCTCAATGACAAGGGAGAATAACACTTGCTAGATCAACTTATGAGAATGTTACTATCCCTCCCGTCATGAAGGAGAGTGTTGAGGTGGAAACTCTATAGTCTATTTTCTCTTTGAACTAGAGTATCATCCAGCATGCTAGTCTTGTAGTACAGTGCTAGCCAAGGGAGATTTTGAAGGGTAGGGTTCTACCCCATTCTTGTTAGGTTTGTGGGTTGAACTGTACATATGACCCCATAGGCAGTCAGGAGGCTGGTGCACAGGATACATCTGCAGCTATAAAATTGGTGATGGCTGATGACATTTTGAATGAGGCTTTTGTCATCGATACTCAGATAAATGTTAACATGTTCATTGAATTTAATTTATTTAATTTCATTTTTGAAATGCAATATTAACTAATTTAGTTTAATTATTGTAATAAAATTTTAGGGTCATAGTGTGTATACTGGATATATCGGCCCTCCACCTATTTTTTACTCCACTACATCTACTGTTAAGGTATGTAACTAGTAAGAAATTATAAATATTACATGTGAATAGCATTTTTATATAAATGGTATTCTAATATATGATTTTGGATGTTGAATAGGTTAATATTGGAGGTTTCATGGAAACACCTCCTAGTGCTAGTGGAGTAGAAACCTTCATGTAAGTAATAGAATAAAGAGTTTAAGTAATGAATTGTACTTAATAGATTTTTGTAGTTTATATTCATATCATTGATTACATTGCATTGCACATCTTTTAAACTCAAAGCATTACTTCACATTGCATAACTAATAACTAGATGTTGATAGATGATAGAATTTCAATTACAATATAGTTTTTTAGAAAGTCAACATAAGTAGTAATGCAATTACTTCATATAGTGTAAGTAATAACTAAGAGCAGCTTCCAATTGCATTTGCTTTTCATGGCATTCCATGAGACCACTTTTTATTGAGGCATTTTTTCAAACAGTTCACTGCCTTGTCTATGTTATGGATGCTTTGAAAAAATATATGAAAGTATAATAGTAAGCAATAGCATAGACAAGACAATGATTTGTTTGAAAAAATTCCTCAAAGAAATTGGGTCTCATGGTGATGGACATCACCATGAGACCCAATTTCTTTGAGGAATTTTTTCAAATAGCTCATTGCCTTTTCTATGCTACCACATTTTCCATACATGTCTACCAAAGCATTTTATCAAATAGTTCACTTCCTTGTTGCTATGGCTAAAAGCCTAAAGTAGGTGCTTTCCAACAAACAATGGATTCTTGGAAAAAATATATCAAGGCATAATAGTAAGCAATAACATAGACAAGGCAGTGAGTAGTTTGAAAAAATGCCTCGAAGAAATGTGGTCTCATGGTGATGGAATGCTATTTCGGGTAAGTGCATGGATCTATGACACAATTTGATGCCAAATTGTAAAAAAACCCAAAAAAAATGCCAGAAAAGAGCATTTGGGGCATGCCAAATTTAGCGAGCACCAAATGAGAAAGTCATTTGGCACATGCTAAATTTGGCGTGCGCCAAATGTGAAAAGTGATTTAAAAGCCAAAAAATACATTTCAACCTCCATTTTTTGTTGAACCCACACCTTGGCTTGGAGTTTTCTTCTCTGCAACTCACACTTGCTAAATCTCTTCCATTTTTTGCACTCTTAGCTTGCAATTCTTCATGAGGATGCCACCAACACATCAGAGAGGTTGAATATTGTGAAGAGGTATGTATTTATATTCTATTTATTTCAAATTTGATTTAGAATGTAGATTGAAATGGGTTTTTTTAGTAAAAATTTGTTCTAATTCTCAGGGAATGAATCTAAACCTCCAAACATTAAGAATTCACAATCACCCCCTGTTAATGATGATAGCTTTGGTCACATGTGATCAAAGATCATCACTTATAAATCAAATAAATTTAAGGAACATTTAAATTGAAGTTATGAGCATACATATAAAATTCGATAAAATGTGTGATATTATATTCTGCATTTATGTGAAATCAGAATTCTCTTATGTCATCCGCCATCATGTAGAAGGGTGTATACATGTGAGTGTATACATAACAAATGGTAATTAGAGTTGTTAAACAAACTGCACCCTAAAGGATGCGTCCCATGAGTGGGTGTGCCTCCACTCGTGGAGACACGTCCTCTCATGAGGCGCACCTCTTAGGGGCAGACTTCTCCCTTACTTATGGTGGTTCCTCTTTCGATATGCAAAACATAGAAATTAGACAATGTTCTACAATCAGCACATTTAATAAGAAGTTCAAATCTAGAAATCGAAAATATGAACATAGAAGATAAATTACATATTTGACTTAGAAACTTTTCTTATACAGATTTTTTCTGACTTTAGTTCAATCTTAGTGTTTCTTAGGATCCCATTAGAAAAGATTTGATTACATTTACATGGTATCAGAGCCACGTTGTGTGAATCCAAATCAAATCTAAAACCAGATTGCTCAAGGAATTCGTATTTTCTAAAATCGAATTCACATTCTTCATAATGTCAACTATGATCAGATTTGAAGATCGTCTTGCAAGAGTAGATAACTTTACATCATGGAAATTTAGAATCATGATGATCCTAAAAGAAAATAAACTAGACTCACTTGTGAGAGAAAATAAAAAGGAACCTGAGGCTGAACCTGAGAGAAGTCAATGGATTGAAAACAATGAAAGAGCCATGAAAATCCTTGTAGATGCAGTGAGGGATCACATAGTGCCTATCTTAGCAAAACATGAAACTGCATACCATATGTACAAATCTCTTGAGAGTACTTATGAGATCAACAACACCTGTAGGACTCTAGCATTAAAATGGCAAATCAACAATGCTCAAATAAACAAAGAAGAGTCCATTAATGCATACTTCATGAGGATTATTGAACTTAGGGATCAATTATCCATAATTGGATATCAGATTGACAACAAAGAGTTAACCCTAATTGAACTAGGAGGCCTACCAAACTCATGGGAGTAATTTGTTCAAGGAGTAAGTGTGAGATCTAAACTCCCTAAATTTGATAGGCTAAGAACTGACTGCCTTCAAGAAGAAACAAGACTCTCCACTAAGGAAAATAAATAGAAGAACATAGATGAAGACATTCATGTACTCAACACAATGTCTAATAAAAGGAACAAGAAAAACTCCTACAAGAGAGGATATTTTAAAAGAAAGAGAAATTCCAATGGAAAGGAATATTTTAAAAAGAAAGACATCTCTCAAGTGCAATGCTTTAGATGTGATCAATATGGTCACTATGCAATGAAGTGCCCTGACAGATCTAAACAACAAGCATCTTTTGCCAAAGTAGGAAAGACAAATTCAGATCATGAATCTGAAGACCTTGTGTTCTAAAAGGACAAATGGACATAGAGTTACCCTTATGGATGGGAAAATTCTAGCATGGTCTAAAACTCAACTATTAAGAAAAACTATTGGTGTAAGACAAGGGTACCTTTACAAACTATGCACCTAAGTCTAAAACCATCCCATGGAGGAACTTGTAAAGGTTGTGTCTTAGAAAAGAAAATAAAACCTTAAAGGCAAATAATAGAAACCTACACCTCTAAAATTTAAGGAATTTTGCATGAGTGCTGGAATTAAGAGGGAGTTCACAAGTTGCTTGACCTAAACATTAAAACCATTCAAGAGGGAAAGAAGTTCTAGTGAGATAGAAACCTACTCCCCTAGAATACCTGAAGAGGAACCTACTCCTAAGATTTAGAGGGACCATCCTAAGGAAATGCCACATGAACTACCTTCTAAATCAGATGAGGATACAAATGACATTAGCAGAAAGAGACCACTTTGGGCAAGGAAGATGATCAAAGAAGCAGAGGATCATGCAACACCTAAAGGAACATTTAGGGAGAGTGAAAGACCCAAACGTTTCTCTAGCTATGTTGCCTTAATGAACAACATCATAAACTCTGAACCTACCAGTGTTACAGAAGCCTTCAGACATCAATCCTGGAAGGATGCAATGACAAAGGAGTACCAGTCCATAGTGAAGAATGATGTATGGGACATAGTGCCTAGACCAAAAGAGAAATCTGTTGTTTCTTCTAAATGGCTCTTCAAAATCAAGCATGTTGTTGATGGCAGTATAGAAAAACATAAAGCACGTTTCGTGGCTAGGGGTTTTTTCTCAAAATGAAGGCATTGATTACACCTGTTGCCCATTATACATAAATGAGAGCAGTATTAGCCATTGCAGTAGCTAAAGGATAGAAGATCCATCAAATGGATGTGAAAAATGCCTTCCTGAATGGAACCATTGAAGAGGAAGTCTATTTGGAACAGCCTGAAGGTTTTTTGATAAATAAATCTAACTCACATGTGTGCAGGCTCAAGAAAGCTCTCTATGGACTTAAACAGGCTTCTAGGGTCTAGTATGAAAGAATTGGCAGCTATCTCTTGGGATTAGGATTTTCCAAGAATGATGCTAACTCCAATCTCTACTTCAAGGTAATCAAAGGTGATATGTTTATAATTATTTTATATGTTGATGACCTACTAATAACAGGAGAAGATCACCTCATTGCTCAAGGGAAACAAGATTTAATCTTTGAATTTGACATGAAAGACTTGGGTATTCTTCACTACTTCCTCGGTTTGGAAGTATGGCAGAAATTAGAAGGTATTATACTAAATCAAGGAAAGTATACTATTGACATTCTGAAGAGATTTGGAATGTTGGACTGTAGACCGATGTCTACACCTATGGAAACCAACCTTTACAAATTGAAAGAAGCAACAGCAGAATCCAAATGTGTAGATCCGACCCTTTACAGACAAATGATTGGATCCTTGATGTATCTAGTTAACACCAAACCTGATATTTGCTATGCTGTAAATGTTCTCAGCCAGTTCATATGTGAACCCAAGGAAATTCACTTGATGGTTGTAAAACATATTTTTAGATATCTTCAAGGCACTATTGGATATGGTCTTCTTTACAAGAATGATCCACTAGATCTACATGGGTACTCTGATTCAGATTGGGCTGGAAGTGTAACTGATCAAAAAATCACATCAGGATGCTACTTTAGTTTGGGATTGGCTATGATCTCCTGGATTTGCAAAAAACAATCGTCAGTTGCATAGAGCTCAACGGAAGCTGAATATATTGTAGCCTCAATGGGAGAAAGAGAAGCAGTGTGGCTTTGTAAATTGCTTATGGGACTCTTTGGTGAGCCCTTGAATCCTATGATTATTCATTGTGATAATCAGAGTTGTATAAAACTCTTTGTGAATCCTGTCTTTCATGACAGATCTAAACACATTGAGATCCCCTATCATTATGTAAGAGATATGGTGGAAAGGAAAGTGATTCAATTGGAGTATATTAGTACAAATGATCAAACTGTAGACATTCTCACCAAGCATCTCTCTCGGATCAAGGTAGAGCACTTCAGGAAGAAACTTGGTATGGTTGAAATGTAATTTGTTATTTATGTTTGAAATACAAATCGTTTATAAATTGTACTAATATATAAAGATGTTTAATGTGTAAACTCTTTTGTCATGTGTGTGACTCCATGACTTTATGGGCCTACTCCCCCTGTGTACATTATTGAAAGGTGATGATCTTTCCGATAATGAACACTTATATTTGACATTGTAAAGTGACAACTTTACAATGATGAACTATCATGATAGATATCATGTGACTTGATATCTGTGGACATGTCATGATGGTATCTCTTGGACACCTTGATGGATATCATGAGACTTGATATCTGAAGGTCATTGTGATCCGTAAGAGATAATCATGGTGGATGATTATATCCGTGGATATGCCATGAATTATGGTAGATATCATGTGACTTGATGTCAGTGCACATACCATAATGAAGATATGTTATGGAGAATGTCATGTGACTTGACACTTTCAGAAGCATATCATATCTTTTGATATCACGAGATAGGTGATATCACTTTGGAAGTTATCCTTCCTAGTTAAAGAGGGAGTATTGAAATAATGAAGATATGTTATGGAGAATGTCATGTGACTTGACACTTTCAAAAGCATATCATATCTTTTAATATCACGAGATAGGTGATATCACTTTGGAAGTTATCCTTCCTAGTTAAAGAGGGAGTGTTGAAATAATGAAGATGTGTTATGAAGAATGTCATGTGACTTGACAACTTTGAGAAAACATATCATATCAAATGTGAAGGTGATATCTTGACTTATTTGATTTGAAATATCTTCCCTAGCTAAGAGGGAGTTTTAATGATGATAGCTTTGGTCAGATGTGATCAAAGATCATCACTTATAAATCAAATAAATTTAAGGAACATTTAAATCGAAGCTATGAGCATACATATAAAATTTGATAAAACATGTGATATTATATTCTGCATTTATGTGAAATCAGAATTCTCTTATGTCATCTGCCATCATGTAGAAGGGTGTATACATGTGAGTGTATACATAGAAAATGGTAATCAGAGTTGTTAAACAAATCGCACCCTAAAGGACGCGTCCCATGAGTGGGTGTGCCTCCACTCATGGAGACACGTCCTCTCATGAGGTTCGCCTCTTAGGGGTGGACTTCTCCCTTACTTATGGTGGTTCCTATTTCGATATGCAAAACATAGAAATCAGACAATGTTCTGCAATCAGCACATTTAATAAGAAGTTCAAATCTGGAAATTGAAAATCTGAACATAGAAGATAAATTACATATTTGACTTAGAAACTTTTCTTATACATATTTTTTCTGATTTTAGTTCAATCTTAGTGTTTCTTAAGATCCCATTAGAAAAGATTTGATTACATTTACACCCCCTCACAAAGAGCCTCCTATACAGGAACAACCTGAAACCCCTCCATCAATTCATAGGAATCCTCCTAGAACACAAGAAAATATCCTAAATCAAATTGAAAACAATAAAAGAGACATTGAACAATTAATTGGAAGATTAATCAAGCATGTTGAAACCCACCCGTATAGGAGAGGGATTGTCGAATCATTGAAGTCAATTGTATCTCATGTAGGAGAAATGAGCGAGAAAATATTTTTTGGTCAAATAAGAGGCATGAGATTAAACAATTTTATGCTAGTGGTTTGTCATATGCAGATGTGAAAAAATAAAAAATTAGCAAAGACAACTTGTGTGTCCTATTTATAGACCTAAGAACCAACACATCTTTGTCTCATGCATGCAAGAGGTTCCCCATCCATTGGTGCCACCATGAATTAATTAAAAATAAATTTTGGGAGTGGTGGTGGATGGTATTTGACCAACCTCCATGCAATAACCATGAGGTACCACAATACTTTTTGAGGAAAATCTATTGTGAGTTTGTCCTTAATAATATGCTAAATTATTTTGACATCTTAGAATTTCAGGGTAGAGGTGGGGGCTCCACACATGATAGACCTAATGCATGAAATAATCCACAGTTGGAACTCATGAGACCCTTTTCCAAACCCATGGTGGAGCATGTCACCGTTCCTTCCATTGTTAAGGACAATGTAGAGGTGGACACACTGGAATCGATTAGCTCTCTCACCTAGACCATTATACAGTGTGTGAGGCCTCTAGTAGAGCCTGATGTGGAGGATACATGTAGGCCCCAAGCTTCACCCCACCATTGTGGTGCTTGTGGTTTTGTTTACACGTACGATTATCAAAGTGCTCGATATGTAGCTACACAACCTACATCAATTGTAGAGGAGATGGCTATGACAGATGAATTGTTGAATAATACATACGACATTGATACTCAAGTAAAATTCAACAAGTTTATTAAATTATATTTTGAAATTTAAGAATAACTAAATTAGTATAATTTTGATATGATGAAATTTTAGGGTCAGAGTGTTCATGATACGTGCTCCATTATTGTAGACCCTTATTCATTCTCGACATTGAGTCCATAGGTATGCAACTAGTATTAAAGATATTATTATTGTATTTGAACAATTGAATGTTATGTTTGAATGTTAGTCTCATAACATGCTTTGGATGTCAAATAGTTTCCTGGTGGACCTTCAACCTCCATAGCTTGTAATTCATTTCCTAAAACAACTTTCACTCAGGTAACCTTTATTTATTAATGGTGTTGTAAAACAATGTTAGCTAGTTTTCATAATTTTGCATATACAAATCTAAAACATTGATGAGAAACACAAAAATTTGTTGGTCTTGTGAGATCCTAATTATACTTACCATTCAATGTCCATCTCATTCTTCCATTCCTTTCATCATGCATATTTTAACCATTTTATATCACATATCCCAATCTTTAACACCTTATATATTATACCACCTTCCTCCATATTTCATCTTATAGACATATTATTACAAGAAAACTTTCTTTCGCTCATTATTGACCAAATCTCTTATGCATTATTACTACACACCTCAAGTTCCTACTTTATTTCCTATATTCAAACCTTTGACACCGCCTAATTCACTTTATGTTCTAATATTTCCTCCTAATTACTTCCTATTAACCTCTAGTATAGTTCACCTTAACATTTTTTTATTATCCCATCCTAGCTCATCCAATTAATCTCTACTAGTCCATTCTATGTTCCATCATCCCCTAAACCCCTTCTATTCCCATACCCTCTCTTATTTCACTATATGTTCTATTATCCCTTCTTGGTCTTGTCCCATTATCTTCCCCTGATTCACCCTATGTTCCTTTATTCCCTACTAATTGATGCAAAGGAAGGACAAGATTCAACAAAACTTGACTGTCATAATTCACTCCCTTTAAGGTTTTCATTGAAACCAAGACTTAAGCCCTCTTCACATCCTTTATCCCTATTGACCATTTGAGCTATTGGATCAATAGTGATGGAAAGCACATTTTGAAAGGGTGGAACAACATAAAATGGTGGGACAACAAGATTTCAATCACTTTTGACACACTGGCAATGCCCTAACAATGACATAATTTACCAAAAGTAATGGCAAGCACTTTGACAAGAAATAAACAATGCAAACCTCGATGCAAGATTGAATTGAGATACAAATAATCATGGAACACTCCTAAGTAATTTCCAACAATGTGACCATTCATGGCTTGCAACATTTAACCTTAAACTGCATAATCTTCCCTCTTGGGACAGTCACAAAAATTTTCATCAAACTAACAAATATGAGCAAGACCTTTGAACCACATGTCTAAGGGACCTTTCTCCACAATCCTACATCACTCTTTGAGCGAGTTCAATCATACTTTTACATAATTCATGACTCTTTCCTTGCCTTTTGTCAATTTTTATGTCTGATACATCCACACTATCAAACTATTGGTGAACTATTCCACGTACAAACTTTATCTCCATCCCCTACAACTTAGGAATAAGATAAAACACATAAAAAAAATCCTCTTGACTAGCTTCCTTCAAAAGTTGTTTCACTCATGATGCATGAATTTTCTACATTTTTATCTATGAAGTTGTTGCACTTTTACATTTTTAATTCTTGCTCATTTATGACTGTCATATTGTTGCTCTTTTCATTTTCATTTGCTGCTCATTTATGATAGTTATAAAGGGACTACCTAAACTTCTTTATATGATTGTTAGATATGTTGTTTCATTTTCAGCTGTTGACATCAAACATCCCTGGTGATGTTGGTGGAATGATGGACCATGGATTTTCTGCAACAATAGCCAGTTTTGATCCTTTGAGAGAGTTATACAATAGAATAGTTGATTTGACATTATATTTTCTCTTTTATGGTCTATTATAGAAAATTTTCACAATACTTTTATGTAGTTTAATTTCTATCTTGATGGTTGATACAGGTGGTTGTCACTCCATATCATGGACGTGGTAATGTTGCAAATGTGCATGATGACTATATGTACATAGTAAGTGATTATATTTTGTTATATTTCATTCCATAATTCAAATTTTATGTATTAGCATCTATACTTTTTATTGTATCAGTTGAAGGTCCAGAGTGAAGAGAGGAGGACTAGTGAGCATGTTTGAAAGGCAAGAGAACCAAAAGTCACTCCATAGCCAAATTTTGAAGGAAACATGGGATATTTTTCCTTCCCCTAGAGGGAAATACTATGTATTAGGTTCATTCATTGTATGCCTATGAGGCATTTTGGAACATATGTTTTGTACTATCAATATCTATGTGGAATTTCATGTCCATATGGCTCTTTTTGTAGTAAGCCTGTATGGCTTTTTTGAATATATAGTATATACTTTTATTAATATATATCATTGTATAGCCTTACGACCTTTTGATTAAAGAAAATATTATTTTTTTGCTGCCATTCTTGAATGATGTTATCATTCGTATTGTGCAAATTGTATGCTTGAATGTTATAGGCATGGATTTTGTTTGCATCTAATTCTTAAATAATTATTATCAATTTCTCAATAAGCTCCATCTAATGTGTATTGTGTAAATAAGCTTCATTCTTGGTGGTTTGTATCATTTGCAATGCTTCAATTACTTGTGCTTTACTTATTCACATGTATACTTCATGTATATTGTGGGTATTCACGTGTATGCTTCATGCTTCCAATGTATAATTCATGTGTTCATGTGTATTCTTCATGATTCATGTATTTATGTGTATGCTTCATGCTTCTTGAGTTCTATTATTGTCTAGTTGCAAGGATTTTACACAAAAAGGTTTCAAGTGAACTATAAGAGCTCCTTCCCATAAAAAATATCATAGAAATATGTATTGCTTTTAATTCATGGTTGAGGCTGGCATCCAAAAATTAATGGTATTGATTCTAAAGCTTAGCAATCATTGCATTTGCATCTATAGAACAAGTGGATGTTTCAAACCTCACAGGCATATATATATATATATATATATATATATATATATATATACCTCTATGAACTTGTATGAATGTGCATCAAAACACATGATAGATGTCGATCCAACCAACAAAATTTATTTGCATCTACTAATATCACAACACCTGACATCTCATTAAATTAAATCAATGCATTGGTCAATTTTAATGATATTCTAAAGATATTAGATGTGTATGAACAACAATATAAGCTTGATTTCTGGATGCATCACCCATGTACATTTATCATATTTCTCCTGTATTCATCATTTAAATAAGTTAAAAACCTCCTTCCATTTTATATGCATGAAATAACATAACAAATCATTGGGAAACATGGTCCTATAACTATCGTCACATCATGTTTTACAACTCTATAGCACAAAAAAACCATACGTCATGGATATTGAATATCTAGATCCAATGTTTCACTAGTAGGTTGAGTTTTGCATCTCGACAAGGGTGCACTATTCGGTGACAATAACTACAGTTCAGACTCTTAAGGGATTTAGTCAGTTGAACATAGCTTGGAGTGATTTGGCATGTTTGGGTGTTAAAGAGGACCATTCCTAGCATAAACATACCCACCTTGATTCGTTGGAATAGTTTGTTTGGTCACACAAGTTGCAGAATGAAAGTTGCACCACTTTGCAACTTTGCACTACTTGCATTTGACAAATTTTTCCCCAAGAGAAATTTCACCACCACGGGAAGACACCTCTGAGATAGAAAAAATTGAGAGAGGTTTTTGTAGAAGGTCCCAACACAATACCATAGGCTCAAACAAGAATTTTCTAAGCATCATGGTGTCTGAGTAACAACCTATCGAAGATTGCAGCCATTTTGCACTTCAAACTCTTAAGGGATTCAGCCAGTTGAACATAGCTCAGATCGATTCAGTGTGTTTGGGTGAAAAAGAGGACCATTCCTAGTTTAAATTTACCCACCTAGATTCTTTGGAACAGTTCATTTGGTCACACGAGTTGCAGAATGAAAGTTGCAACACTTTGCAACTTTGCACTACTTGAATTTGACAACTTTTTCCCCAAGCAAAATGTTGCCATCACGGGAAGACACCTCCAAGATAGAAAAAAAAAAAAGAGATTTTATTGTAGAGGGTCCCAATTTGATCCCATAGGCTCATATGAGAATTTTTTAAGCATCATGGTATTTGAGTAATAACCCGTTGAAGATTGCAGCCATTTTGCACTTTGGACTCTTAAGGGGTTCTATCGGTTGAACATAGCTCAGAAACATTCGGCATGTTTGGGTGTGAAAGAGGACCATTCCTAGCATAAAAATACCCACCTAGATGCATTAGAATAGTTCATTTGGTCACACAAGTTGCAAAATGAAATTTGCACCACTTTGCAACTTTGCACTACTTGCATTTGACAACCTTTTTCCCCAAGCAAAATGTTGCCACCACGAGAAGATGCCTCTGAGATAGAGAAAATTAAGAGAGTTTATTGTAGAGAGACCCAATGCAATCCCATAGGCTTGGATGAGAATTTTCTATGTGTCATGGTGTCCGAGTAACAAACTGTCAAAGATTTCAGCCATTTTGCACTTCAGAATTTTAAGGGATTTAGTTAGTTGAACGTAGCTCAAAGCGATTCAACATGTTTGGGTGCAAAAAAGGACCATTCCTAGCATAAAAATACCCACCCATATGCATTGGAATAATTTTTTTGGTCACATGAGTTGCACAATGAAAGTTGCACCACTTTGCAACTTTATACTACTTGCATTTGACAACTTTTTCCCCAAGCGAAATACCGCCACCACAGAAAGACACCTTTGAGATAGAAAAAATCGAAAGAGTTTATTATAGAGGGTCTCAAAAAGATACCATAGGATCATATAAGGAGTTTCTAAGCATCACATTGTTCGAGTAACAACCTGTCAAAGATTGTAGCCATTTTTCACTTTAGACTCGTAAGGGATTATGTCGGTTGAACGTAGCTCAAAGAAATTCGGCGTGTTTGGGTGTGAAAGAAGACCATGCTTAACATCAAAGTACCCAATTGGAGGCATTGGAATAGTTTTTTTGGTCACATGAGTTTCAGAACAAAAGTTACACCACTTTGCAACTTTGCACTACTTGCATTTGACAACGTTTTCCCCAATTGAAATGTCGGCACCACAAAAAAATGCATCCGATATAAAAAAAAAATGAGAGAGGTTATTTTAGAGGGGCCCAATGCAATCCCATAGGCTTATATGAGAACTTTCTAAGTATCACGGTGCCCGAGTAATAGCTCGTCGAAGATTACAACCATTTTGCACTTCAAACTCTTAAGGGATTTAGCCAGTTGAACGTAGCTCGGAGAAATTTGGCATGTTTGGGTGTGAAAGAGGACCATGCATAGCATAAACGTACCCACCTAGACATGTTGTAACAGTGTTTTTGGTCACATGAGTTGCAAAATGAAAGCTGCACCACTTTGCAACTTTGCACTACTTGCATTAGATAACTTTTTCCCCAAGCAAAATATCGCCACCACGAGAAGACACCTCTGAGATAGAAAAAACCAAGAGAGGTTATTGTATAGGGGCCCAACATGATACTATAGAATTGGATGAGAATTTTCTAAGCATCACGGTGTTCGAGTAACATCCCGTCAAAGATTGCAGTCATTTTGCACTTCAAACTCTTAAGGGATTTTGTTGATTGAACGTAGATCGGAGCAATTTGGCATGTTTGGGTACAAAATAGGAGCATGCCTAGAATAAATTTACCCACTTGGATGCATTGGAAAAATTCATTTGGTCACATGAGTTATAGAGAAAAGTTGCATCACTTTGCAATACTTGCATTTGATAACTTTTTCCCCAAGAGAAATGTCACCACCACAAAAAGACACCTCTAAGATAGTGTAAAAAAAGAGAGGTAATTATAGATGGTCCCAACACAATCCCATAAGATCAAATGAGAATTTTCTAAGCATCACGATGTCTGAGTAATAGCTCATCAAAGATTGCAGCCATTTTGCACTTTAGACTCTTAAGGGATTATGTCGATTGAACGTAGCTTGAAAAAATTTGGATTGTTTGGGTGCAAAAGAGGGCCATGACTAGCATAAAATTACCCATCCAGATGCATTGGAATAGTTCATTTGGTCACACAAGTTGCAGAATGAAAGTTGTACCACTTTGTAACTTTGAACTACTTGTATTTGACAACTTTTTCTCCAAGAAAAATTTTTCCACCATGGGAAGACGCCTCTGATACAGAAAAAATTGAGAGATGTTATTGTAGAGGGCCCAACATGATCCCATAGGCTCAGACAAGAAGTTTTTAAGCATCACGGTGTCCGAGTAACAACTCGTCGAAGATTGTAGTCATTTTGCACTTTAGACTCTTAAGGGATTTCGTCGGTTGAATGTATCTCAAAGCAATTTGACATGTTTGGGTGTGAAAGAGGACCATGCCTAGCATAAAAGTACCCACTTGGATATGTTATAACAATTCATTTGGTCACACGAGTTGCAGAAAAAAAAGTTGCACTACTTGCATTTGACAACTTTTCCCCCAACCAAAATATCACCACCATAGGAATACGCCTCTGAGATAGTGAAAACCAAGAGATTTTATTATAGAGGGGCCCAACATGATCACATAGGCTCAAACTAGAATTTTCTAAGCATCACAATTTCTAAGTAACAACCTATCAAAGATTGCAGCCATTTTGCACTTCAAACTCTTTAGGGATTCTTTCGGTTGAACATAGCTCAGAGTGATTCAGCGTGTTTGGATTAAAAAAAAGACTATTCCTAGCATAAATGTACCCACCCAGATGTATTGGAATAGTTTGTTTGGTCACACAAGTTGCAAAATAAAAGTTAAACCATAGAAGAAAAAGCAATACTCAGATAACAACCATAAAGTATTTAAGTCAAAGGTGTTTTATTTTATGAAAAAAGAATTGAAAAGGCATTTTAATTATTTCATGGGGCTTATTTTCATGATATCCATGTACATGAGTGAAAATTTATTAAGTTTCATCTTTTATTTTTGAGTTTGGATCAGTAATAGTGCATCATTTATGCATTCTGTCAATAAACCATAATGTTGATTTGTGTGTTGGAATGTTGTATCATGGAAATCTGAGTCCAAAAAGAGTTTATAATCATCATTATATGTTTTTAATAACCTGAGACAACCCAAGGTATGTGCTCATGTTGTTCCATCCTATTTTTGTGCTATTGATCATGTGACTATGTTGCCAAAGTTTACAAGAGCACCAAATGCCAAGTGACTGTTTGGAGAGATTGGTTGGTTGAAGAATGTTTGGGAGTTGTAAAAGGTTTTGGAGGGTATTGAAACATTTCTTCCCCCACTATTCATGTTGTTCTACCCTTGTTGGTGGGTTTTTCCTTCCTTGGATTCCCACCAGGCTAGGTTTTCAATGGTGGCAAGGTGTACTAAGATGTCTTGTGCATTTCTTTTCAATGAATCTCTTGAAGGGTAACTAATATTATGTAAAGAGAAAACTATCCTTCATGTGTGAGGTAGAACCCATGCTCTCATATGCACTCATCAAGTTCTTTACAATGGAAATTTCACTTGATTCATTCAAAACTCTTAGCCTAAGAGCCTTCATGGTGGGCCTAAATTTGAGTTGCCTCATCATTTCAACAAATAGTTGGCATCTTCCACCCTCACTTAGCTTCTCAAAAAATAAACTCCATATCCTCTATTCATATCTTTGACATGAACATTTTGGAATCTTATTAGGCATCCATTTAAAAACATTGGAATCAATATATAAATAAAAAATGTATGTTTTTTATGCAAAAATCTAGGAGTTCTCAAATGTAAATTTGTGTCAACATTAGGAATGTCAACAACATCAGGGATAGATCATGCACCTTCAATCAGAGGTGCAATTGATGACATCCCTTGAGATTGACATGTAAACAGTTTTGTACCTCCAACTTGAGATGTCATTTGTGGGGTGCCTTCAAATAGAGATATGTTTGTTGATGTACTTTCAAAACACAATATTGTTGATGGTGTGTCTTCAATTGGAGATGTGATTTCTGATATACTTGGAAAACCACATGTTGTTTTTGGTGTGTCTTCAACTAGAGATGTGCATTGAACTTCACCTATGGTTGATGATGTGCCCCCAACTTTGGAATCCATTTGTGTCCTTCCATGAAATTTTTTTATTTGTTCCCTTTGTTTTTCCAATTGGACATCTCTCTTAGATTGCACGAGAATTTTTTCTTGTATGGGCTACAATTCCATTGCTTCACGAGCTACAATTTTTTATTCTCTTCTACTTGCATTTTTTACTTCACGTTCTTCCGGTGTTAGAGCCTTTGGTCATTTCCTCGGCATGACGTTGAATGCTACATGTTCACAAAAACACATAGAACAAAAGTAAGTAATGCATTTTATGAAACATATTGATATCACTTATTACATTGCATTTTATGAAACACACCAAAGAATTTTATGAAAGAAGGCAACAAGTTGTTTGGAATTATCAAACATGTCTATGCTACAACATTTTTCATACATACATCTACCTCCATACCACAAGAAAAGTAAGTAATGCATTTTTTCAAACATATCCATACCACTGATTACATTGCATTTTATGAAACATATTGATATCGTTGACTACATTGCATTGCATATCTTTAAAAATCAAAGCATTGCTTTAAATTGCATAACTAATGTGACTTATCAAACATTGATGTCCCCAACCTAGGGTTTATAGTGAGCTTCAAAAACCCATAAATTTTGATGTGTCTAGTGAAAATATATGAAACTTGGTACTAATTTCCTATATGCATGTGGTGACAAAAGGAGGGTTGCTAAATCATCATTTTGTGTGAGTTATTGAGGAAATTTTGTTTCTTTTTGCAACTATACTGTGTTAAACTTAGTACTTTGATGGATTTGTACAAAAATTGCTTCATGTAAGTGTTGATCAATGTTAAGACTTGGGTTTGAGTGGAGTATTTGGAGTGTGGACAAGTGCTTAGGAACAAAGTAGTGTCAAAACTAGGGTATAAGTTGTTGCCACCTTTTGAAACTAGAGAATCTTATGCTTATTGTTGTCAAAACCACATTGTGATTGTCAACCAAGTCATGAAGAACATGAATTCAAAGAAGGGTGTGTGATGCTATATCTTGGAATTATTCACTATTTCTTGGGCAATGAGGTAACTTAGAAAGATAATAAGCATTTTCAATTGCACAAAATTTTCCCTTTTTTTATTTCTTAGAAAGGTAAATGGTATGAATGAACGGAAACTTGCATTAACAACTATGTCATGTCACTTGAATTTATCTAAGCACATGATGAAGGTGAAATTTTTATGACACAAAAAAATTAATGGAAACTTGCATTAACATTGATGAAAGCTCTTAGGTTTTCTAAACTAGTTGAAAATAAAAAATTTCCCACAACCATCAGTAATAATGAATTTGAATCTATTATGTCATGTTTTCCATTTTTTATCTTCAAGCTCCTAAAAATTTAAACTTTTACATGCAACATTCATCTAATTTAATATTGAATTCTATGTGTAACAATGAAAATTAATAAAATCATCAAATGAATGGTCTATAAATTGTCAAAACAAAACAAAAAAAACTCAATATAAACATCTACCTAAAATGAAATAGACTGAATTCCATTAGCCATGCTAGAAATAGACTACTATAAGCAATGCAAATAAAATTCATAGAAAATTTCTGTCAAGTTGATGTTGTTTATATATATGTTTAAACATGAATTCATCTAAATTATGTCATTTTTTTCATTTTTTTCTTCAAGCTCATAAAAATTGAACTTTTTTATGCAACTTCCATTTAATTCAATGAATTATATTTCCAATTGTTATGATTAATAATATCATGAAAGGAATTTAGTTTATATTGTCAAAAACAAAAAAAATATACTAAATAAAAACATTTCAATATTACCAAAATGAATATATTACCTCAGATAATGTAAAATGATGTAGAAAATTCAAAATTTCTTCTACTACGTTGTCTAGCATGCAAATTGGTGGAAAAAAGGTGATGGATCAAGCATAGATTGGTACAACAGGGAGTCAACAACATAAAAAAGGTGTTTTTGAGTCGGATAAAGTGTTGAACCAGACAAATGTAGAAGCATGTGAGCCTGAATCATGGGGTGAACCCCTATTTTACCGTTTCAAGGTAGAAACACATTTGGCACTCAGAAAATTTGGAGAGCACCAAATTTGGTGCTTGCAAAATTTGGCAAGTGCCAAAAGTGTTGCTTTGAAATATTTTTCAAATATAGAGAGGAATGGAATGAGACTTGAGATATAGAGAGAGGGGATAGGAGTGAGCGAGATTAGTCTAATTAGCGTGTTAGGGAGTGAGACCTAAGAGAGAGAGACTTGAGAGGGATAGAGAGTTATCTAGTTAGGGTGGGGAAAGGACTTGACAACGGGAGAGGGGTTAGGAGGGATGAGGCCTGGGAGATACAAAAAGACCAAACATGGAGATAGAGAGGGAGTGTGGGATAGGGGGTTGGAGTGAAATAGATTTTTCTAGGTAGGGTGAGAGGTATGTGAGACTTGACAGAGAGGGAGTGTGAGAGAGGGGATTGGAGTGAGATAGATTAGTCTAGGTAGCGTGGGAGGGAGTGAGACCTAAGAGAGAGAGAGAGAGAGAGAGAGGGAGAGGGAGAGGGAGTTATTCTATTAGGGTGGGGGGAATACCTAAGAGAGGGAGTGGGAGAGAAACCAATGAAATCCTTTGAGTTGTAGGCCATATGATCTCTAAATCTTGGACTATCTCCAAAATGAGCAATGCTTTTTGCCAAAAGAATTCACTGAATCCTAAAACTTTTGCAAACTCTACCACAAAATAAATAAATGTTGCTAAAAAGGAAAAACAATCCAAACAAGCTAAAGAGGTCTTATACCTTTATTAGGTGGTTTATGGGTTACCTTGTACTAGGAGGGAAAAAAATAAGAAAAAATCATGGAACATGAATTGTAAAAATTTTATCTTTCAAACTATTTTTGATGATTGTTCCTACCTTCAATATTTACTGATGTAAAAAATTTAGATTTTAGTGCTGCTATATTTTTATCAAAAATTGTAGTTGGTTGTGTATTGATTATCAAACCCTTGAATCACCAAATTATTGACCTTCTTTTAAAAGAGCACTGACACATGTTGGACAGGTTTTTATTTTCATTTTCTTTGAAATGGACCAAAATTTGCTATCGACTATGCACTTGTGAAGAAAATTGTTTTGGGTAATGGATGATGACATGCATTCCATTTGTACATGGATTTCTGATCATAGAAGATATGTAAAACAACTTTTGAGGTTTCAAATAAAACCCTTTTTCAACTGGAAGGAATATTTTAGAATCACACATGGTAAGTGTTGTAATATCAAGATCTTGCACCAGTATCAAATTGTAACATTCATTCTTCTCCATGTTCTAGCAATCTATCTCAGACCAACCAGAGTGAAAATGTGGGTTGATGTAAATGGGTTTTGTTTCTACAAATGTAAGAGATATATTACCAATGAGATAGTAATTCCATCCAACTGAAGTAAGTTTATCTAGCTTGGTAACTCAACCTAACTTTGATGTATTGAATCAGATACACTTAAGATAATAGCTAAAGATCTTTTGTTTCAACCATGAACTAGTAATGAAAAATAGATTTTTCTTTTCAATTGGGAATTTCCTGTGTATACATACACACACACAAAAATAAATTGGAAAAAATACCTACAAATTTGATTTCATGATGCGGAGTTTGAATCCAAACCCTATTGAGAATGTCCTGCACAAAAATTCTCTTGAAGGACTTGATGGCACAGAGTTTCAGCCCAAACACTCTTGAAAATGTCTTGCACAAAATTTCTCTAGACTCCCAGGCATTACTTGTAATGATGGCTATCAGATTATACTTGTAAATCAAATTTGAATTCAATTTGGGAACATTCCAATTGGCATATGTTTAGTAATCTGATTTCTTTGATTTGGCATAAAGTCATCATTTAGTAGGTGTCTATGGATTTCTCTCTATTGAATACAATTAATTGATTTAAATTTAGCCACTTAACTCTCAAATATGCCTCACACGGATAAAATTTTATAGCCACAACTGCTCTCCACTCAATAATTTAACTATCTTCCCAAAAATTTGGAGAGCAACATGAACAAGCAATCAAAATTGGCAGGCCATGTGTCCTACAAAGGTTCAACGTCAGAAAACCTTTTAGGGAATTTCTCCAATTAGTATAACAGTTTACCAAAAAAATTTACATTGGTCCGCAAACTTAAAGGAATTTTTTTGGTGTAAGAGTTAAAAAATTATTTGAATTAAAGTTTAGATATTGGATTGTAGATTATTGATTCCTCTAAATATTTCAATTATATTAGATTTATGTTTAAAAGTTTGTATGTTTATATGGGTTTCCAAAAGTATAGATATTTTTTTTAAGTTTAAAAGTGTGCATGTTTATATTGGTCTCTAAAAGTAAAGATATTTTTTAAGACTTGGACAAAGATTGATCTTTAAGAGGGTTCATGAATGGTTGTGTAAATTGATGTAAGAGCATTTAAGGTGTAAAGCAATCTTATATAAATTATAAATATTTTTTAGATTTCTAGATATTTAACAATAGTGTATTCAATTTTGTACTGTTACATTTCATTGTATACATATTTGTTAGGTTAGCATTAAACCCTCTAACCTTAACCCTTAAAACCTCTACCTCTAAACTGTAAACCCTAAACCCTCTACCCTTAACCCTTAAACCCAACTAAACTCTCTACCCTAATCCCTCAACCCTATACCCTCTACCCTCTACCCTCTACCCTCTACCCTCTACCCTCTACCCTCTACCCTCTACCCTTAACCCTCAACCCTCAACCCTCTACCCTTAACCCTTAAACCCTAAAACCTTAAACCCAACTAAAATCCCTACCCTAATCCCTCAACCCTATACCCTCAACCCTTCAACCCTTCATCCCTCAACCCTATACCCTCAACCCTTCAACCCTTCAACCCTTCAACCCTCAACCCTTAAACCCTCTACCCTCAACCCTTAAACCCAGCTAAACCCAACTAAACTCTCTACCCTCTACCCTCTACCCTCTACCCTCTACCCTCTAAAACCCTCAACCCTCTAGTTCTACCCTCTACCCTTAACCCTTAACCCTTAAACCTTAAACCTTAAACCGTAAACCCTAAACCCTTAAACCATCTACCCTCTAACCTTAACCCTCTACACTCTACCCTCAACCCTCTCTCTCTCTCTACCCTCTACCCTCTGCCTTCTACCCTCTGCCCTCTACCCTCAACCCTCTACCCTCTACCCTCTACCCTTAAACCATTAAACCCTCTACCATCTACCCTTAAACCATCTACCCTCTACCCTCTACCCTCTACCCTCTACCCTGAGAGAGAGAGGAGGTGGCGGGAGATACCTAAGAGAGAGAGAGGGAGGGGGTAGGAGGGAGATGGAGGGAGTGAGAGAGAGAGAGAGAGATAGAGAGGGAGATACCTAAGAGAGAGAGAGGGATGGGGTGGGAGGGAGATACCTGAGAGAGGGAGGGGTGGGGAGAGGGGTAGTTCCTGAGATAGAGATGGAGAGAGTGAGAGAGAGATGGGGGTTGGGGGGAGATACCTGAGAGAGAGAGAGGGGGGGTGGGAGGGAGATACCTAAGAGAGAGAGAGAGAGAGGGAGGGAGAGAGATGGAGGGGGTGGGAGGAAGAGGGAGTGTCCAAGAGAGATATGGAGGGAGTGAGAGAGAGAGAGATATATACCTGAGAGAGAGGGAGGGGGTGGGAGGGAGAAACATAAGAGAGAGGGAGAGGGAGAGAGGGTGTGGGAGAGTAGTAGATAGAGGGATGGGAGAGAGATATAGGAGAGACCTAAGGGAGGGAGAGAGAGAGAGATGTCCAAAGAGATGGAGGGAGTGAGAGAGAAAGGGAGTGTGAGAGAGAGGGAGAGAGAGAGAAGGGGGAGGGGTGGGAGGGAGATACTTAAGAGAGGGGGAGAGAGATACATCTAGAGAGATAGAGGGAGTGAGAGAGAGGAGTGCTAGAGAGAGAAATAGAGGCCTAAGAGGGAGAAACTTGAGGGTGAGAGAGAGGGAGAGGTGGGAGGGAGATACCTGAGAGAGAGGGAGATACCTGAGTTAGAGGGAGAGAAAGGGATGGGAGGGGAGGGAGAGGGAGTGCCCAAGATAGAGGTGGAAAGAGTGAGAGAGAGAGAGTAGGAGAGAGAGGGAGTGGGAGATAAAGGGATGGGAAAGAGATACGGGAGAGACCTAAGAGAGGAGAAAGAAAGATGTCCAAAGAGATAGAGGGAGTAAGAGAGAGAGAGGGAGGAGAGAGAGAGAGGGGTGGAGGAGATACTTAAGAGAGAGGGAGAGAGATATTTCCAAAGAGATAGAGGGAGTGGGAGAGAGAGACAAAGGAGGGTAGGAGGGAGAGACTTGAGAGAGAGAGGGGGGAGGGAGAGGGGGTGAGATGGAGAAACTTGAGAGAGGGGGAGAGGGAGAGAGGGTGGGAGGGACAGACCTGAGAGAGATAGAAAGGGAGTGGGAGATAGAGGGATGGGAGATAGATATAGGGAGTGAGAGATAGATAATTGAGAGAGGGAGAGGGGGTGGGAGGGAGAGGGATTTATCGAGATAGAGGGATGGGAGAGTGATGGAGGGAGGAAAGAGAGAGAGAGGGAGGGGGTATGAAGGAGATACCTGAGAGAGGGAGAGAGATAGAAGGAGTGAGATAGAGAGAGGGCATGGGAGAGAGATAGAGGGAGTGTGAGAGAGAGATGGAGAGAGACCTATGAGAGGGAGAGGGGGTAGGAGGGAGAGACTTGAGAGGGAGGGAGCGAGGGAGGGAAGGAGAGGGGGTGGGAGGGAGAGACCTAAGAGAGAGGGAGAGAGAGTGGGAGAGAGATAAAGGGAGTGAGAGAGAGGGGCCTAAGAGAGAGGGAGAGGTGGTGGGAGGGAGATGAGAGAGAGAGAGAGAGGTGGGATGGAGATACCTAAGAGAGAGAGTGTGAGAGAGAGAGGGAGAGAGAGAGAGAGGGAGTGGGAGAGAGATAGAGGGAGTGAGTGAGAGACCTGAGAAAGCGAGAGGGGGTAGGAGGGAGAGACTTGATAGAGAGAGACAAAGAGAGAAAGATAATGACCTAAGAGAGGGGGATGGAGTGAAAGAGACAAAAAGACCAGAGGGGGAGAGAGGGAGTGTGAGAAAGGGGGTTGGAGTGAGATAGATTTATCTAGGTAGGGTGGGAGGGAACGAAACCTGAGAGAGGGGATTGGAGTGAGAGAGTAGTCTAGGTAGCATGGGAGGGAGTTAGACCAGAGAGAGAGAGACTTTAGAGGGATAGAGAGTTATCTAGTTAGGGTAAGGAAGCAAAGAGCGTATGAAAGGTAAAACCTCAACTATCCATCTATGATCATAAACCATGCACTCTCAGCATTATCAAAGTGGTCGACCCAAGAGGGGAAAGTTAGATTTTGTTCAAAGTAGGTCATTTGGTGAGCACCGAATTTGGCACTCACCAAATGACACATCACATTTAGCACACACCAAATTTGGCACTCACCAAATGACACATCACATTTAGCGCACACCAAATTTGGCACATGAAAAATGTGATGTGTCATTTGGTGAGTGCCAAATTTGGCGCTCGCCAAATGACTTGCTTTGGACGAGTGAATTGGTAGGGTTTTCCAAATTTATTCAAATTTTTTTTGTCTCGCCATCTTGTTTGCACATCTTTCAATGCAAGTTTATAAAACAATTGTGATGGCATTAACCTCTCTCTTAACTATCTAAATATATAATTCTTTTTTTGTTTTGATTCAATTAAGGTTTTGATCCATAACTTCTATTGTAAATGCCTTCATTTTTGGTCAAAAACCAACATGTACTAGTTTTAGGATATATTTTTACTCGTTCATCAAAATGTGAAACACATTACATTTTTTAAAACTAGACTCCATTCTACACATGATGAAAAAAAAAATGATTAGTTTTCAAAATATTTAGGGGGGAGCATGCTCAAATTGTTAGGAATAAGGTGTCTCAACCTTGGATAATTCCTATTCTTATTATTTGTTTTGTAAAAAGTATTTCTTGCAAATAATGCAATTAAGTGTGAGAGTACATGTCTAGTTGGCATGTTGATGTGTCGGCATCTTGAATTGTGTGTAAGGAGATCATGGCTGAAACGGTTATCATGGAGAAAAATATTTTTGGGTTCCTATTTTCTCAGAGAATGGTAAAACCCTAATACGGCTACCTTTGGAAGTTGCCCTAAAAAGGAAAGCACATGATATAAGCATTTTTTAGGGTTACAGACTATGATAGGAAAAGAGTGTATTGTTGGTATGATTTCATGCTACTGGATTTGTCTTTGAGTGTCGATTATCTCCTGAAAGAACTTGCATTGCAAGTGTGTTGTAACCGTTGTGTTGAAGATAATACATTGTGCAGGTTTTGGAGTGTTGGGGTTTTTTACTGAAAGGTTTTCCCCAGGGTAAATCATTATGTCATTCTCTTTTTTTTGTATGAATGGTATATGGCTGGAATATCTTTGTTAAAGTAGTTAACGAATCTGAAATTGTAAGGATTTAAAAGAATTTGCACAATACTTTCCTTTAGAGATTAGTGTAGGAAGTTGTTTCCTCACCTAAGTTTCCTTACACAAATTTTAGCTTTTTAGCATGTGTCCACTTTCAAAATTCATAAAATAATATATATTCATTAAAAAAATTATCAAAAAGAATTAGTAGCTTAGAAACTAGATTCGGAGCACTTCAACTCTTGTTCTTGTTGCATCTTGAAATTTTGAGCATAACCATCTTCATTTTCTTGTGCAAATCAAATTTTGTTGATTTCAGAAGAAAAAAAAAAAGTGGCATCTTAAGAGCCAAAATTGTGTCACAGATCCATGCACTTAACCTTCCATCACCATGAGACCACATTTCTTTGAGGAATTTTTTCAAACAACTCACTGCCTTAAGAATAGAAACCAAGCCTTTAGCCAAAATTCCCCTCCAAATCCTTTTCAGGGTCCTCATCCTCATCCTCAATTTACCAATCCATGGAAGCTTCCACCTCTTATTCCACTTGTTCATATCCCCACCCCTCCCTCTTCATATTATGATCTCCCTCCATCTCATAACCAAGACCACACTATGCCATCCACCCCATCCTAGCATAATACCGTAGAGAAGGCAATGAACTGTTTGAAAAAATGGCTGAAAGAAATGTGGTCTCATGGTGATGAAATGTCATGAAAAATTTGTTTTTCATGTCATTCCATAACCATGAGACCACATTTATTTGAGGCATTTTTCAAACGGTTCACTTCCTTCTCTATGCTACCATATTTTTCCTACATGTCTACCAAAGAATTTTATCAAACGGTTCACCACCTTGCTGCTATGGATAAAAGCCTAAAACAGGTGCTTTCGAACAAGCTATGGATAGGGAAAATAGTAAGCATGATAGTAAGAAATATATAGTCTCAAAATTTTGTTCATTATCTCATACATTATAAGCCATGGCGTGCATCACTATTGTAGTTTTCATGATTGAATAATTTATTGTTTTATTTTCAAATGTTGCAAGCGGAAACACCTCCAGATGTTCATAGGGCAATGGAGCTTTGTGTTTCTTTTCCTATAGACTCCTTGATGCCTCTCATGAGGATATGAGGCATATTACTAAATTTTAAATTACATTCATTTTTATAGTTGTTAATTAGTGAAAAATCAAAAGATTATTGATTTGTATTTTAATTTCTCTTTGGATGATTTCTATAGGATTTCAACACACCACTACATGGGCATGTGAATATTTCCCTTGAGGAGAGTGATCATCTAGTGGTATTAAGTGATTATTTTGTTAAATATATCATTTTTTATATAATTTCTATATATTAATGTCTTTACTTGTTATTGTAACAAATAAGGCTTGATCAGGAACTAAACCCTAGGAGGAGCACCAAGAGCACTCCTCGACCTCAAAGTAAAAAATCTATAGACTTATCACCATCCGAATGACTAGAAAAGGGTAAGAGTTTGTTTTGAGAGCCTGGAGGGTAATGAATTTTGATTCCATGGTTCTATGTTGTATGCCTATATGGCATTTTTGGACATACTTTGAATTACATATATTTGACATTGTATGCCTATATGGAATTCTTGTAAGCCTATATGGGTATTTTGTATATATTTTATACTTATATCGACACATATCGATGTATACCTACATGGCTATTTGGTTAACACAAATCTTTTTTATCAATGGTGTCCATATTTTCATTATAAATCCATGGCTCAATAGATATGAGTTACGTGTATTCAAGTGTATACTTTACAACTTACATGTATACTTTGTGACTTACATGTATTCCAATGTATACTTTTTGACTTACGTGTTTTCATGTGTATACCTTGTATTTATGCATATACTTCAGTATTAATGTGTATACAATGTATTCATGGGTATACTTCAAGGCTTATGTGTATTTGGGTACTTATGATTCATTTATTCACATGTATGATTCACTTATTTATGTATATACTTATTAACTGGTTAGCCATAGCATTTCTCATTGTTGTCCTTCATGGTTTGTCTTGAATGTTTATTAATTGATGCTAAACAACTTTATTAATTGATGCTAAAAAACTTCAATATTTCCAAAAATGAATCACCAGTGATTTATTGTTTACTTATGTACTAATTCAATATGGAATCCAAGGAAGAATTTAAAAGGGATAAAGCTAGGAGGAGAGGGAAGATATATATTTATAGTATAACAGCTCTTGTATGATTTACTATTCCATTATCTACTTTTCATATCCCATTTTCATAGGTGGATCATCACTTCTCTCAATTCTTTTCCTTCTCCTATTCTAGGTCCTCACCTCTGCTTTTGGTATTCTAAAATAAGCTCTAGTTTGTGGCATGGGCACCTACTAAGATTCAAAGGAGTCATTAGTTTTTTCCTTAGTTGTCTTGGGTGATTTTATTATTTCTTGGCCGGTTACAATGTATTTTATAGTTAATTTTGTGGAGATGCAACCTCTCATTCTTTGTAGTACAACATTTTAGGTAGATTCCTCTTCAATAAGAACTAGATTTAATTGTTTCTTTTGTTTTCTTTGAAATACTCATAGGAGTAGGGTCGGGATACTTTTAAATGAAATATATGGTTGAGTAGATGCATAGGTTGTGAATTGTTCTAGCACCAAATCTACCTATGTAATTAGCTACTTGGTTTGGAAACTTGGAGGTTTTGATTTTTACTCCTTTTTCATCACCAAATGATATTATTGTTATTTCACTTACTTGGATTTGAGGCATTTTTGGAGTGAAGGAAGAGGTAGGATTGAAATAATCCTTCTCATATATGTCATCCCATTTATTACCCAAGGAAAAGTGACTTGGTTTGTTCACCATGTGTCCAACTTCTTGCCCATATTTTCACCAATTACTTATTCTATATTCAGTCCAACCTAGCTTCTTCAAAGAATTCATTTTTTAATTATAAGTGATATGCAACAAATTTCTTCTAGAATGTTTGATATGATTGTGAAGGAGTAGGAATAGGGGTTGTAATATCTCATGTATCAACATATATTTATACCTCTTCTTTGGGATATTTTTAGCTTCTACTTATGGTCAAGGCTCTAGTGTGAACTTAATAATATCATTGTTCATCATTCTCTTTAGCTAGGTCATAAGCCACCATGTGCGCTCATATTTCAATTGACCTATGATTAGGTTTAGCTATATATCTTTCAATTTTTTTCTAGAATCTTGAAAAATTTCCTGTTTACAAAAACCATATTGTTGTAAGGGCAAGGAGGATAATTAGAAAAATTTGTTTCCCTTGCTAGACTTGAGGATTATCATACAAAATTTTAAGAGTCATGTAGCCTTCTCATTTGTGATTAGAGCCATAATAGGAATAAGAAAGTTACCTAAATACTAATATTAATAATAATCAGTTCAATGTAAGTATGAGATCCACATAGTAATTGGATCATAATCCATTCGAGAACAAAAAGGTTTAGGTTTTCCTCAACTATTTTGGCACCTAGATGTTTTACTTCTTTCATGCAATCATATGTTTTTGGTGTGGAAAACTCAGACTTGTCAACTATCATGTGAATCTTTCTTTTTTCCTTTGTTTTGCATGTCATCATAAGGGATCGAGTCGGTTGAATGTAGCTCAGAGTGATTCAATGTGTTTGGATGTGAAATAGAACCATGCCTAGCATAAACATACACATCCAAACATGTTGGAATAGTCTATTTGGTTGTACGAGTTGTAGAATGAAAATTGCACCACTTTGCAACTTTACACTACTTGCATTAGATAACTTTTTCCTCAACTAAAAAGTCGTAACCATGGTAAAATTCATTCGAGATAGAAAATATTGAGGGAGGTTATTGTAGAGGGTCCCAACACAATCTTTTAACCTCATACAGAGAGTTTGTAAGCATCACGGTTTCTGAGTAATAGCCTATCGAAGATTGCAACCATTTTGCACTTTGAACTCTTAAGGGATTGAACCAGTTGAACATAGCTTAGATTGATTCAATGTGTTTGGATGTGAAAGAGGACCATGCCTAGCATAAACATAACCATCTAGAAATGTTAAAATATTTTTTTTGGTTGTACGAGTTGTATAACGAAAGTTGTACCACTTTGCAACTTTACATTACTTGCATTTAACGTTTCCCTCAACTGAAAAGTCGTCACCATGGGAAAATTCCTCTAAGATAGAAAAAAATGAGAGAGATTATTGTATAGGGGCCCAACACAAAGAGTTTGTAAGCATCACAATTTTTGAGTAATAACCCGTCAAAGATTGCAGTCATTTTGCACTTTGAACTCTTAAGGGATCGATCTAATTGAACATAGCTCGAAGTGATTTTATGTGTTTGGGTGCAAAAGAGAACAATTCCTAGTGTAAATGTACCCATATGGATGTGTTGGAATAGTTTGTTTGGTCGTACGAGTTGCAAAATAAAATTTGCATTACTTTGCAACTTTACATTGCTTGCATTTGATAACTTTTTCCTCAACTGAAAATTCATCACCATAGGAAAACACCTCTGAGATATAAAAAACCATGAGAGGTTATTGTATATGGTCCCAAAATTATCCCATAAACTCAAAAGGATATTTTTTAAGAGTCACAGTTTCCGAATAATAGCTCATCAAATATTGTAGTCATTTTGCACTTTGGACTCTTAAGGGATCGAGCCAGTTGAACGTAGCTCAGAATTATTTGGTGTGTTTGGGTGTGAAATAGGACCATTATTAGTGTAAATGTACTCATTTGGATTTTTTGGAATAGTTCATTTAGTCGTATGAGTTGCAGAACAAAAGTTGCACCACTTTGCAACTTTACACTACTTGTGTTTGACAAATGTTTCCTCAACTAAAAAGTCATCACCACAGGAAAATGCCTCCCAGATAGAAAATATGAGAGAGGTTATTTTAGAGGGTCCCAATGCAATATTGTATCGTCAGACAGAGAGTTCTTAAGCATCACGGTTTCCAAGTTATAACCCGTCAAAGATTGCATCCATTTTTCACTTTGGACTCTTAAGGGATCGAGTCGGTTGAATGTAGCTTGGAGTGATTCGGTGTGTTTGGGCATGAAAGAGGACCATGCCTAACATAAATGTACCCATTCAAACATTTGGAACATTCTATTTGGTCATGTGAGTTGCAGAATGAAAGTTGCACCACTTTGCAACTTTACACTACTTGCATTTGATTGCTTTTTCCTCAATTGAAAAGTCGTCACCATGGGAAAACACCTCTGAGATAGAAAAAAAGAGGTTATTGTAGAGGGTCCCAACATGATCCCGTAGCTTCAAATCGAGAGTTTGTAAGCATCATGGTTTCTGAGTTATAGACCATCAAAGATTGTAGCCATTTTGCACTTGGACTCTTAAGGGATCGAGTTAGTTGAACGTAGCTCGAAGTGATTCAACGTGAAGGGTTACAAACTCATAACCTATAGGGTGCCCAAGGACAATTGATATCACATGTGAACGTACATCAACCTTGAAAAAATTCCTTTGAACTTGAATATTAGAGAGAAACATCTTTTTTGAAGTCATCAACAACCACTGGCATGCCTTTGAACTTGAATATCCTTAGATTCTAGTTCTAATATAAGCATTGTATGTATTGCCTCCAAATAATAAAAAATGATACCTCTTTAATTTTTACAGTTGTAAGACTTATACAACCACTAATATTTGCATTGGTTTGGTGATTTAGGAAATAAAATTCTCTTTACAGATCACATACCACTTTGCACAAGCATAACAATGAAAAAAGAACTAAAATGAATGCTTATGGACCTAAGGACTACCCTCTTGAATCCTTATGGACTATCTTTCCTCTTGTAAATGCACTCCCTTTAACTAAGTTTGGAAACCTTTTGTGCAATATGCCATTAATGACCGTCTTCAAACACCTTCAAGTATGCTCTTATAACTCTTGTTCTTAAAATCTCATGTATGTCATCAGATTGTTGCCCCTTTTATGACTGTGATCATGCATAACTCATAAAAATTAATTAAAGTCAAAGGTACTAATAATACTTATGAGGATGAACAATACAATATAGGTTAGCTCTATGGATTCCTCAAGGGTCCATTTAGTGAGGAGAAGTTAGAGTTAATCTTGCATAGAAATGTATGGCTAGTAGGATTTCTCCTAGTCAATGAACATGTCATCATAGCTTCACAAGCTTTCCTCAGATCTACTTAACTCAACATATCCATATGTCACTAAGCCCAAGGTTGGCTCTCAATAGGATATATCAATAGGCAACCATAAAAGTAGGAATCTATCATACTTGTAGTTATGAATATAATACAAGGGTGGGTACCTTATATCACAAGCTCAAGCATACACAAATTATATATCGGGTGTTTTCAACAAGAATCACATACAAAATTCATTAACAAGGATTGAAAGGATTTGAAACTAAGCTCAATATGACCACAAAAACATTAATAATCTCATGACATAATACAATGACACACCTAATACTATTACCAATGTACTATGAATGAACACTTAAAAAATACTTACTAGACCACAACCTCAACTATCATGATTTAATGAAATATGAACCCCTACACCTCAATCAACATAATCTAATGTACTTATTCCACCTTTTGTTTGATATAGCAACATGAAATCATACAAAATGAGGCATGAATTACCAACGATATCATGATATGATTAGACACAAAAAAAATAGAATGAATACATAAGAAATCACATTTTTGAAGATAACAAAGCATGACAAAAATTCATACAATATTCCTATCTATAATGTTTGTAGCTCTCCACTTCTTCAAGATGATAGAATGGAAGAATGAGTAAATATCAGAATAAATACTTCAAGTTAAAGAAAATAAGAAGTAGAGAATTGATATAAGTAAAATGTACATGTGAAAGGCACATAGCTTGGTCAACACTAGAACAAATTTGATACATCACCATGAAATTGGCAAGGTAGTGGGTTGTTTGAAAAAAGGGGTCCAAGAAATGGGGTCTCATGGTTAGACTCACACACCTTCCACAAGGTCTTGTTCAAAGGTCTACCCCCATATTTGATCAAATTAACATTGAATTCTATGAAAAGGTTTGAGTAATGAAGAATCTTTCGATGTATGTCAAATTGTTGAAACAGTCAAACATTAACACTCTTATGTGGGTACCTTCTAAGTTGTGTTCCAATAACAACTACTAATCCTATAGGGTATTCAATTTTTTCTCCATCTATAACTGGGGCTTCCAATTTATTTTTGGCCTCAACATAATGAAACAAGTAATAATCCATTCCCTCTTTGTTTTTTTCGTCTGTAATAACTGCATAAACATGCCCTACATTGATATGTGCAACAAATTAGATGAAATTAGTCAACATTACAAATACATTGCAAAGTAAGATAACAATAAGAATTTCAAAAACTATGCAAGTAGATATATTACTTGGTCGAACTAGATCTGATATGTGGTCAAAGTCAACTGATGATTCCATCTGTGTCAATTCCAATGCCATCAGAGGCCAATACGTGTGAATTGGGCTAAGATAACTTAACCACCATTCGTCAACCCACTCCTTTGACTCACACTCATTCCAAGCTTGAATTGTACATGAAGAAAAAAATCATGCCATCTTTCACGTATGGATACTCCATGAACCTACATTTGACCTAAGGAAAGAGTGTAGCTCACTTGATCATGTCAGTGTACAATAATCCTCATATGGTGCAATGTTAGTATCTGTGTTGTTAGAATAAGTGGACTAATTAATAAGTAAACTAACACACCAATGAAACATTAGATTAAAAGAAACTAATTTAGAAAAGACAAAAGAAAACTCTAAATAATAGCAGCTCCTTCAAATTCGTCTCATTGTTCTTTGTCTCCAAGGATTTGATTAAAGTTACTGCCTCTCAGTTATGTAAGCAACAACTTGTTGAAATGACAACTTAGGAGAACAAGATTGATTGAAAATGCATGTCCATTGCTAATTATTTAAGCTATGAAATTGAAGAACTAAAATGCTATGATATTGCTAAAATGTTGATATGCTGATTAGAATGCAACTATAGTAACTACGCATGAAATCTAGGATAAAATCAACTTACGAGAAGGCTGTATTTATAGATTTTTGAAAAGAAAAAGCTTTGTTGGCAAGGATCAATGGTTGAAATTCAAACCTGTTAAGATGAACGATGAGAGATTAAGAAGTTGAGAGAAAGGTGGAAGGTTGAGAGGAAAGTGGAAGACTGTTTTCAACCCACAAAACAATCCTCATTCAAAAATGGAAACAAATTGACATTTGTCACCTCATTTATGAAAATTGGTTGAAAGTTGAGGATAATTGCTAATTAAATTTATTTAATTACATGTGACAATGAATTTAGAAGCTTCCACAATTAAATAATTACTATTTAATTATGTGTGAGAAGTGAAAAAGATGAGTAGTTAAATATTTTACAATATTTAATTAAGTGAGATGAAAAAGATTTAAATATAAAATATTTAATTGAAATGTGAAGTGAAGAATGAATATTCCATTGTTTGAATTTAAATGTTCAAACTTAGAAATAAAATGATAATCAAATAAAGAAATTATGAAATTTATTTAATTTAATTAAGAGGAAAATAGAAAACTAGAAGAATTGGAAAAATGAACAATATAAATAAATAATTAAATTTATTTATATGTAGATGACTTTAAATATTAATGAAATAATTTATATTTAATTAATTAACAGTTTTGATTAACTGTGACCATTTTTAGATGTGCACAGTTTTCCCCTCTTTGAAGTGATGTGTTTTACACATTACTTTAAAGAATTTTGCCCCAGAATTTAGAAGTTACCGATGTTATATGCCCCCTCGAGAGATAAATCGCGTGATGATGAGGATGATTCGAAAGAATTTAATTGTTTTTTTGGAGTGAAAATGGTGATTTAACTCTCGAAATAGCGCTCTGTATAGTAAAAATAAGAATAATTTTCTACTTTTACCCCCTTTAAAAGGTGGAAAAGGTGAAAAGTCATTGTCATTTGAACAATAACTTGTGGTAATTTTCAGAGCTCTGAGAAATAAAAATGAGATGTCGATCCATTATGAGTGCCATATATTTGAGCGAGCCTGCCGATATCAGAGACCAACTACATATGGACCTCCGGTAAGTTGACTTGATCTTCCTTGAAAATTCTTTTGATTGATTTTTACAAATTTTTCAAATTTTTAATATTTTTAACATTTTGTTTTAGTGCATGTGAGCCATAGTTCAGTGCATACATTAGATAGAGTTGCACATACAAAGTAGCGCATTGATGTAGAACAGTAACGCATAGATGAAATTGCGCATAGGAAACCTCAAGTAGCGCATCCAGGAAATATGTCAACGTAGAATGCTAGATTAGCGCATAGGCTAGTTTAGCACATTGATGAGATAATGTAGCACATTTGCATGATAAAATCGCGCATAGGTATTTTAGTGCATAGAAGGTCTGTTTTAGCGCATAGATTAGATAGAATCGTGCATTGATGAAGTGATGCATTGCATGACTGTTTTAGCGCATCCATGGATTAAAGTTGTGCATACATGATTTAGCGCATTGACTGACTGTTTTAGCACATCCATGTAATTTTGCCGAATTTGCATTTTTTGAAGAAAAATTGATATGTACTTGATGATTGTTGCTAGATTAGACAACTAATTATATGCTGTTGAATAACATCAAGATAGATTAGCCTAATTTGATAAATTTTTCTTCGTGCTTTGAAGAACAAATAGTAATAAGTCTGATAAATTTGCTCTCCTATTTGAAAGATAAATAGTAAAGATGTTGATAAATTTTCTTTCCCGATTGAAAGACAAATAGTAATGATTGATGTTGAGTTGATTGACTGTTAGATTTATTTCCATGTGATATGAAAAATAAATAAATGATTGAAAAACAAATAGATTAGGATTTATTTCCCTTCCTGCTTGAAGAACAAATAAGATTTTGAGTTGATTTCTGATGTTGATATGATTGATTGATGTATTTGCCTTCATGCCTACTAAAAAGACAAATAGATTGATAATTTGTTGATTGATGTACAAATTTGATTTAAAATATTCCCTGCTGATTGATTTTGCATGATTTCTTTTAATGTTACAAAGGAGGATTTTAACCTCCTCCAGATCAGAGAGAGATTTCCTCGCACGTGGGATTTGATTCCTCGACTGTCCTAGGCTGATCTAGAGGTGATATACCAATGTGGGTTGAGTCCACTGCTGAGGATCCCGTAGTATAGGATCAACAGGGCACTGTTGACTGCACTAGCTGAGAGGTGGCATAGTGAACATAATACCTTTCATCTGCCCACATGAGAGACTACTGTGACACCTGAGGATGTATACAGGATTCTGGGTATTCCTATAATTGGTGAGCTTTTGATCTATGATCACAAGGAGATTGGAGGGACTGATGCACTAAGATGAGTCTTCCAGGATCCTCATGCCGGCGGGTATGAGATTTCTTGAAAGGATATGGTGGAGAGATATGCCCCACTACCTTCGATCTTAGCAGGATTCATTAGTGGTTTCTTTTGTCCTGATTGCAGGTCAAAGGACTATCAATTGGTTGGGGTAGGATTCTGGAGGACATGCTTCTCCATCGGACTAGATATGCATGGAGTTCATGCATGCTTGCCCATTTGTATCACGATCTTCATCAGGTCGTGTACACAAATGGGAAGAGTCTCTCATGTGGAGTTACTCTGTTACAGATATGGGCATGGGATAATTTTGTCATTACTCGCCCCATTGTTTGGAGAGATCGCCCACTTGGTTTTCCATATGTTTACGCCTACACAGGTCCCCTTGTCTAGCCGATACTAGGAAAATTTGAGTATTGGTGACGTGTTTTAGATGACATGGATACAATCATCTAGAGACCATATCTAGATTGTGATTTATGGGAGGTTGATGAGATAGAGCTGCCCTACTGCACGAGATCTAGGTATTTGATTGGGTGGACCCCATTTATTATTGAGCGGTTCATGGGGATGAGAGTCCTGAGATAGTACGGGTTAGTACAAATGATGCCATAAGGTGTAGCACACTATGCCAGGCACCAAGAGGATGTGCCAGAGTGGGTTCCATTTGTGATGATAGAGGCTGTCATAGCAGATTATCTAGATATGTAGCTAGATTATTGGGTGATATATCTAGAGGTTACAGATGCAGGTATGATAGATGAGTATGCAACATAATTTTACACACATCCCTTTTCGAGATTTACCAGTCCAGAGGAGCCTACCCCATTATTGGGAGGACCAGCGATACAACGGGCATGACGGCAGCCACAGGAGCAAGCATAGGTAGGTGCACAAGCAGGGCAAGCTGAGGATATAGGTGGGGTAGCTATGGATGTTGATGAGGAGAATGAGGAGGATGAGGAGATGGAGGAGGAGGATTCAGATGGCTCAGAGGACAGTGGTGATGATGGGGATGATAGAGGTGGTGGGAGTGGAGATTAGAGGTTCTTCTTTGATGTACCATTCAGTATGAGGCCTCGGACATCGAGAGTGGTGGATAAGCTGAGTACTTCAGCTCCACGGATCACTATCAGGGCTCCGACACAGGGACAAATGGATACCTTACAGGTAGAGGTTCAGACTCATCGGATTCAATTAGCACAGGCACAGGTGATGATCAGCCAGTTATAGGCACAGGTTGCACATCCACCACCTCCTAACCCACAGGTAGCTCAGCTTATGGCAGAGCGAGATAGCTTCTAAGAGCGATGTATAAAAGCCAAGGGGGTAGCTAAGAGACTCCTGAGATCAGTCGAGAGCACCTCTATTGGAAAGGTTGTAGCAGAGAGATTGGAGACCGCTCGAGAGGCTGAGTATTACAGGATGAGATACTTTGAGGCAGTGCCACCCAAGAGGATGATTTCCTTCACACAGTCAAGTACTCGGTCTCGGACCCATTCACGTAGCCATACCAGGAGTGCTACCAGAATTTTAGTTCAGCCAGTCAGACGAGAGATCAGATTTTCAGGGAGCAGAGATCCAGTGAGACCTTCCACCTTGGGATACAGTAGTAGCCATGTGCCATGGCTGGATGCCCCGAAGTGATGAGTGATTGACACATTTATTCATTGTATTTGATATATCTTGTTGAAACATTTGATATCCTTGTACCTCTGGACATTTGTTTTGATGAGATTTATGATATGCAGTGGTGATTTGATTATGCACATGTTATGGATGGTTTATGATGAATGATTATGGATGCATGTTTATTTATATATCTTATGATGTTTATGATGCCAATGATGATGTAATTTAAATGATGATGCTTTTATTTTATGTATGATGATGCAATGATGATATGATGTAATATGTGTTATGATGAAATGATGCAATCTAAATGATTTTCCTTTATGATGCATGTAAGATGTAATGATAAATGATTTTAATGAGATGATATGTCCTAAAAATGATATGCATATAATGTGAAAATGATATGATGTAAACTAAATGGATTATGATCAATATAAAAATGGATATAAATGGATATAAATGGAAATGATAAGGATGACCTAAATGAAAAGTTATTATGAAATGATATTGAATGGGATAATATAAATGAGATGATAATGATATGCACATGATATAAAAATGGGATATATGTGAACTAAAATGAATAATGATCATAATAATGATAATAATGATATGAATTGGTGAATTATGATGATAATGATAATGAATGAGATGGATGAAATATTTGTATCAATGTAGATTTATGTAAAATGATGTGGAATGGATGCAAATGCAAATGTTATGAAATGATATAATATGAGATGAATGATCAATACATAAAATGATATAATATTTAAAGATGGATAATGATCATGATAAACTAAAATGAGATTGAATAATGATAATGATAATATTGATAATGAAAATGAAATGATGTGAAAAATGGAAATTAATACAAATGATAAAGATATGCAATGAATAGTCACGATGAGATGATATGTAATGAATGACAATGCAATGAGATGCCACAAATGTCCAAATGTACTCAATTGTTGTTTGAAAAGATATATGAAAATTTTTCCAACCTTCAAAAATCTACCTAAACAACCTCCTAAATGCAAATCTAAATGAATTATGCAGACCTAGAATGTAGTAATGAACCATTCTCTTATTTTGCATTCCATGTTGCGCTTGATTTTCATCATCAAAGTAACACACCAATGAAACATTAGATCGAAGTAAACTAATTAAAAAGATAAAATAAACTCTAAATAACAAAAACTCCTTCAAATGTGTTCCATTGTCCTCTATCTTCAGTGTTTCTACATAAATTATTTTCTCTCAATTGGTTTAAGCAGCATCTCAGTAGAAAGACCACTCCAAGAATGAGTATTATGCAAGATAAGAAATCTAAACTCCTATGCTAAATGATTGTAAGATGATATAGCTATTGTGTAGCTAATGAACATGATTAAGCTATGAATTGAAACTAGATTACTGTGCTTGATTGCTGGAGATATTTCACTATAATGCTCTTACTATGCAACTAAAATCTATATTTTGGAAAAGCCAAGAGGTTGTATTTATAGATTTTCAAAAGGAAAAAGCTTTGTTGGCAAGCTTCAATGGTTGAGATTTAGCCTGGAAGAATGGATGGTGAGAGATGGAGAGGTTGGAGAGAATATAGCTGCTGGAGAGAAAAAGATGGATTGTGTTTTCAACCCACAAAACCCCCCTCATTCAAAAATGGAGACAAATTGCCATTTGTCATGAAGTAGTTTTGTTTGTTGAAGATAATTGCTCAATTAAATAATAATTTTATTTAATTTCTTGTGACATGTGCAAATGGAAGCTTCCAATTAAATATAAATATTTAATTATATGTTTGGATAATATAGAAGCTTTCTTAATTAAATATAAAATATTTAATTAAGTGTATGGTTATGGGTTTTGATATTTGAAGAAATGTATTTACTTTATATAATAAAGTAATGTGATAATTAATTAAAATAAATAATGGTATTTATTTAATTGATTAAGAAGACACGAGTAAATGATAATAGTGAATGATTTATAGAAAAGGTGAACATTTATAAATAAATTATTAAATTTATTTAAATGTAGTTCAATCAAGAAGATTAATTAAATAATGCGTATTTAATTAATTTACCAGGTTAATATGATGTGACCATTTTTAGATGTGTAGATTTTTCCCCTCTTTAAAGTGATGCGTTTTACGCATTGCTTCAAAGAATTAAAAAAAAAATTGCCCCTGACTTTGAAAATTTACTGATGATGCTATATGGCCCCTCGGGTGATGAATCAGATAAAGATGATTTTTGGAAATTTTTACTAATTTTCTATCTGATTCATCTGCCGATAAAGATGATTTGATGAAAACCACTATTGAAAGATTGAGATGAAATGATGATGATGTTTTTCAATTGATTCATCATGTGATAGTGAATTTGTGATGATTGATTGATGATGACTAATAAGAATGATAGGATAGATTGATAAAAAAAATTTCATGATTGATGAAAAAAAAATAGTAAGATTGATAAATTTTCTTTCATGCTTGATGAAAAATAAATAGTAAGATTGATAAATTTTCTTTCATGATTGAAAAACAAATAGTAAGATTGATTTGATTGATTCAATTGATTTGATAGAAGAGGATTGATACAAGAATTTGATGAAGATGATTGATACAAGAATTTGATGAAGATGATTGATTGGTTGAATGATTAAATGATTGGATTGAGATGATGGATCAATTAGATGAAAGGAAAGATGAGGAAGATGATGCCAAATGATGGACAAGAGAGGATGATAAGAAATAGGAGATTGGTAAGAGAAAATGAGAAGAAACAAAGCACAAATGGATTCAAAAATAAGTATGATTTTTCCCCAGTCAAACTACAAGCCAATATGGATTAATGATGATGATGATAGTGTTGTTGATGAAGGAAGGATTCATCCCGGAACAACACAAAGATAGGGAAAGATACATCCCAATGATGATGATGATGATCAAGGCTTGCAAGTAAGGCTAAGAACAAGACCAAAGGTATGATTAAATGATATGTGCTAGATTGAATGGATTGATTAGATGAGATTGGAAGAAAAGATTGGATGAATTGATTGAGATAAGATTGGAAGAAAGGATTGGATGGATTGATTGAGATAATGCAGATGAGATGTGATGGATATGATAATGCTCATGCGTAAACTAAGATGGATGCAATCTATCTAATATGCAAACTAAAATGCAAAGTTGTCATTTTGTGAGTTGTTTTATGCTTTACGTTTCATTACTGAGCTTATAATATGTTGGAATTTAGTACAAGCATCAAAGGGGATATTCACACCATTGATGACCTGAGTACAACTTTCATGATTTTTGATATAGAAAGTTAATACAAGCATCGAGGTATAATTGAACCAAGATGACCTGAGTATTGCTTGCATAAACAGACAAAAGTTAACCATTTTCCTATGCAAATTTTGAAATTTCATCAATGATACGTTGTAGAGCATGTCCCATGACCAATTTGCATAATACTAATGATTAGCTTATAGACAGCAAGCAAAGAAAAATCATACTCCTTCCTTCTGATTCTAGTTCAGCACATCATTGAACCACTCCAAAGATATGATGTCATCAAATGTCAAAACAACAATTCAACTTATGCTTTAAATGTTCCATTCATTGTATTTATATTAAGATCATCCAGTTTGTTTCAGTTTCAATGTATGACATGTCTCAAAGCTCTTTTGACTAGACTTGATCAGGTAATCGATTGTTGATCTAATACTTGATGCATGTTGTCGTTTGTCTACTCAAAAGCTCAAAAGCTGATTGCCCCCAACGAGTTTAGGATTTTTCCCATAGTGAACTCAAGATTTTTCCCCCAGTCTAGGGTGAGACATGACCATTTATTGATGAAAGCATACAATTTATTGTTTTTGTTTTGGATTTTGGGAATATTTGGATTTTTTTGGATTTTTGATATTTTTGGATATTTTTGGATTTTGATCTTTCTGATTTTTTATTTTTTCAGATTTTGATGTGTTTTTTTTGGATTTGGATTTTGATTTTGATATTGATGTTTTTTTTTTTATGGTTTCTGATTTTTTTTGGATTTTTGCAAGGACATTTAAGATGGAATGGGATGACTAATTGAAGAAACAAGATGCCCCACAGTATAATAGAAGATGCATGATGAAGGATATGGTATGGAATATTTGGATGAAGTGAATAGAATAAGATGCATGATGTTTAAGAAGATCCTTAACCTTGTCAAGATCAAAGGTGAAAATGAGGATAAAGACCATGAATGATAAGAGGAAAATGGAAGATAGTATATGGATAGGGAGATGGATATGAAAGATAATATTTGCATGATAGGGGGATGGAGGAAGGATTAAAGCATCAAGTTTCACAACTAATATCTGTTGGGAAAGTTTGCCTCAACTTTCTGGTCTTTTCCCTTTGAAGACAGGCGATTTCTTCATGTTTTTTGGCCTTTACCGCCATACCGCTTCCTATTCTTTCCTTGGTGGCATGGTTGTATAGTTTACCACTTTACCACAGGCCACCTTACTATGTCTAGTGGTTGGGCAATGCTACCGCTATACTGCAGAGGTCTCTTGGAGTTGGCACGGTTGCGCAGTGAGCGGCTGAGTGGTGGAGGTTTAGCTTACCGCCATACCGCAGGGTGATCTTGTTGGTGGCGAGGTAACATGGTGAACGACACTGTGGTGGTGACTTGGAAAAGGAAGCGATTACCGCCCTACCACAGAGGCTTATTCTTAAGCCACAGTGGGCGCAATAAACCGTTGATGGTTGGTGGCAGCGGTTTGGTGACAGTTAACGCCCTACCGTGGTTGGTGTTCAGAGTGACCGCGGTGGCCACGACAAGCTAGGGTGTTGCCTGGTGGTTACTGCCTTACCGCGGGCAGTGCTTTGGATGACCGTGGTGGCCACGGTAAGACCACTGGTGATCTGCCAGAGCGGTTACTGCTTTACCGCTGTGAGACCTGGCAGGCTCCGCGATAGCGTGGTATGACCACTGACGGTCTACTGGGTGGTTACCGCCACACTATAGGAAGGCTTGGGAGGGTCAGTAGTAGCACGGTGGAGATGGTGGTCAACACAAGCCGTTACCGCCATAGCGCGGGGTGGCCATATAAGCTCAATGATAGCGCAATGTAATCAGAGTTTGGGCTCAGTGATGACTTGGGTGAGCTCAGTCGAGCTCACTCCCATACCGCAAGGCGAGACAGACAGTGCAGCGGTACTGCGGATGGCGGGGTGAGCTCAGGGTTTTCTCCTATGATGATTTCTTAGCTTGGCAAGCTTGAGGAAGTCTGGAGAAATCGGTTGGCGATTGATCCTTCGATGAGTGGAAGTGTGTGCTTTATTGATTCAACACACAGTTTGAAAGACACTGGAGATGACTGGAGCTGGTCATGTTGTGGCAACATGGTCTAAGGTTTTGGCTCGCAACAAAATTTCTTGGTGCAAAGGGCATGAGATGTGCTTATGGTTGTGTTTCAGCGAAGTGTGGTGTTCATACTAGGTTTCTGTGTGAGAGGATCCTTGGCGGTATGGAATTGCTTGTGTTTTTTATCACCTATGGAGAGTTGTGCTTGTGCTAGGTGTTTTTGACTTAGCACTGAAGGTAGTTTCTCTGGTGCTCTGGTTGCATGGAGGCTATGAAGTGACCTTAGTGGTCTATAACTTTTGGATAGCCTGGTTCTCTCATTTTCTTGTGCATGACTGTGGCATTGGAACTGGTCTGAAATGAACCTGTTGTTCCTATGTGCTTGTTTCTTGCACTTGCATGGTTCAGATTCATGTCTTTGGTTCTGAAGGTTTTCTGTAGACTTTCCTAAAAAGTCTATGTTGTATTTTCATGTTCTTTCATTTTTCTGGTTAACCATGATGGTTTTTTGCAGACTCCTGAGTCATCCAGATGAGCAACAAAGATGGAAACGCGTGGATTTTTTATAAACACTGTGGTTTTGCAGGTTTTACACAGTCAAGGAAAACTTGTGTTGTGTGGAGGAGTTGTATGTTATTTTCTAGATCCTAGTTTTTTGGGGTGTGACTGGATGAGATAGTTGCAGCTCGACATGTCTTAGAGGAGGTGTGATGTCTTCTCTGCATGGGAGTGTTGGTATGTGTTTTACTTATTCAACATTCCTATGGTGTGTGCTTAATGGTTGCTTGGACTATGGTGCTTGAGTTGTGGATGTGATTGGAAAATCAGATCTGGTCTTTGATCTAGTGTTTGAGTCATGCTTTTCTTCTTTGGTTGTTCTTTTTGATGATCTCAGTTTTGCAGTTTCCAGTGCAATGATAGATTTGCAAGTTTCTTTTGGTTGCATCCATGAGTTGTGCAATGTTGTGGGTTGTCCTTATCTACATGTTTGTTGTGAGATAACTCGGGAGTGGACTATCTATATCCATGAGGTTGCAACTATGTGGTGGAGATCTATTAGCTGGACTTATCTATGGTCACTTGTGTATTGGCGTGGTTGTTTTGAGATGAGAGGAGAAATGGCGTTTGAGTATCTGAATAGTCAGTGATGGGAACCTGAAGCATGTGAATCATGATGTCATGGAGAGCTAGATACACTGGCTAGTGTAAGCTTTTGATAGTGATGGTGTGTTCGCTCATGATGCGTAGAGAGCTCAATGTCATGTTTTAGTGGGAGCTTTAGCAGTGATTGTGGATTCATCAATTGGTGATGAATGATCTTCTTTGGTATTGCAGATGCTTCTTGGGTACTCTTAGATCCTGTTGCTATAGAAGATGTTCTTTCGTATCTACATGGTCACTATTTGAATATGTGTAGCATCTTGGAGCCATGAAGGACCTTGGTAGTCTTAGGCTGAGATGGTGGTGGTGCTTGACAGGTGATGTTGGTTTAGAGTTTGTTTGCTTTATGCCATGTATACTCTTGCTTGTGCATTAGAGTTTTTTTGGCATGTTGCTTTACTCTTGAAGACCATGGACATTTCACTTGAAGCATGGTATCTCCTAATGGAGATGTGTAGATCATGGTGTCATGATAAGTTCCTGTCCTAGGTTTGGAGCTTTAATAATGGTCTGGGGTTTCTCTTTGTTTTGAGTACATTGGTCATATACTTGAGGACTTCATTTTTATTGTAGTGATGCAGTTTGGAGTTAGCATGAGATGACAGTATGTTGGTGCTCATGGATACATGGAGAGTAAGGTTTGTTTGAAAGGTATTCACCCATTATATCTTTCAGAACTGTGTTATGTTTTATCTTTTATGATATGAATCTTGAGTTTTTTTGAGATTCTGGAGGATTCATAATGGAAGGTTGATAGCATAGTGGATCTCCTTGTGCTTTTGAGGACTAGTAGGAGATGGTTATATGGGTTAGTCTGATCTTCCTTTGATAAGCTTACATTCATAGCTCTGTTGAATTTTATTAAGGATTTTCCATTGGGATGTGATGAAGATCATTCTTGACACAACTGGCATATAGAAGTGTTTGTAGGACATGTTTGATTTGTTGTTTCTCTCTATTCTGGTCTCTTCTTCCTAAATGTTCCTGACTTTAGATGTGGGATGTCTATGTGGAGCCATGTTGGTCACTTGTTTGTGATCATGTGTTGTCACTTGGGTGATGACATGAAGGTTCTTGTGTTTCCTTCTTCAGTTAGATATGAAACTTTGGAAGAACGGTGCAAGATGGTTGAGAGAAACGTTTCTTGCAGTAGGTGGTTGCAGGGTTTGTAGATCAGAGTGGGTGTTCCTTGAAACTACATGATTATATTTTTTCTATGTACAGGGATTGGTGGACTTAGTATGCCTGGATCATGTGTGATAGTGCTTTGTTTTCACTCATCTAGACTATATCTTTGTAGTGGGAGTACCTGGGCATGTTTAGTCTCCGACTGGTTGACACTTGGTGCATGTTCTTGATGAGATGGGTGGTTCTATGATGGCATAAGTTCACTGATGTTCATACCTCTGAGGTATGGGTGGTTGGATGATTCAGCATGAGCTATAGGTGTTTTTTTTCAGCCGCATGGGTTTGATCAGTTGGATGAGGGCAGTCAATTGTGGTTGTTGTTCTGGCTGATGGTTTCTTGTTTTGTGCTCATGTTGTGCTTTGTTGTTACTGTTGTTGTGCCTTTGCCACCTGGAGGATCAGATGTTTGCATTCCTAAGACTAGTGCTTTTTCGCCTTGGCGTGTTCCTATGTTTGGAGTTTTTGCCTCAGATGGTGGAAATTTTTGGATGTCATTGCAGAGGTGTTGGTCCGTGTTCGGGTTTTGGAGGAAGCTTGAAAGTCTTCGGCAAGTGGGAGATTGTTGGGAAATTTTTCCTCAACTTTCTGGTCTTTTCCCTTTGAAGACTTAGGCGATTTCTTCATTCTTTTTGGCCTTTACCACCATACTGCTACCTGTTATTTCCATGGTGGCACGGTTGTGCGGTTTACCGCTTTACCACAAGCCACCTTACTCTGTCTGGCGGTTGGGCGGTCCTACTACTATACCATAGAGTTCTCTTGGAGTTGGTTCGGTTGCGTGGTGAGCGGTTGAGTGGCGAAGGTTTGGCTTACTGCCATACTGCAAGTTGCTCCTATTGGTGGCGAGATAATGCGGTGAATGGTGTTGTGGTGGTGACTTGGAAAAGGAAGCGGTTACCGCCTTACCATAGAGGCTTATTCTTAAGCTACGGTGGGCACGGTAACCGTTGACAGTTGGTGGCAGCGATCTGGTGACAGTTACTACCCTACCGCGGTTGGTGCTCGGAGTGACCATGGTGGCTGCGGTAAGCCACCTACGGTGTTGCCTGGCGGTTACTGCCTTACCACAGGCGGTGCTTTGGAAGACCGTAGTGGCTGTAGAAAGACCACTGGCAGTCTGCCAAAGTGGTTACCACTTTACTATGGTGGGACCTGGCAGTCTCCGTGGTATGACCACTGACGGTCTGTTGAGTGGTTATCACCACACCGCAAGAAGACTTGGGAGGGTCAGCGGTAGTGCAATGGAGATGGTGGTCAACACAGCCCGTTATCGCCATATTGTGGGCTGGCCATATGAGCTCGGCAGTAGCGCAATGTAATTAGAGTTTGGGCTCCGTGATGACTTGGGTGAGCTCAGTCGAGCTCACCGCCATACTACGAGGTGAGACAGATAGTGCAGCGGTAGTGCGATAGATGGTGGGGTGAGCTTAGGTGAGCTCACCGCCATACCATGGCAGGAAATGTTGATCTCGTAGGTAACGCAGTAAGAGCTCAAATGAGCTCAGAACTTGGTTGACCGAGTTGGATCGATTTGATCGATTGTCAGAAGCTGTGAACGAATGAGATGGAAACACGTGGAAGATCTTTATGATATGTTTATCTGAATGGTTATTTCCTGAGTGCGATTGGGTTGCATTATTGAATGGAGGTTGACGGACATGTCTGTGACCAGATTTAATGTTGTGTGGCTTGATGCTTGTGGATTAAGTGGTGCACGTTATCAGGGAATGGTCGAAGCTTGCAGGTGGATGATTTATTATCCTGATGATTGTTGATGGCTTGATTGGTTGGATAGGTTGGCACATAGTATATGTATTCTGGTGTGCATATCGATAGGGATGATGAGCAATATCAGAGGGAGGCTAAGAGTGTTTGAGTGATTCAACCGTGAACACTTAGACTCTCGGATCTGGTAAGATGTGAACCTGTGAGGCCAAGAGGTTGGGTTGGCCATGAGGCTGGATGTGACAGTCATTTGTGAGGAGCTGAAGGGAATCTACATAGTATGTCATAAGGACATTGTAACTGTGTGATGATTTTGATTTGTGTTGCCAGTATTCTTTCTCCAGATGAACAAGATGTGGCTCCTATATAGGCTTTGAGCCTGAGATTGTATTGTAACTATTTTCTGTTGTTGATTAATACAATGGATCAATCTTCTGGAGTGTGGGATTTTTTTACCCGAAAGGGTTTTCCCCACATATCAATGTGTCATCTTTTTTTTTTCATGGTTATCTATTTGTGTTGAATCTGTTAATTATTTTGCATTTACTTCTCTCAGAGGATCAATGGGGGATTCATTGTGTGTCTTTGGAGTGATTTTGAATTGAAATCACTGAGGCACTACTGTCTTAGATGCCTATCTTGATGACAGACTGAACTCATTATTACCAACAATATCCCTCGAATATGTGCTCTAATAGACCATGGGAATGGGAATAAGACTTATAATTGTTGGCATGATAGTAGAAGTTAAGGCCTTATGCAAAGCTTTGAATTAAAGGAAGAGAATGGGGAACGAATGTTGGATAATGGATAGGAGGTTGGAAGGCTTGGTGATGGATAGATGGAAAGGATGGCAGGATTAAAATTGGCACACACCTTGAAGGGTGATGGAGTGATGGAGGAAAAGTGGATTTGGAAGGTGATATGTTTTTAGATGGGAGATGGGGAGAAGCTTTCAGATTAGCAAATTTGTATGCCAATTTGATTTTATTACTTCTATGAGACTTTTAGGAATCCACATGACTTTTGATTTCGATATTTTCTTTATGAGCCTTTGTGGCCTTTTGAGATTTTTCTCTTTGATTTATGGACCTTTGCGATCTTTGAATTTTTTCTTTTGACTTGATGGGCCTTTTTGGCCTTTTGTACTTTTCTTTTTCTTTGATGGGCCTTTGTGGCCTTTTAAATATTTCTTTTGATTTTTGGATCAAATTTCTTTTATTTTTGCATGACTCTTCGAGGAGACATGTTGATCCTTTGATAAATGTGGATTTTTATATTGAAGCTTTTGACATTTGGCACCCAAAGTTGCTTCCAAGAGCAATGGGAGGAGTGTATTGAGATGAATGGTATGAAGGTATGATGGATGAGTTAATGTAGGAAAATTTTTGAAAGTGGATCAAGGATGTGTGCCTTTGTTGTTCTTGAAGAATAGGAGATGGAGAAATGTGGGACCCTAATATGGATGGAAGGGTTGATGAGCTAGGGTTGGGATGATAAGGACCAGGATAGATGGAATGTTTGATGGACTAGGATAGGGACCTAGGATAGAGGGATTGTTTGGTGGACTAGGATAAGGACCTAGGATAGATGGAGAGTTTGATGAACTAGGATACCTAGGTTGAGCATGAGGTATATAACCAAGGTTGTGAGAATATGGATGTGCTTGGATAGAAAGGGGTTTTAGGATACCTTGTTCATGAAGGCCTAAGCCTTTTCCTTTGTAATTCATAATTTTGCACATTCGTTTAGCAATGAGATATGTATTGTTGGTGAAACAAGATGCAATTCCATTTTGAGGAGGATATGATATGGATGAATGGATAGGTGTTGGAAGTAAACCGGAGTGGATAAAGGTGGAATATCCCAATTTATAGGTGAGGGGTTCATGGATAGCTTGAATAGGTGTGGTAGGCTCTTGACATGAGGATGATAGGATACTTTGATCTTGAGGAGAATTAGGAAGGGTGATAGGATCTTGACATGAGGATGATAGGATACTTTGATCTTGACTAGGAAAAGAATCATTAGATGGAGTAGCTTGATCATCAGATGGAAGAGAATCATAAGATAGGATGAAAGAATTGTCATGCTCCTGGGATGTGATTGAGTCATGAGAGGGTATGGATTCATAAGATGGGGTCGAGGGAGGACTTGGAAGAATATTTTGTTCTTGAGATGGAAGAGGATTATCATGGGTGAATAATGAAAGGATGGGATCATCATATGATTCTTGAGAGATGGGATCTTGATCAAAGATTGGAAGGGTATGTAGAATTTTGGTATCATGGGATGGAGTGGAAAGAATTTTTTGATCAAGATGTGTAGATTGAAATAAATCATTAGATGTAGAGGATATGATAGAAGAAGGTGATTGAATGGGATCATTGACTTGCATGGAAGAATCATGAGGTTCATTTTGGATTATGGGGGATGAAGATAAATGCATGACATGAAAAGATTGGTCAATTTTATTTGATGGCTTAGATTTGGGCTTCCCATTGATCCTTTGCAAAAATTCAAAAACATTGAATTTGGATGATGTTGTTTTTGGAGGAGAAGAGGTCACATTCATATTTCCATCAAAGGACTTTTTAGTTGTTCCCCCTTGTATTTCCTTTATTTTACTTTGGATTGCTCTTATTTGTTGGGTAAGAGTACTAAGATTATTTAAGGGAGTTTCATTCTTTTCAAGATCCTCTTTAATTTTCTCCATATTGTAGTTAGAGGGCAATTTGGCACCTTGGTTTGCCAATAAAAGAAAGTATCCTTCTTTATTTTTCTCTAAGATTCTTTCCATAGCTAAGAGAAACTGTGGATCTTGTTTAGCTTCTTGAAGCATTTCATCAGTTATTTCATCATTTGAACTATTTCCATGAAGTCTATGAACAATATTTTCTTCCCTATCACCCATGTTGCAAAGTGGGTCTCTTCTTTCGTCTTCTTCTTTGTTTTTCAGGACCTTTTGGAAAGAGGCATATGTTTACACCAAATTTCAACTAACTTTGATCACAAAATGAGAGACTGAAATTTGTGGGATATCTTAGTTAGAATAGAATGAGAATTCTATTGATATGACTAAAGAAATTTCTAATTTTTAGCTCGTGATTCCTTGGTTGGAAGGATGATGATCTTGTTGTGGGAATTAAACTAGAAATCAGAAATAAAGGTGATGTTGCACTTTGTGATGTTTTGATCGTAGTTTGTGAAAATAAGGATTTTGCAAAAGCCTAATGTTTTTAATTTTTTCTCTATTGTTGATTTCCAATCCCTTAACATAAATTTCACGGTTTGATTTTCCAAATTCTTGTGTTTTCTAGATAATCTTATCTGAATTAATGTTTTGAAAACACAACATGCAATAGGAAGATAGTTGTTTTTAAAGACATAGAATCTAAAATATTGATTGTATGTTCAAGGATCGATCATGACCCTTTTTTATTTTCAGTGGTATTTGAACAAGAAGAAACTTCAAGTAGACTCACTCTTAATGGTCAAAGGTTCATCATAATAATCATATCCCACATCTTAGAATTGCGTCGACTCACATAGCCATGTCACCCCCTAGAGGGCGCCCTTTTTTTGTCTTTTCTAGGTGCATACTCAAGGTTATATTTCTCAATCCCTTGAGCAAACATCCATGGCAATTATATGGTGAGTGTCTTGGGGGAAGATTCTTCCCTCCCCTTGCACTATGATTATTATGATGTTTGGATATTGACACGGTTGGACTTCTACACTATGGTTCATAGTAAAGGTATATGTTCGGTGTGGCAATAGATAAACTCCCTCAAGAGACCTCCCAATCTTTAGAACAAAAATTTTGGGGATGGTTATCTTGCTCACTTTCGTTGAATATGGGTTTTCCCAAAATTCACTTTTGATTAGAGTGGGTTGGAAAACCTGGCTTTGGTTGTTCCCACTTAGGTCATTCTCGTAGGGTGAATATTTTTTCCCACTACGACAGCCCTTCTAAAGGATGTAATAAAGCAAGAATTGCATAAAAATGAAAAAGGTAAGTCTGGTATTTTGGTCACCCAGTAAATAGGAGAGCATAAACCTATTACCCAACAATCATAGCAAACAAATGGTTCAATTTTAATCCAAATGACATTTTTTTATGCTAAGTGAATATTTTGCTTCACAACAAGCATTGGATTCATTTTAATCAAGATAAAATAATGTTTGGTGACTACCTTAGGATTGATAAATTCTAGATTTTAAATGTCTATCCTAGGATTGATTCATTTTACTTTAAAACTAATTGAAAAATCTTGTCCACGGATGGCATCAAAATCAAAATTTGCTTTTACAACCACTGCATGCGCTAAAACAGGTCATGCATGCACTAAAACAGGCCATCCATGCGCCAAAACAGTTAACAAATGCGCTAAATGATCAAACAGGGATGCGTGAAAATAGGTCGTCTATGCACTAAAATAGTCCATGGATGTGCTTAAATAGTCTGGGGATGCGCTAAACAGAGGCTTGTATGCACTAAAACACAACTCCAATCCGTCACCTATCAGAAAACTTCTAAAATGAAAAGATTAAAAACGGGGGGATGCCCCACGGTGGGCACCAAAAATTTGTTGTTAGAATAAGTGGATTAATTAATAAGTAAACTAACACACCAATGAAATATTAGATTGAAAAAAACTAATTTAGAAAAGACAAAAGAAAACTCTAAATGATAGTAGCTCCTTCAAATTCGTCCCATTGTTCTTTATCTCCAAGGATTTGATTAAAGTTATTGGCTCTCAGTTGTGTAAGCAGGAGCTTGTTGAAATGACAACTTAGGAGAACAAGATTGATTGAAAATGCATGTCCATTTCTAATGATTTAAGCTATGAAATTGAAGAACTAAAATGCTATGATATTATTAAAATGTTGATATGCTAATTTGATATGCTAATTAGAATGCAACTATAGTAACTACGCATGAAATCTAGGATGAAATCTACTTACGAGAAGGCTGTATTTATAGATTTTTGAAAAGAAAAAGCTTTGTTGGCAAGGATCAACGGTTGAAATTCAAACCTGTTAAGATGAACGGTGAGAGATTAAGAAGTTGAGAGAAAGGTGGAAGGTTGAGAGGAAATTGGAAGAATGTTTTCAACCCACAAAACCATCCCCATTCAAAAATGGAAACAAATTGTCATTTGTCACCTCATTTATGAAAATTGGTTGAAAGTTGAGGATAATTGCTAATTAAATAAATAAATTTATTTAATTACATGTGACAATGAATTTAGAAGCTTCCACAATTAAATAATTACTATTTAATTATGTGTGAGAAGTGAAAAAGATGAGTAATTAAATATTTTACAGTATTTAATTAAGTGAGATGAAAAAGATTTAAATATAAAAGATTTAATTTAAATGTGAAGTGAAGAATGAATATTCCATTGTTTGAATTTAAATGTTCAAACTTAGAAATAAAATGATAATCAAATAAATAAATTATGAAATTTATTTAATTTAATTAAGCAGAAAATAGAAAACTAGAAGAATTGGAAAAATGAACAATATAAATAAATAATTAAATTTATTTATATGTAGATGACTTTATAATATTAATTAAATAATTTATATTTAATTAATTAACAGTTTTGATTAATCGTGACCATTTTTAGATGTGCACAGTATCATCTATAAAACAAAAAATATATGAACTAAAGTCTTACCTTCATTACTTGAACCCATCAAAGTATTACACCACTCGAAGATTCATTTTTCATCTGTGAACTTTGCATTGTCTTTATACTTTAACTCTTCTCGTGCTAATGCTCTTTTGACACATGCTTTTGCACCATCATGCTCCCCCTTTCCATGCCCTTGTGGTAGATGGTTCCCCTCCATATTCGCTTGCATCTTCACTTTTAATAGATGGTTTCCCTCCATATTCACTTGCGGTAGATGGTGTCCCTCCATATTCACTTGCGGTAGGGTGTGTCTCCAACTATGATATTCAAATCTGTCTTAGCACGATGCTTTTGCATTCATGCCCTTTGTGCCACCAATTTCATTTCTCTTTTTTTATGGTTGAGGTTCCTCTTCAATTGGAATTTCTTCGTCAATCGTATCCAATTTCTTCTTCTCATGGCATTCCCTCATCAATGCTACTTTATTTTCCTTCTTAGCTTGGGACTCTTCCAGTGTTGGTTTAATCCTTGATCATTTCCTCGGCATGATATATAATTATATTTGTAGCATGATAAAGAGACAAATATTAGTTCCTAAAAAATGAATCCATACAAATGAATGAAATATGTCATTCAACCCTTCATACAAAATACTTACAATCATCCTGTAGAAGATTATTTCTAGCATAGACAAAGCTGACATGAATTTTTTAATGGAATTCCCTAAATAAAGGTGGTCTCATAGAATGCCATGATTGCAAGATAGGTACAAAACGGAAGCATGGACAAGGCATGTGAATTTTTTGACAAAAATGTTTTGGTAGACATGTATGCAAAATGTGGTAGCTTTGACAAGCTAGTGAGCTCACTAGCTTGTCAATGTGGTAGCATGGACAAGGTAGTGGGTTGTTTGAAAAAATGCCTCATAGAAATGGGGTCTCACAGTGATAAACAACCCACTACCTTGTCTATGCTACCGCATTGACAAGCTAGTGAGCTCACGAGCTTGTCAAAGGTCACATGAATTTTTGGATGGAATGCCTTAAAGAAATATGGTCTCATGGCATGCTATGATTGCAAGATAGGCACAAAATGGAAGCATGGACAAGGCATGTGAATTTTTCAACAAAAATGTTTTGGTAGACATGTATGCAAAATGTGGTACCATAGACAAGCTAGTGAGCTCACTAGCTTGTCAATTTGGTAGAATTGACAAGGTAGTGAGCTATTTGAAAAAATACCTCATAGAAATGGGGTCTCACATTAGGTATGGTGCTTCTAACCATCTTATTGATCCAACCACCATGTTTATAGCTCTATTGTCAATATAATAATCCTTTGGATTTGACCAATCCACCTCCTCTATAAGGTGGTCAAATATCCTTTCTATGTTGTACATGGGATGTAGCACTTTCGTGTAAAATTCTGATTCTTTGGATATCACTGTGGGCCCCCATTTCTATAAGGCATTTTTTCAAACACTGCATTGACAAGACAATGAGTACCTCACTAGCTTGTTAATGCAATTGTAATGCCCTGCCAAATAACCTTAAAGGAAGTTGCAATTAACATCTTAAGTGAACTAATTTTTTTTTATAAAGTGCATTTAACATACACATTCACTTACTAGTTAACAACAACCTCTAAGGCTACAAGGTTAGGATTACTCAAACCCACACAAACATATTACATATAACTATAGCATTATGAACTTTATGAAATAACATCATACATCAAAGAATACCACATAACATAATAAGATAATCAACCAAGATACAATCTCATAAACATTATCTTAAAACAATAGTTACATCACTCATTCCCAGAATGAGGCAATAGTACTTAAGGTTACAATTACAAAATTCCACCTCATAATCATAAGAGGGATAAAATAACTTATACAAATTAAAATATTACAATGCAAGATAATACAACAAGAACCGCGAGCTGTCCATCTGGATGTCTCGCCACCAAGTACTGAAAATAGATGGGGACCCAACGGTTTTGGTGTATGTTCCACCCAACCAATGTGGTACCCGAAGGCCCACCCCCCATGCTAGGAGATAGTAACAAAGTAACATGGACAAAGATCTACTACCTCTAACCAAAGGCAGACTCATACTGACTCATACTGTTATAACCAACCAAATGAATTAACAAGTACAACTCATTCACCATACAAGTACGAATCAATTACAACTCAAGTACAATACAAGTGCAAATCAAATAAAATACAAGTACAATACAAGTACAACTCCAACATCACTGACATAGGTCACATTGCTTCCAGACATAAAGTAGATCAAGTATGTTCAAATAACCATACACATAAAATAATTAACAACAGTTGTCATAGATAGAGTGTCATCGCAAGGTTTGTCATGATATCTCCTCTGGACATTCTTCATAGGCTCTGGCACAAGTAATCCTGGTGGCCTCAACCAAATCCCGACACTCATACTCACTCATGCGGAATCAACTACCTCTCGCAAGAACAAGATAGTTGATCTTACCATTCCAAGCCTTCTCACTCATCCCAAGTCTAAACAAGCCCTTGTGTCTATGAGTGGGGATTAAATTATCTTGATTAATGTGAAGTTAGTCCTAATCTTCTAAGTACATTATTTTAATTATCACTTGTTTAAATCACTCCTGAAGGTTATCCAGTTTACCTTTTTGGGCTCTAGCGCCTAACAGAAGCCACTCTTCTATTCGACAACACACATCCAAACAATCCACCAAGGGAACCACAAATGCATACCAACTAGGCATCATAATCCACTCCAACACAACGAGGATACAAATAATAGAAACTCACTCCAACCATCTTGGAGGAAACAACACATAGTCCACTCCTTTCACAGGAGGTACAAAATATCTCACTCCAAACATTTTGGAGGCAACAATACATAGTCCACTCCTTTCACAGGAGGCAACAAGATGAAACCACATAACAAGGTCACTCCATACAAGGAGACACGGATCTCATAATCCGCTCCTAAACCAAGGAGGTGGAAACATCCCCGTTCATGAAAACCGGGTAAAACTGAAAAGATGCCATGCACTACCCAAGGGAAAACAACTGGATGGCATAAAGATTCAACAACCCTTATCCTCTAAGTTCTTCTGGAAGATTTATAATTTAGGACTAACACTAAATCCCAAAACCAACAGTGCAACTTGACGACATAGCAACAAAAGCATTTAAGTCATCAATCAAATCTAATATTTGGATTTCCTAAATCCATATTCATTCAATAGGTAGTGTTGACAAAGTCAAAGACATGATAAGTAGATCATCTAAAATAATCATAACCCCTATTTCCCTTTTCATTATTGAAATCTAAAACAATTAAACTTACTTCTCTTTACTGAATACAAAGAATTAAATCCTTTAAGATAAGCATGAGGAAGATACTACTTTTGGATATACTAAATCCATATCTCTTTCATAATCCAATCACAATGATTCAATTAATCTAAATAGAAATTAATAAATAACATAATTGATTGCCTCATCAATAAAACAACTTCTTAATTTACTTTTAAATCGACACAAACCCATGCAAGTAAACTTTTTCCATTTCCTAACCAAATCTTACATCTCATTCAATTTTCTATTTAAAACATTCAATCACTTTAATATAATAACATATTGTTTCTCTATCCATTTTCCATATACACTAATCAATCAATTTTCAAATCTCTATTCAATAATATATTGCATGCATCTCATTAAAATAAAATACGATAATGAATTTTACACTGAATATATATATATATATATGCTCCATATTATATAGACACCATTAATATTCCATTCACAATGACTAGATTTCTCTATGGAACTAAATAGAACATAATAACTATTTGCCTTTTTCAATGTAGTTAGTTCCTAAATTTATTTATAATGCAACCTAACACTATTGCAAACAATCTTTTCCAATTTTCTATCCGGAGTCTATGTCTCATCAACCATCCATTTAAAAACATGAAATTTCATCAATGTATAAAAATATCTTTTGGCTTGTCTATTTGGCCACGCATTCATATTGTTTATAATTAAATCTCATAATTAAAACAAACATTCAAATATAAATATTTCTATAATTCTTCAATATATTTAAATATCTTTTTCCTTATCAATTTTGACCATACATTCAAAACTTATCATTTAAATTCTTCATGCAAAGCTAAATTACACGCACTCAAATAAAACAAGGTAAATACTGATTGAAAATACTCATGGATATATATATATATATATATATTTCAATATATTTTTTTCAATCATATTAACAAAATAAATGTTTCCTTTTAAATCAAGTAATTACTTCTATCAAAAAAATATCTTTCTTTATTCATTTTCTACACATACTAATTATTTCTTTTAGAACACTAATAATACCCAATTTGCAAACAACAAAATAAAATAAGATAACATATTATTTATTCTCTCAAATGGATATATATCTTCACTATATATATATATACTAAATATAAATTAATATATTTAAAATATATTTAATCATTAACATATCTTCTATCCTTTGCAGAATATCAAATTGATTAATTCAAAATAAAATATCCTTTATCATCAATATTTCAAAATATAAATATATTTTTCCAATTTAAATCAAATTAATAATTGGACCTTTTACATATGGATTTAAATTCCATAATTCAATTTTAAATTATGCATTCTTTAAATCAAATATTTAACTCCTTCAATTAAACTTTAACATGTCATTTTAAAATAACAATAATTTTCCCATATGTTTATAATTTTAAATCCACCAATCTAATATACAAATTTTATTTAAAATAATATAAATAAATATAATATTTAGTATTATAAATTATAATATAAAATATTATTAAATAATATTTTAATATTATAATAACAATACATAAAATATTAATATTTATAAATATCAATTTATTATTATTTTATTTTCAGAACAGCCATGGAAAAATAATTTAACAGCAGTCTCATGTTTCAATCATAACTCAAAAACTACGATCTGGGTATTTGAGATTTTTTCACAGGGGTTAGAAAATTTCAAAATGCAAAAACCCTTTAAATTTCTTGAAAACCCAGTTTGTAAAAGTGAAGTTATAGGTGGCGCAACCAGACCATTTTACCATGAAAATATAACTATACTGCTGATTTTAAAATCCGATTTTTAATAATAACAAAGGGTTTCATTTTCTAAAAACATTCTAAATGCATTGTTCAATCTCTATGTTTGATTTCAATAACAATAAAATCAATTTCTCCAAATAATTTAAGTTCAACTAAGGTTTTCACAATTTTCACTCAAGAATTTTCAAAAGCAAAGGCTATAAATTTATTTAATTCTTTTCTTCTAATATCAAGTTTGTTTTTCTAAAACAGATTTAACAAACAAATCTTTAATCACTACTATTTAAAAAAAAACAATCAAGAACAATAAAACACAAAGAGGAAAACCTGGTACAAGAAGTTACAAGAAGAGCTGAATTTTTGATGCAAGCCTCCTCCAAAGATTTCCTGAATTTTCTTCAATTCTCCAATGAATCCAATCCAAAACCAAACAAATGCAAACAATCTTTCCTTTAATCAATTCTACAATCAAACTTTCTTCAAACCCTTGTGCAAATTTTCCAAAATTTCTTCCTTGCTGTAAAAATGTATTTTTTTAAAAAAACTTTCTGCCCTAAAATTAAAACATATCTTCTTATAAATCAAAAATACATAATACAACCCTAATTCACATTACATGCAAATTAGATATTTCAATTTCAATTTCAATTTCATTTCAATATTTACAACCCTAATTCACATTACATGCAAATTAGATATTTCAATTTCAATTTCAATTTCAATTTCAATTTTCAATTTCAATTTCACCTTCAATTTCAAATTTCAATTTCAATTTCAATTTCACTTTTGGAAAACCCACTTTCAATTTAAAATGCAATTTCAAATAATAAATTAATTTCCAAAGTTGCAACCAATTTCTCAAATAAACATTTAATTACAATTTCAATTTAATTCCCACACGTCTAAATTAAATTCCAAAATTAATTTCAATTCTTTTATTTCCTTCCATTCTCTTGCATCACGTTTAATTAATTAATTTAATTATTTAATAACTAAATTCAACCCCTTGGATTAAATTTAATTAATTAAATAAATTAAATATAATTAATTAATTTAAATATAAACTTTTATCCACATTGCATTATTTAAATTAAATAACCATCAACATGATTTAAATGCAATTATTCTAAATATCTATTTCCAACTCAAGAATGCTTCAGAATTAAATAACATCAAAGCAAGACAGACAATGACTCGACACACACAACTGATGACACACTAAGGCTAGGGTATAGACTTGACACATGTTACCTAGCTACTATCTCCCGTTCAACTTAACCGTTGGATCGACACGCTCAAACCTGTGAAACCAGGTGGAGTCGATGTCATGTACCTGCAATCCTGCAACCAAGTAAACAACATCATACGATATATCCAACATATAATACACACCGTGAAGAAGGAATTACGGATTCGCAGGACGCTCACAAGCGAGTGATGCGAAACCGTCCTCTTCACCAATACACTCATCGAAACTGACACTTCCATCATAATTCCAATAGTCTCATAATAACATCTCATGCTAACTCTACAACATTATTAATCCATAATACATGTGAAACAATAATCAGATAACTACATCCCACAATAATGTTGTTGCTCAATAGTAGTGATCAAAACATCATAACAAAATGTATCCAATATCAAAGTAATTGCAACCAAACATAACATAAAGCAACTTGAACAAGAATCAAAATGGAGGGGTATTACAGCAATAGCATTGACAAGGTAGTGGGTTGTTTGGAAGAATGCCTCATAGAAATGGGGTCTCATGGTGATGTCCAAGGAATAAGAAGTTTATAGGAAAGTGATACATCCCATGACAACATGGAAAGGATATTTGACCACCCTATAAAGGAAGTGGATTGGTAAAATCCAAAGGATTATTATATTGACAATAGAGCTATAAACATGGTGGTTGGATCAATAAAATGGCTATAAGCACCATACCCAATGTTGAAGCTACACCCTAAGGCTCAAGAACAAAAGAAACTATACTTGAGAGAATAAAAATTGATGAGAACACAAAGGAAGAACCTAAAAATCAAGTAGGGCAATTAACTTCATACTTACATCACCTAGTTGGCCATATTGACTCAGTTGTGTTGGAACTGTAAAATTTTGATAACCTCATTAACCCTTCATACTTATTAGTTTACCAAGAAGTTTATGTTGCAGACATAAAATTTCCTCACATAGCATTTTCACCAAGATTCGGGTTGAATTTTGTCATATAGCCCCATAAAATTCATTTGACATTAAATCTTTAACACTTAAAAAAATCGGCATAAGTTGATGCAGGTCTCATCGATAATAATATACATCTCTTTAGTTTATCGGCAAGACATCAGAAGTGTCATACCGATGAGGATATATACCAAGAGAATGCGGGTTTACATTTTCTATCGGCAAGACAAAAGGTATCGGTGTGACGATGTGAGGTCATATCGAGCTTAATTGATTTTCACCGATTGGAGTATAATAAAGTGTATCAACCAGACTATGGTCATCGGGGTGAGATTTCAAAGGACTGCCCAAAGCATTTGCTAGTCTTGCCGATAAAGTGAAAAGAGTACTCATTCAGTAAGACAATGATGTCGGGGAGAGTTCGGGGAGTCTTACCGACCCCTCGTGTTATACCGATAGAACTAAGCATATAGAGATAAAAGTTGTCGAAGAGACAATGAGCGTAGTCTCGCCAAAGAAAAAGTGTATCGGTGAGATAAGTTTCAGTGGGGAGATCTAAGAGACATCACGGTGAATATTATTCTGTCGGTAGGAAAATTACTTGGTCTCGACGACTTAAGTTGACAAAGTGAATACTTCAGTGAAACAAAGGGCCTTCGGAGTGAAGTGAAGAATCGTTGGCCTGATTCGTTAAGTCTAGGCGATAGTTTGCTTCGGTGAAGGTCATGGCGACATAAAAAACTAAAAAGGAAAACTATCAGGGAGACTTGTGATGTCAGGAGAACTACAAGATGTCTTGGCAGATGGGTGAATATTGAACAGACAGATCGGCCAGAGATTTGAACTGTCTTGTTGATATGATACCTGATGTGACAATGAGAATTTTGAAAAACTTGCTTCATTCATGTCTCAGTGAAGACATTAATAGCGCCACAAACCATAAAAGATTTTGCAAATCAAGATGAGCTCAATTGAAATCATTGTTTCATAGAATTGGCAGCGAAGAAGAGAAGGGGAACGAGCAGAACAATTAATGTGTTCGTCTAACTTGGATTTGCAAGCAAAACACAGTAAGTTTCTCATCCTCTGAAAATTTGTGAATTTTGAAAATGGAAGGCACTAGTTCAAAAAAGATAAAAGGAAGAAAACATGGGGAGGGTAGTCAACCAAAAGAAAAAAAGAAAAAAACTGAAATGCGACCAGAGGGCACTGAGAGAAAATTGAACCAAGATCTCATAGACCAGTTACCTAGTTCAGGACCTAAAGCAAGATGTTCTGCACAACTTAAGGTGGAAGTAGATAAATTGGATGACAAATTCAAGTTCATACGAGATGTTTGGACCCTAATCAGAGGATACAAATTGTTCAATTTCCATTACCATAGAAGAAATCGCTTCGAGCCAGTATGTAATCCGTGGAGGCTCAATTTGGGAAAATTGGCGTGCCCTAATGTTTTCGTTGATATCGAATTGGTGAAATTATTGGCTAGTCATTATAATCCAAAGAATAGGGCCATATGTGATTTATCTGGGAACCCAATGATACATGTGTCTGAGAATGCAATAAGCAAGGTTTTTAAGTTAGAAGGAATGTGTAATGAGAAGATCATAAGTAAAGAGCTCGAGAGTGAATTCAAAAGAATGGATACCATTTACAAGGGCTGGAGGTTACCCCTACATAGAATTAGGTGTCATGGAAAGCCGACTCCGATGGAAGACAGTGAGGGACCACCATTTCATGTGGATCTCTTCGAACCCTACATAAAGTACACTTATTTTTCAGTGGGATAGGTATTGGGGATGGAGGTCCCCGAGCATATGATAGTTATACCTATGGTGATTGTTGTGGATGTTCAATATCATAATTCCAGGTCTTTTGATTATGCTTCACATGTATTTAAAGAGTTGGATGTAGGGTTGATGGCAATAAAGAATGGAGCCTTTGTCTTGCACCTCAGAAATTATTCATTGTTGATGCACTTGGTGTTATATTTTGGATAGGAATTAGGGTTGTGGCCCCAGGAGCTAAGGATTTTGCAATTTGATAAGGAAGGCAAGCCATTGCCTATTTAGTTGTGGACTACTGTTTGGGACAACAGGTTTGCTAATTCTAATTTCTTGCATTTTGAAGAGTACTTTGTGAAGCCTTTGTATAGGTTTTATAATCATCCTTGTGACTATTCCTTGTCTGATGAAATAAAGAGGTTTCTCAGGCCTAAGGATTATAATGAACCAATCAGCCACAACTGGGGGGATTGGTATTGTTTAGAAAATGCCACTATGATTAGGGTTTATGGTTTTGAAGATATTCCATTTATTTTACCTAGGATAGTTCCAGATAGAATTGCATACTTGGAGATTGTTAGGAAAATGGATTCCTCCAGTGTCATGAACTTAAGTTCTTATGGGAAGCAAGCTTTTATGCCAAGTACACTATGTTTTGGTGATTTTACTGTGTTAGCAAAGGAGGGCTACAATTTAATTTTGGATAAGTTATTGCATTATAACATGAGAAAAGTGCCATCAAGGAAAAACATTGATCCAAAGGGATATATCCATTCTGCCAGATAGAGGATAAACTTTGGAGGGTATCAGCATGTGCCCTATCAATATGATGACATAATCAGAAACTTGGAAGCAAAAGAAGCAGAAATGGTGATTGAGAAGCATGAACAAGAATTGATAGATGCTGAGTTGTTGTCTTCCAATAAAAAAGTATTAGAGGCTGATAGGCCACAAGGCCCATCCGAGAAGGTATCGAGGACAAGAACTCAGGATTACACCTATTCTGCCAGAGAGATAAATATTGAGGAAACTATGGATGTGGATACTAGACATGAAGAATATAGATCTTTTATAGCAGATGATGAATTTGTGAAAACCTCAGAATTTAAAACATTTTTATACAAACAAAAAGGAAAAGAAATAAGAGGACTGGTTGACAATGTCACACCAGGAAATGAGGAGAAGTTATTAAAAAACTTGAGGGATGAGGTGGATAAAGAGATGACAAACATGACCCCTGAGAAAGGGAGAGAGATGTTAGAAAAGGCTAGTGTCATGATTTTCTCAAGGTTTGATCTCAACTCCGCATTGGTTTTTGATAGTTTCCTGAAGGAAAACAATGCTAAACACAAGCTCAATATAGAAAAGGTGACAAAAGTGTATACAGGATCAAGATACAATCCTGATGAAGAGACATTGATGATTTGGGCTTTATATCTCCTCACAAGAAGTCAATTGTCATTGATACTGAGAAGGAATTTGGACATGTCATGACTTTGAAGGCTCGAGAGGCCTATCTGGTTGCAACTGCATAAATTGGGATCAATATAGCAAAATTGAATAAAGCCCAGATACAAGCATTGATCAGAGAGAGAGAAATGTACAAAACCAATAATGAGAGAATTCTAAGAGAAAATGAACGTTTAAAGGACTTGGTAGGTGTTGTAATGGAGCCAACAAAGATGCTCACCCAAGGTGAAAGTTCATAGGTGAAGGACCATTGGGAAGGGTCAAGTGCATACTCTCAAGGGAAAATGGACACACTTACTACAATAATCAAAAGGAGGCAGGTCATTTTATACACTTGGTTGAATAAACTTTGGGGAAAACATTCACAATACATGGATGCAATAAAATAACATAGAAGAGTGGATAGTAGAATCCAAGAGAGAATTGAGGAGATGAAAAAGTATACTCTTAATACTGTAAGAATTGAAAATGCTAATCGTATCATGGATAAGCACAGGGAATTCTATGAGGAATTACAAGGGGATGTGCAGGGATTGATAGAAGTCGCCGAAGATAGGTTGACTAAGTTCTGTGATGATGAAGGAAAATTGAAAGAAATGACTACATGGAAGAGCGAATGTGAATTAATACTCCAAGAGATATTGAAGACATCCACTGCGAAAGATATAGTGTTGGATGAAGCATGTGAGCAGAATGAACAAATGATGATGATGGAGATCGTGATCCGTAATGTGTTAGGAGATGCAAATACACATAAGCGCCAAGATTACACAGAGCACATGTCTGGAGTTCATTTGTGGCTTAACAGAAATTAGTTAATGCTAATCTTGTTGGCATTTTATGCTTAAAACTTTTTTGAAAGGACACGTCCTTCCACCTACTAAATGTATAAATATCTGTTCTTTATAGAAGAAGAAGGGAGGTAGAAGTAGAATAGGATAGATTGTTGTAAGCACAATATTTTCAGAATGATGGCATTCAAGAAGACTATGTTGCATGTATAAATTTTGAGGAAGATAATGAAAGACTGTTGATTTGGTGGCTTCATTCTGGTATCAATTGTTTGTTGGATTTCTGTGATTATTTGATTGTCTCCAATCTGATGTTTTTTTATTGTTTAAATTGAAGTATCAAGTATATGTTCAATTTATCAGTGCACATTTGTTTTTTTTGTGTGATTTGATTTATTGGGTTCTTTAATGAAGAATTAAACTCCTTTCAATCAATTACAGTAATCTAGGAATGTTATTTGGATCAGTAAGAAGAATAAGATAATTAGATTTGATATTCTGCCTCAAGTAGGGTTTATCAATTACATCCTTGCATGTTTATACCAGTTATAAACTCATAATTGTATGCCAAACGATTAGAGAACTTGCTAGATAGAAACCACTCATCGAAGGCTTTCATTTGACTCCGTTTTACCCAATAAGGCATTGGTCTCCCTTATTTTCATTACATTAGCTTTATTCATTTCATTTGACATCTCTTAATTGAACATATTAATTCATACCTTGATATTGCATATACAATTCATACCAAATTAGGATCATATCTTTCCATTATCAAATTGCCATTTGTGGATAGTTAGGTCAAGTAGGAAACATAATTCAAAATCTGTGTCATTCATATAGGTGCACCTGCCTAGGTTTAGCAGCGCCTTAAGAGTAGAAGGTTCAACCATATTGGTTGGCCTTTTTAGTTGGCCATTAACGTAGTGAGAGTGTGGCAACCTCTCGTGGTTCAATTAAACCAGAATTTTTGAGACCCAACAAGTTGCACCTATCCCCTACTTAGCACAAAAAAAATTGGTGGACATGCATGGAAAATTTGGTAGCATAGACAAGGCAATCAACTATTTGAAAAAATGCACATCACCATGAGACCACATTTCTTTGAGGAATTTTTTCAAACAACTAATTGTCTTGTCTATGATGTTTGATAAAATGCTTTAGTAGACATGTATGGAAAATTTTTGTAGCATAGACAAGGCAATTAGCAGCTTGGTAGAACTGTTTGAAAAAATGCCTCAATGAGATATGTCCTCATGGACTAGAATGACTACAGGATATGCACAAAATAGATTTGTTGAGAAGGCTTTACAAAATTTCAAGCAAATGTAACTTCTAGGTGTACAACCAAATTCCACTACATTTTCCAACATCCCCCATGCCTATACCAAAATGAAATCTTTGGAAATGGGTATGCACATCCATAGAAAAGGATTGAGAAATGATGTATTATATTACATACTTATAACTACTCTCATATATATGTGTATACAAAATGAGGAAGTATACACAAGGTAGGTCAATTGTTTAACAAAATGCCTCAAAGAGATGTGGTTTAAAAATGTAATTGGCAAGTGTAAAGAATTGTGTAGTTTAAAATGTGCCAAGAGGGGCTAAGGTTATAATGACAAACAAACAATGATGAACATGGAATATGCATAATAGAAAAATCAAAGAAATCCAAAATAGAATTAAGGAAAATGTAAAGAAAATGTGTAAAGACTTCATATAACTAAAAAATGGAGATTCGAATGAAGGAGTTCTATCCAATTATGTAGCCTTTATTTCTTCTTACATCAAACTCCTCAAAATTTTGATTTTTTCACAAGTTTGTTTCCTTTTCAATGTTCAATTGTATATCACTCTTGAATGGAATTGAGAATTGAATTGATATATATCAAATTCAAAGTGAAAAATCTATTATTTCATTCAAAGGTGGTGGAAAGTTCATAAAAAGGTGGTAGAATGTGAAAAATTTGCATGCACACTTCAAAAAAGCATCAAAAAGATTATTTTTGTCAGAACACGTGCATAATTGGGAGAATATAGAGAATGTGGGACTAGAGATCATAGGTGTCTAACTTTTTACCATTTTTAGAGCAAGAAAAATGGTGCTTGCGTTATAAAATGCTCACACTATAATGTGAGTGCATTTTGTCTTGCTATACAAATGGCTGCATCCCAACTTCTTCAAAGCACACTTACATTATGAAAAAAAATATTTTCTATAGGTTTCTTCTCTCTCTCTATCCTTAGCCATCCATCCCCCCTTCGCCATCTAGGTCTCTTACTTAACCCTAAACCTTGTGATTGGAATAAACTGTGGTCTTAAATTACTCTTAAAATGGGTTTGATTTAATCTTTTAGAAATGGCTTCCTCAGTTCATCCTAAAGTGTCAATCTGGGAACATAAGATTTTTGAACCGTATTGTGGCAATATACCAAAGAGCTGAAATCAATAAACCAAGGGTTGATGAATGCAAACTAATGTAATCTACATTTGAACAAAATTCTTGATTGGTAGACTTCTTGTCACAGGTGTGACAAGAACCCATGAAGAAATAGTTCTGCAACAGAAAACAAATTACTGGCACATGACAAAACATAACTAAAAATCTATATAGAAGAATGAAAATCTATCTTAAAGTAACATGACAGAATAAAAGATGAACTCTTGAATGTAAATAGACTTTCGACATTAATTGACTATTCAACTTCTTAGCTCATAATAACTTTATTAATCAACATTTAACTATTCTTAATATTGGTAATAAGTGACTAATAAAATATACATGCTGAAAAATCATAAATGAATTAATAAAGATCACACTGACAAGTATTAAGTGAATCAATACAGATTAACATAGTAATGAAATTAATCAAATAACTATGAAATCATAATATACATTACCACATGCATAAATCTAATGTAAAGATCACCAACAACCGAGGAAGTGGGCCCTGCCTTTGTCGGTTATTGAATGATGAAACTCACAAACACATAACTACTCCATGCTAGTTATAATTCATTCAAATTGCAGTAACAAGGTATAGATTTAAATCGCCAAAGTCTGATTTCTATTATGTATATCTATATCAATTTTCAGCATACACACATATATACACTGATCCTATTATCAGCAAACGGATAAGTTTTTTTGTTCGTTCGACCTATCGGCCACTCACAAACAAGAGTTTATAAAATGACAAAGGCCGCAGGCCACTTATAACGTTAAAAAAAAAACATCTTAATCAAAAATAATCGATCACTAACATAGTCTTGCTAATTTCATTCCACTAATCTCTCATGGTCCTCATGCTTGTAGTAGCTTCAACTTCCTTTCAAACTATCTCCTGCCATTTGGACACGAAACAATCAGAATTATCATGACTTTTAGTAATTCATTAATCCTAATTTATTTTCCTTATTTTATTAAATATTAAGGTTCCTTCAACAAATGGTGATAGGAATATGGATAGACACAAATAAAAAGGAAATTATAAGGTAAAAATAGTGGAATATTCTATACTCATCATTTCCCCCCAGCTGGACATTTTTCATGTCCTCATGCAAAGGTTACGAACTCAGTAGAGCTATGAGTTTCTGTAAGGTGCCTTTGAACTCATCAATCCATTACTGTTACATTGCCTGAACCTTTTGTTTGTGTTCCTGAATAGATATCTAAGTTGTTGTTCTATTAAGTTCAGCTCTAAGTTCACCTATTTCTCTTGCTTGGGAATCGAAGGTGGAATTAGCTTCTTGTAACAACCCATGTAAGGTCTAGTTTTATGTTTGTACTTTATCCAATTCAGCTTTTAGATCTTGAATTATTATTTTTTTGATACACTTGGAGGACCTTCCCCCTCAAATTCCTCTTCAGCTTGAGGGCTTTCAGTCTGAAAACTTGCATTCACATCACCAATCAATTCATCTTTCTTCTCATCCACATGTGGGTCAGAAGTAGATGGTGTATAATGCTCTGGCTTCTCTTGTTCTACTTCATGGACAATGTCCTCTGTCAAGACCTATATCTGAGGATTATTGTCAACATTGTCCATTGGTTCCTCTAGAACCTGGGATTCTATCTCTGGAGTCACTACTTTTTTAGTTTCCTATTCCTGATTCACTTCTGGCGGTGTCATAACCCTTGCATCCTTTGTTTGCTCTGGTTGATTTTCGATTGCCTCATTTTCTAGGTCAATACTAGGTGAATCTTTTGGAGACTCACCAGCTTGTTGTCTAGATTCTTGTTCTTTTGCCTTCCGACATTTTTTCCTACTGAATTCTCTATGAAATTTCCCTCGTTTCCCCATTACTTCAGATAAGACTTCTATTTCATCATAACCCAATACACTACCAACTACCTGGGCCAGGTTATCTAATTTGGTTGAAACACCCAACTTTTGTTTTCCCTTCCTATCACCAGATTGACTAGTGGATGATGGAGAACTAAGGATTTATTTTTTCTCACTGCCCTTCTCATTTGGAGGCGAGGGGTTTGGCTTGTTAGATTTTGATGCATCTCACCTTGTGTCACTTCAGGTTGTTCTTCTTCTAGGTTTTGGGGTTTGTATAGAGGATTTTTCAGGGCTTCCCTTATTTTTCTTTTCACTAGCTTTCTTAGGCATCTCGTCAGAGACAAACTCTTCATCCAAAGAATTGTCTTTAGAGGAATCCTCTGTGGAAGATTTCTCTTCCTCAGAGGGTCAAGTATCCTCACCATCTTGGGAATGAAAAAATGAGTCCCAATCACTGGGAGGAGACAATAACTTCAATTCTCGGACTACCAGAAGTTTTATCAAACCATGGTGAAACAGACAATGGGGTTTACCACTTCTCATTGTTTTAGACATTCGTTGTAGGGCCCAATATAGAAAATATGGAATATTGATCAACAACCCTTGTCATAAATGCAACATTAATTTGAAATGTTGGGAAAAAACATATTGAATCCTTCCTTCACAAGTAATACAATGAATAATGTACCTAGAAACTTCCTTCCAATGTCCTAGTAAATATTGTAATTTGGTACCCTGCCCGAAAACCATTTCCAAAGATTTGCCCCTCTGCAAGAATTTCTTTCATGTTGGTTGTAACTTTGTAGACTGCTTGGACTTCTTGGGAAATTATTGTTCTCCATTCAGTGGAACTCCAAAAACTTAGGCAATGGTTTCCATGGTAACCGTAATATCCATCCCTTGAACAGTAGCCTTCTGGTTGCGAAAATTATGGGCCAATTCTAGCACAACTCTCTCATCAAACCCTCTCAGTCGTTTGAAATAAACATCCCAATGGGCCTTTTGAAATTCTACGTATGCTTCGACATGTATTTTTAAATTTTGCAGGTTAATGGGCTCATGACGTAGGCGGTGACCTCTTGCCATGTTCATAGAAACTCATTGTAGCTCAATACCAGTGACTTGGACAAATATGGTTCTAGGTAAGGCAGTTTAATAGTAACAAGTGCTAAATCTGGCAATGAATACTTGGCAGGGAATGACGACAAGTATAGTTAATGAGAGATTAATACGGAGATAAAAATAGTGATAACCCTTGAAATAAATGATGATAGTGACAACCCTTCCCCCAGCTGATTAGTTGAACTATCCACGGGGCAATGTGCCATTCGATAGAAGGAACACAAAATAAAAAATAAAAAAATAAAAAAATTGAGAAAAATAAAACTACCAATCACCGTGAGGGAGAGACGAGCTCAAATAGGAAGCAGGTATGTCGCATGCCTCAAAATGATGGAATAGTGTATGCCGAAGATCAAAGATCTACAAAGATGTGACCAAAAATAAAGTGGATGGAACAAGCAAGACGTCGTACATCACAAATGACAACTGCTGAGACAAGATCACCTGAAAGGGATAGCTAAGCAGTAATAATGGAAAGAGATGTGGTGGTACAGAGGACGGATGCTTCCAAGTGGCCGAAAAGGAGATGATGGTAGCAGGATAGGTAAGCAAAGCATCCGCGGGTGTATTAAGATGACTAATGAGGATTGGCTAGCGAGCGAGCCACCATGGGGGAAGAAAATAAATTGCAGAGGCTGGCGAAGATATGAGAACGAACCAAGGGACCTGCCATGGGAAGTGAACACCTCGTAGTGGAACAAAGGCTTTTGGTAAGGAAAAGATAAGAACTCGGGCCAAAAGAGATACTCAGTAGTGCCTGTCACCAAAAAGGATAGGAAGTCATCACAAACAAGTCAGATGATGGTTGTTGGCTATAAGCCACAAACAACCATGATAATGGGAAAGGTGAAATCGTAAATGGAGTTGTGCGAAAATTGGCCAGGAATGGGGAAATGATATGAAAGGTGAGGGGTCTGAAAAAGGAATGGAGTGAGGGATGCAAGCACCGACAATAGAAAGCAAGATAGATTCTAGCGGGAAAAATGACAAGAAGACTTTCTTTTTTTTTAATGACAATAGACTATCAGTTGCCCGGTTTTCAATCACAGCCTAGTGGCGCCGAAAAATCGGTTTTCACCACTAAGTTTTATTCAACGGGTAATGCTCGCCAAAAATTGGTTTTCGAACATTAGCCGGCCAACAACGCCCAGAAAGGGTTTTCATTATTGGATCTTTTATTGCATTTATTTTAATTATTTATTGATCAACCTTGAAGGAGGCCAAAAGGAACAACGGTAAGTTCTTGCGCCACCTCTAAAAAGAAAGCTTCTTTGGAAAGAGGCTTCTTGTATAGTTTGAGGTGGTAACCATTGACAAGGAGAGATCATCTTTCAAAGTCCACTGTATAGAGACGAACAACGCCATTAGCATATATGGTTTGGATTTCGTAGGATCCCAACCATTGTGTGTGAAACTTTCCCTTGAAATCTTGGAAGCGAGAGTCATATAAGAGTGCCCAATCTCCAGGTTGGAATGATCATTGTCAAATGTAACAGTCATGCCATAGAGCACGTTATTTTTGAACAACCTCAGTGTGAAAGAGTGCTTCCTGGTGCAATTCATCTAAGGAATGTTGTTGATCAATGCGTTCCTTTTGTGCATCAGAAATACTCATACCCAATTATAGTGCAGTGCGAAGATTTTTTATTTCAAACTCAATGGGAAGGACTGCCTTCTTACCATAGACAAGTTCATAAGCGGTCAAACCAGTGGTGGTTTTCCATGTTGTTCGATAGGCCCACATAGCTTCAAGGAGTCATGTAGCCCAATCACACTCATGAAGAGCAACGGTCTTAGTAAGAATATTCTCAATATCTCTATTAGTGACTTCTACCTGCCCATTGGCCTAAGGGTGATAAGGTGTAGACTTGCGATGAAAAAAATCATACTCACGAACCAAGGCAGAAATTAGCTCAGATGTGAATTATGGTCCTTGATCTATGTTTATCTCTTGTGGCACACCAAACCTTGTGAAAATCTCAGAGTACAAAAAATCTACTCCATTTGTATCTCTAGCATGCTTCAAAGCTACTACTTTGACCCACTTGGTCACATAATAGGTGCATACAAGGATGTATTCCTTGTTTCTTGATGGTGGGTTGATTGGCCCAACAAAATCAAGGCCCCACTTTTCAAATGGCTCTATGGACAACTGCGAGTGTAAGGGAATCTCGTCTGAGAGTGTGGGTCGGCCCATATGCTGACACTTGTCACAATGATGAACATAGAATTTATAATCCTTATGGATTGTAGGCCAGTAGTAACCTGCGGTGAGAATCTTTTGGGTAGTCCTCTAAGCAACAAAGTGTCATCCACATGGCTCTAAATGACATGCACAAATTATATTGAAGACATCATCTTTGGGTACACAAATCCACATGATATTGCCAATGTTGGTGTGGAAGAGCAATCCATTGATGTGTATTGTCCACTGAGTCCAACCAACTTCCATTGTTCCCTCAGAGAGAAATATGGTGGGAACTTGCATGTAACCAGATAGTTTGCAATATTAGTGAAACATGGGCTCTTTGTTGATATAGCAAAGAGGTTCTCATTTGGAAATGCATCGTCAACTGGAGTGGGTTCATTGTTTGGCTATTGTAATCTAGACAAAAAGTTTGCAACCACATTTTCTCGACCAGGCTTATCAAGTATGGTTATATCAAATTCTTGGAGTAAAAGCAACCATCTAATAACTCTACTAGTTACCACAGGTTTATTCATTAAAAACTGAATTTTTGAATGATCTGTGTGGACAAACACTTTATAACCAGTAATATAATGACGAAACTTATTGATTGCATACACAACAGCTAAAAACTATTTTTCATTTAAGGAGTAATTTACCTCGGCCCTGTGAAGTTCTTGTTGATGTAGTAGATGGAATAGAAGAGATTATCCTCTTTTTGTCCAAGCACAGCTCCCATCGAACAATCTAAGGCATCAGTGTGAATGTGAAATGGTAGTTATCAGTTTGGACCTCTAAGGATTGGTGTGGTTACAAGTTTTTTCTTGATGGCCTCAAAGGCTTCTTGAAACTCGGGTGTCCAAGAGAAAGCAACATCTTTGGATAGCAAGGAAAACAAGGGAGAGGCAATCTTACTGAAATTTTGGATAAATCTCCGCTAATACCCTACATGATCAAGAAAACTACAGACATATTTTTGGCTAGAAGGTGTAGGCAAGTCTTGGATAATTTTGATCTTTTTAGGATTCACTTGAATACCTTTAGAGGAGATGTAATGGCCAAGCACTATCCCTTCAGTCATAAGTATATGGCACTTTTCATGACTCAATGACAAGTTGGTATCTATGCAATGCCTAAGTACCTTTTCTAAGTTTGTTTTAGCCTCTTAGTAAGTATTACCATGGACAATAAAATCGTTCATATATACCTCAACACAATCATTGACAAGATCCACGAAAAATGCTCAAAACTATCCTTTGAAAAGTGGCAAGGGCATTACATAAACCAAATGGTAGGACTCTATAGGCAAAGGTGCCCCAAGGGCAAGTGAAAGTGGTCTAGTCCTAACCTTCTGGTGCTATGCGAATCTGGTTGTAACTGTTGAACCCGTCCAGAAAAGAGAACTTCTTACCTGCAAGAGTGTCCAGTACTTGATCAATAAATGGTAATGAAAATGATCTTTCTTAGTAGATTTATTTAATGCTCTATAATCAACACAAATTATCCATTTACTGTTTTTCTCAGGAACCACAACTAAAGGAGAAACCTAATAACTATCTGAAATAGGATATATAAACTCAAAATTTAATAGTTTTTGTAACTCCTTAACTATTTCACGCAAAACAGGGTTGAGCCAACGTTGTGGTTGCCTAATTGGATGACTACCTTCTTTAATGTAGATACGGTGGGTGCAAGTATCAGGATGAATTCCATGCATATCTTGGTATTCCCAGGTGAATGCATCTTTGTTTGTTCTAAGCATGGTGATAAGATCTTGGATTTGTTCAGGGGTTAATTGTGGATTAATGTTAAGTGTGCGGTTAGGCAAAAATTTCATAGCTTCTAATTGTGTAGGTGAGTCAATGGCTAAGACTTGCGAGGAGGATGGCATATCACTCAAATTTGCAGAAGATAAGAATGAACCATATAAGCAATTATGGGGCAACAACTGATGCAATGTAATAAAGTGTTGAATAGAATGTGAACTACCCACCAATGGAAAATTTCCAAAAAGACATTGAGTATTTATACCTGAATGGAGGACCATGATTTCAAAAATTTCATTAAACGTATACCTGTTCTGAAGGAAATTAATAAGAACATTATCCTCAGTAGGTTCCTCCATATATAAGGCTTTATCAATTGTCAGAATTGGCAATGACTCATCTAAATCACTATCAATCTAAACTAGGTCCTATGTTTCCAACAAAGGTTGTGTTGGCGAGTATAGAGTTAGTTGTTTCTTGTGCTCGCCATTAGAAATGACCATGTTCCCTGATTAGCAATTGATAAATGACTAGTGGCTGCCAACCAAGGTCGTCCCAAAATTAGGGGTATCCCCCTAGCTTAATTTTTGGCTACAAAATCACAAAGTTAGTTGGGTATTCCCACGAATCAATAGAAATTATTACATCTTCCATCACACCTTCGGGCTTGACCAAAGATCTATCTGCCATTTGAAGAACTGTGGGAGTAGGCCTAAGTCCTTCTAATGAAATTCTTTCCTTCGTTTCATTTGTCATCACATTAATTGCAGTACCCAAATCCACAAGGGTATTAGGAATACTTACTTTACCAATAGTTACCTTAATGACAGGACTCCTTGGATCAGAGTACTTTGGAATGGTTATGTTTCCAAGCATAAGATTTGCCAACTGTCTGATGACTTGGACGGTCTTCAAGTCTTGCTTCTTTTTCTTCTTTCGAGTACATAGATCGTGAATTGTTTTTGTATAGACGGGAATGTCCTTGATGACTTGCAACAAAGGAATCTTGATGTTAACATTGCACAACTCATTAAAAAATCAAATTTAGGTTGAGAATCCTCCCTTTGTATTGGTTCAGATTGAAATTGTTCAAAAATGAAGATTCTTTGGTTGGCTTTGTTTTTGACTCCTCGTTGATTTCTATAATGGTGAGCCCTTGAAGAGCCTTTTGTGACCTCAATTGAACTCCATCTATTTCTAATGTATTTATGGGATAGGTGGGGCAACTTGTTGCCTCATTATTATATACAGGTTGGGTTACCTTATTGTTGGGGTTTGGATTTGGCTGGGTTGGTATTGATGTAGGTCTTGGTGGTTGTGATGGATGGTTTCCTGGATTGACAAGTTGAGCGGTTGATGATGGCAAGGCTGAAATAAGTTGTTGTGACTGTTGGTATGGATTGATCATAAGAGGAGGTGGAAATTGTGATTGTGATGGAAATGGTTGTTGTTGGTATGGTGATGTTTGTGGCAGTTGTGGCCTCCATGCCTATTGCCATGGTTGTGAAGTATACTAATATTGTGGCATCCATTGAGGGTATGGGGGTTGTTGCCAACCCCCATACCATCCTGGTTTATAAGAATTGGGTTGGCTAGGTCCAAGGGCAAGATAATCATTCATCATGTTAGGGTGCATTACTCTCAGTGGAAAAGGTCGCCTAGGGGCCATGTAATAGACAAGTTCTTTAGAATATTCCATTTCAGGCACACCTACAGGAAGAGGTCTCAAGGTAGAACTTCTATCGACTTCTTCTAAGAATGAGATATTTTTCCTATTGTATGGGAAATCCTCACTACCGTGTCTCTCATGACACGTTGGACAAAACACGGCCAAGGCCTTCTCGGGTTCCTCTTGCTTCCTATGGGTATAAAGAGTGTCTATATGTTTCCCCATATGACTCAACAAATCTATTTTAAGATCCTCAAGCAAATTTCCTATTTCCTATTTTGTTATACCTGTCATATTGCCTTTGATATAAGGCTTACTTGGATAGCTCCTTCCTTAATGTTGAGACCTTGAATAGTTCCTGCAAATATCATAGATATCATCAAATTCCATTTTGGAGATATTACCTTTTCCTATTAAATTTAATGATTCCATAACGTCATCTCTTATCCCTCTAATAAATAAAATTTTAATAGCATCATTAGTTAATCCTTGTTGGCGAACCATTGAAGACTAAACATAAAGTGTTCAAGGTAGTCCTCTTCGAACTCATCTTCCTTTTGAGTCATGTGAAAAATTTCATCCCAAACCTCCTTTATTTTGCAATATTCTTAGTACTTGGTCAGGAATAGTTCCTTCATGGCTTCCCACGTTTTGATGTTCCTCGGGTTCATAAACCATCGTAGGGTGGCATCCTTTAATGTAGCTGGAAATAGCTTGAGTTTCTGTGTGTCACTTTGATAGTCATAACTGTGGCACAACACATAAAATTCAAACAAAAACATGTCAAGATCCTCCATTGAAAGACCATGAAAGATAGGTAAAGTTGAATGATGAATATTCTTCATAGGAGCATCTTGTTTAGGATGTGTGATTGGAAACTCAAAGGTAATCGAATTATTGTTGGCCAGAGCCCTATTATGATTGTTGTTTTTTTTTTTGTTGTTATTGTTGTTGCGATCCATGACTTATAATTCCCAAGGGGTAAAATAAGTTTTAAATGGCTCTTGGGTTTCTAAAAATGGACTAGCTTTATCCTCGTAAGACTCTTGGAAAAAAAATTCAACCTTTTTTGCATAATATCTCGGAAGAGCTTGGTTGGGTATTTGCGGGTGTCGGAACAATAGTGGTCTCAATAGCACACTTCTCAAGATTAGGTTCGGGTAATTCTAATGATGGCAGTTTAGTTTTTAATTTCTCTTGAGTTGAGCTACTTCCTTCAATGGGTGATTTTGACTTATCTTGCAATTCTTCGGGTTGAGGACTCTCAATGGATGGGGCTGATTTATTTTTGGGTTTTTTGGGTTGTGAACTACTTCCCTTTTCTTTTCTAATAAATCTTCCTCTACTATCCCTATTAGGATCCATGCACCTAAATGATCTATGAAAAAGAAAACTAAGGGTAGTTTTCCAAATGAGGTCGACTATCGTGTGGAATTTCTCCTTAGTGCAATGCTACTAACTTGGTTTACTGGAAATGCAGGTCTTTAACACCGTTCCCCAACAACAGCACCAAAATGATTGGAATAAACTATGGTCTTAAATTACTCTTAAAATGGGTTTGATTTAATCTTTTAGAAATGGCTTCCTCAGTTCATCCTAAAGTGTCAATCTGGGAACGTAAGATTTTTTAACCATGTTGTGGCAATATACCAAAGAGTTGCAATTAATAAACCAAGGGTTGATGAATGCAAACTAATGTAATCTACATTTGAACATAATTCTTGACTGGCAGACTTCCTGTCATAGGTGTGACAGGAACCTGTGAAGAAATAGTTCTACAACATAAAATAGATTACTAGCACCTGAGAGAACAGAACTGAAAATATATATAGAAGAATGAAAATCTATCTTAAAGTAACATGACAAAATCAAAGTTAAACTATTGAATATAAATATACTTTCGACATTAATTGACTATTCAACTTCTTAGCTCATAATAACTTTATTAATCAACATTTAACTGTTCTTACTATTGGTAATAAGTGACTAATAAAATATACACGCTGACAGATCTTAAATGAATCAATAAAGATCACACTGACAAGTATTAAGCGAATCAATACAAATTAACATAGTAATGAATTGTGTAGATAAGAATCGGCCAAATAACACAGTAATGAAATTAATCGAATAACTATGAAATCATAACATATATTACCACACGCATAAATCTAATGTAAAGATCACCAACAACCGAGGAAGTGGGCCCTGCCTTCACCGGTTATCAAATGATGAAACTCACGAACACAAAACTACTCCACGCTAGTTATCATTCATTCAAATTGCAGTAAAATGGTATAGATTTAAATTGCCAAAGTCTTATTTCTATTATGTATATCTATATCAATTTTCAGCATACACACATATATATATACCGATCGTATTTTCAACAAAAAAATAATTTTGTTTGTTCATTCGGCCTATCGGCCACTCACAAACAAGAGTTTATAAAATGACAAAGGCCGCAGGTCACTTATAACGTTAAAACAAAACATCTTAATAAAAAATAATCGGTCACTAAAAATCTCTTGCTAATTTCATTCCATTGATCTCTCGAGGTCCTCATGCTTGTATCAGTTTCAAATTCCTTTCGAACTATCTCCTCCATTCGGACACGAAACAATCAAAATTATCATGACTTTCAGTAATTCATTAATCCCAATTTCTTTTCCTTATTTTATTAAATATTAAGGTTCATTCAGCAAATGGTGATAGGAATATGGACAAAGACAAGGATAAAAAGGAAATTATAAGGTAAAAATAGTGAAATATTATACACTCATCACCCTAGACAATGTGCCTTAAACCTTAATCCCTCAACCCTATACTATAAAAACCCTTGATACATCAACCCTTAAAGCCTAAACCCTAATCTCTCTCTCCCTCTCTCTTAAGTATCTCCTTCCCACCCCCTCTCTCTCTCCATCCCTCCCTCCTTCCCTCCCCCTCCCTCTCTCTCTCTCTCCCTCTCTCTCTCTGCATCCCTCCCCACTCCCTCTCTCTCCCACTCCCTCTCTCCCTCTCTCTATCTCACTTCTCCCTCCATCTCTCCCATCCATCTATTTCTGACTCCCTCTCTCTCCCACTCCCTTTCTCCCTTCTCTCTGTCAAGTCTCTCCCTAAAGCACCCTACCTACATAACTAGATAACTCTCTCTCTCTCTCTCACCTCCCTCCCTCCCTCTCTATATCCCTCCCACTCCCTCTCTCTCCCACTCCATCTCCCTCCCTCTCTATCTCACTTCTCCCTCCATCTCTCTTTTCCCTCTATCTCCTACTCCCTCTCTCCCCTCTCTCTCAACTATCTCCTTCCCACCCCCTCTCTCTATGTTAGGTCTCTCCCTCAAGCACCCTACCTACAAAACTCTCTCTCTCTCCTTATCTCTATCTCACTTCTCCCTCCATCTCTCCCTCCACCCCTCCCTCTCTACCCTAATCCCTCAACCCTCTACCCTCTTGAACCAATACCCTAAACCCTCAACCCTATAGGTCCTCAACCCTATACCCTCAATTCTCAACTCTCTACCATATAAATTGGATCTTCAACCCTCATCTCTCTTTTTCCTTTCCTCCTCTTCTCTCATCTCTATCTCACTTCTCCCTCCATCTCCCCCTCCCTCTCTACCCTAATCCCTCAACCCTCAACCCTTAAACCCTATACCATCTACCCTATACATTGGATCTTCAACCCTATTCCCTCAACCCTCTAACCTCAACCCTTAAACCCTCAACCAAATACCCTCTACCCTTAACCCTAACCCCTCTCTACCGTAATTACTCAACCCTCAACTCTTCATCCCTTATCCGTTAAACCCTCTACCATCTACCCTCTACCCTCTACATTAAACCCTCAACCCTTAAACCCTAAACCCTCAACCCCTATAATATCAACCCTCTCTATTGGACCCTATACCCTCAACCCTCCACCCTCTACGCTCTACCCTCTACCCTCTAAATTAAACCCTCAACCCTAAATTATCAACCCTCAACCCTTAAATTCCTCAACCCTCAACCCTTATACCCTCAACCCTATACCCTCAACCCTTAAACCCTCTATCCTCTACCCTCAACCCAATACCCTAAACCCTATACCTTCAACCCTATAGGTCCTCAACCCTATACCCTCAATTCTCAACCCTCATCCATTTCTTTCCCTTTCTCCTCTTCTCTCATTGTCTCTATCTCACTTCTCCCTCCATCTCTCCCTCCCTCCACCCCTCTCTCTCTACCTTAATACCTCAACCCTTAAACTGTTAAACCCTAAACCCTTAAACCCTCAACCCTCTACCCTCTTGACCCAATACCCTAAACCCTCAACCCTATAGGTCCTCAACCCTATACCCTCAATTTTGTACCCTCTACTCTATACACTGGATCTTCAACCCTCATCTATATTTGTCCTTCCCTCTTCTCTCCTCACTATCTCACTTCTCCCTCCATCTCTCCCTCCCTCTCTATCCTAATCCCTCAACCCTCAACCCTTAAACCCTAAACCCTCAACCTCTATACCCACTACCCTATACATTGGACCCTCAACCCTATACCCTCAACCCTCTACCCTTAACCTTAAACCCTCAACCCTCAACCCTTATACCCTCTAGCTTCTACCCTAAACCCAATACCCTCTACCCTCAACCCTAATCCCTCAACCCTATACCCTCAATTCTCAACCCTCTACCCTATATGCATTGAATCCTCAACCCTTAACCCTCTCTATCCTTCCCTCCTCTTATCTCCTTGTCTCTTCTCACTTCTCCCTCCATCTCTCCCTCCCTCCACCCCTCCCTCTCTACCCTAGTCCTTCAACCCTAATCCCTCAACCCTCAATTGTCAACCCTTAATCCCTCAACCCTAAACCCTTAAATCCTAATCCCTCAACCCTTAAACCCTTAAACCCTCTACCCTCTACACTATACATTAAACCTTGAACTCTCAATTATCAACCATCTACCCTATACATTGGATCCTCAACCATAATCCCTCAACCATATACCCTAAAACCTATATACTAAACCATATACCCTCAACCCTCAACCCTAAGCCCTTAAACCCTAAACCTCATCCCTCAACTCTTAAACCCTTAAACCCTCAACCCTTAACCCCTCAACCCTATTCCTCAACCCTATACCCTCAACTCCTATCCCTCTCTATCTATCTATCTATCTCACCTCTCTCTCCCTCCCTAAACCTTCAAACTTTCTACCCTAATCTCTCAAACCTATACCCTCAACTCTTAAACCCTTAAACCCTCAACCCTTAACCCCTCAACCCTATTCCTCAACCCTATCCCTCTCTATCTATCTATCTATCTATCTCACCTCTCTCTCCCTCCCTAAACCTTTAAAATTTCTACCCTAATCTCTCAAACCTATACCCTCAACTCTTAAACCCTTAAACCCTCAACCCTTAACCCTTAACCCTCAACCCTCAACCCTCTACCTTCTACCCTCTACCAAATACCATAAACCCTCAAGCCTAATCCCTCAAACCTAAGCCCTCAACCCTTAAATCCTTAAACTCTCAACCCTCTACCCAATACTCGATACCATAAACCATCAACCCTAATCCCTCAACCCTTAAACCCTCTAACCTAAACCCTCAACCCATAAACCATAAACCCTTAATCCCTCAACCATAATCCCTAAACCCTCAACCCTTAAACCCTAAACCCTCTGATGGAGCCCCTAAAAATGCTTTGTGTTCCATCTCAAAATTTTGCAAAATTTGGTTAATTTTCATATCCTAGGGCTTAGGTTTCTGTCCATTTGTTATGCCTTAGGGTTTGTGTTTCTAAAGCCCTTTCTATGTGACCTTTAAGCCTGTGTCCTTTAAAAATGTTATATTTTGGAATTGACCTCCTAGCATCGGTTCCCAGTCATATTAAAATCATCTTAAGCCATTAAATCCCATGAAGTAATCAGCCCCTCATTCCTAGGTTTGAAATACTTTTGTGTTATAAGGTTGATTGATTGACCTCGATTGGTCTTTACATCCTTTGAATATAATAGTTTTAAGTCTTTTGATGCCTTTTCTTACATTGTCCTAGGTAGTCCCCTTCTCAAAACAACTTGTGAGCATGTGTGGAATGGATCCACTTATGTTTTTGTTCATCACCTTCTTCATCACTCATTGCGGATTATCTTTAGATTTCTAGTCATGAATCAGCGGTGCATGATGAATGGTTTTCCTTCGCATCGCTCATCGCAGAAGGAATTTCTACCTTGGTTCCTAAGGTAGCAATGAATGATATGGGTAGTATCCTTTATATCATTTTTTATATCGTTATCATTGATTCCTTGTGAGTTTTGACTGTGAATTAGCAATGCACGATGAGGTCCAGTGTTCAAATGTGCCATAGATGATATGAAGTATTATTAAGGGTGATGATTTCTCAACCTTGATCTTGTCTTATGGGCATGTGGCTAGATATTGATTGGTCGCTTGAGGTTCTCCATCGTTGATGTATTATGACCATTGCAAAGTAAATCAGCGATGAACAATTACAATGTTATGCCTTGCGCCCATTGCATTGTTTATGGCTATTGCAATTCCACTTGAGGGAGTGAGAACTAAAGTAGCAACGCACGATGAATATTAGATAAGTGTTGATTAATGTGTAGATGATTGCATGGCAGATTTCTAAGATGTCATCACTGTTTCCAAGTACAAATGTAAAGGCAAGTTGTGATGCTTGTGGAGCACCATTGATTGTGTTTTAAAACCAAAGAGATCTATGGTCATGATTCAAAGTTGGATGGTTGGTTGTCAGCTCACTCGTGTGAGCCTCCTTTGAACATTTATGGCTACACGTTCCAATTACTCTACTTAATGTGGATTGTTTGCTGTTTCACTTCATAATTTGCAACCATCGAGAGTTGAGGAGTTTGTTTAGAGCTAGAGAAGAAGCGTGTGGGTTTCAGGCCAAGAATTGCAGAGATATTGAATTTTTTTCGCATGTAAGTAGTTGTTTATACCTGCTCTATTTCAATTGAGCATAAGTTGGCTTGTGAGTCCTAAATTTCTAGGGTTGGTGAGGGTTTAATTTCCTACAATTTCCATTTTCACTAGTAAGAATTGCATGGGTCTAAGGGTTTTGTTCTACAAATTCAATTTGAGAACAAACCAGTGAAACTTTTCCTGCAATTGAAGGTTTCCTAGCTCTAGTTCTGCTTTTTGTGAGAATGAGTAAGCCTAGTGAGTATGTCCAACCAGTCAAGAGGTATAGGAGGATAGATATTCTTGAACCCTAGGATGATACACCTGAAACTAAACAAGGTATACCAGGAGCTCCTGCAAAGCCAAAAGGCGAGAGGAAATCCCATAATATGTCCAAGAAATTTGCAAAGCCAGAAACAGTTAAGAAGACTTTTTCCATATTCATGGGGGGTGAGACCAATAACACTTACAACCTAAGAAGTAGGGTTGTTTTTCAAAACTAGAGTAAGCCTGGTGTGGTGTACTTGAAGGAGAAAATTGCTAAGTCAGGGAAATTCACTAAGTTTAAGAGGAAGAAGAATAATAAGTACCACAAGGCTTATGATTCTTATATGGGGAAGCCTGACTCTGCCATGGAGGATGGGGTTGGTACTTTGAGTGATGAAGCAGATACCAACCTAGATTATGTCTATTACCTTCTCACACTAGTAGGTTGAGATGATTCTGATGATGGAGAGATAACTTCTCTAGTTTCAGAAAAATCACAAAGGGGACATGCATAGTCTGATTCTAAAGATGATGAACCATTGTAGAGGTAGTGTCTCGGTTCAGTGTTCTTTTTTTTATGATTGGCATGAAGGAGAGGTGTTGGGCACCGCTACCATGATGGTTGGTGTTCCTTCTTCAACGAGTGAGCATTTTTTTGTCTTTTATGCTAACAAGGAGAGATTTTTCTGCTAACGTGGCTGATAGGTTTTGGTACTGCTACAACGACGAATGATGCCTTTTGGAAGGTAGGTAAACCTTCAGTGATGAAAAGTATTTTTGTCTTTTTCTTTCCCACACTTTGCAGGATGTAAATATAACCATCTAGGGAATCTTTGAAATTGAAATGAAATTGAATGTCAAATGTAAATGTGACTAAAATTATAATTTGGCCTAAGGCTTGTTTACTCCCATGTTTCTATAAATGGGAATTCAGGGCCAGTTATGGGGTGTTCGATTCATTGTTTTGCAATTGATCAGAGATGACATTGTAAAGAATAGACTAAGAATTTTAGAGTCAAGTCTTAGGTTCAAATTATTGATGCATATGTAATTTTGATAACAATATTGGCAATATAGTATAAAATGGTGCAAATTCAAAGCCATTTTCTCTCCTATGTACTTGTTTCATAAGCTATGAATAATATAATCAAGGGTTGTCTTATTTGTCTCCATTTATTTCCGGTGGATGTGTAGTTTTGTTCTTGCTTGTTAATTCAAATAATTAATGTAAATGCTTGAGTGAAGCTATAGTTTTATGTCAAATTAAGTACTAGGATATTGATAAGAAGTGGTGATTGAGAATGCTATGTTGAAATACTATAATGTAGTATCTTCAAGGCTTAATTAGTGTCATGTATGAAATTGTTATCAAGTTATGTGAGTATTGGAATTGACTTCGTTCCAAGGATGAGGCACTAATCTATGTGAAGTATTCATGTCATATTTATTTGGTCAATTCACCAACAAATCATTTATTAAATCAAATTCTCAAAAAATGGGTTACAATTGTATTGGGTTTTACCATTCTCATGCTCTGAATGTGTTGTTAAGAAGCAACCAACTTCTTTGATACATTTTTTTTGTCGAGAAATTATGTAAGAATGATTTTTGTTACAATGCCCATAATAAAATGGCACATGAAGACTATCTAAACATTGTCAGGATCACCCTCTTGGGTTTCACAAAGCCCAAAAAGTAGAAGTAAGGTCCTAGTAATCCTTTACTTGTTCGTTGGTCAATCCTTACTTGTGTTAATTATTGAATTATGGCAAGTTCATAGGAATTTGGTAAGATTAAGTTTGGTTCCCAAAAAAATAACCAACACCCTCAACCCTTAATCCCTCAACCCTAATCCCTCAACTCTCAACCCTTAAACCCTATACCCTCTACCCTATACATTGGAACCTCAACCCTTAACCCTAATCCCTCAACCCTCTACCCTCAACCTTAAACCCGCAACCCTCAACCCTTAAACACTCTACCCTCTACCCTCAACCCAATATCCTCTACTCTCAACCCTAATCCCTCAACCCTTAAACCCTTAAAATCTCTACCCTAATCCCTCAACCCTTAAACCCTCAACCCTTTATTCTCTACCCTATACATTAAACCCTCAACCCTGAATTCTCAACCCTCAACCCTTAATCCATCAACCCTCAACCCTTAACCCTCAACCCCTATACCCTCTACCCTATACATTAGACCCTCAACCCTAATCCCTTAACCCTATACCCTCAAACCTCTACCCTCTACCCTCTACCCTCTACCCTCAACCCTTAAACCCTCTACCCTCTACCCAATACCCTCTACCCTCAACCCTATAGGTCAACCCTATACCCTCAATTATCAACCCTATACATTGGATCCTCAACCCTCATCTCTCTGTCCTTCCCTCCTCTTCTATCCTTCTCTCTATCTCACTTCTCCCTCCATCTCTCTCTCCCTCCCTCCATCCCTCTCTACCCTAATCCCTCAACCCTATACCCTCAAACCTTAAACCATTAAACACTCAACCATAAACCTGTTGGAAGCTTTGCAAAATGAGCATGAAGTATGGATGATTGAGTTGGTTGTTCCTATGTTGTCATTGATTTCAACATGGTATTAACTACATGGTGATAATTGTATGGGGAGTTTTCTTGGTTTACCGGAAGTTGTTCTCTACCAGTAATACTCCTTTGTGATGGATCAATGTGTTGGTACTTGAGTTTGAAACTCACTGCAAGATCTAATATGATTTTAATCTCTTAACCATGTTTTATTGACTCATTCAAACAACTATATCCTAGATCTTGAGACGTCTTTTTCTATGAACAGAAAATTATCTCTGACAAAGATTAACTCTGTATCCTACTATTGTTCTGTGTGAAGTGTACTGTGTGGGAGACTCCACATTCTACTAAGGTGAACATTCTTATAATGTTGTTTTGTTGATAGTCTCTATACTGGTAGTATGATGGGAAATTAATGTGTTCTTAGATCCGGAAGGTGTTTTCTTTGAGGATTATTTGTTGGTTTGGAGAATTGTGGTTTAGTCTTGGCCAATTCAGTGAATGCAATATATTATGAAGACTAATAGCCGACTTGGCATAATGCACTACATGGACACAATGTTCAAATCTTATATGGTGCCAACAAATAAAGGTTTTAATTATTTTGTGTTCATCCAATTAGGTCAACCTAATTGATGAATAAGATATACTTGTATATATATAAGATAGAAGCAAGAAAAAATGAGGAGAGAGAGACAGAGAGGTAGGTGCATGTGTATGAACAAGCAAGTGAGAAGGAGAAGTGAATGTAAACAAAGGAGAAGATCAGAGCCTAAATGCTTTATCAATAATATAGATTTGTTGAGCGATGCAATACTTTATATTCTGAGCTTCAGTGGAATTGAACCTTACACATTGAAGGTGCATTCCATTAGTTCATTCTTTTGGCAGTGATCCACTATCATTATGTCTTCGCAGTGAGCCATATTTTGTACTTAGGTTGTGAGCCTTTTAAGGATAGTGAGTCCTGATAGTGAGCCTCTTAATATTTTGTATCCAGATATATATATTGTGATTTAACCCTCACCGTGGTTTTTCCCATTATGGGTTTTCCATGTAAAAATCTCGGTGTTCATGTGTATGATTGCATTGACTTGTTTCTATGTTCTCTCTTGCTGATTTAGTCAAAATTGTGATAATAGTTAAGTGGATTTTATTATCAATTTGTGGAATACTGATTCACCCCCCCTCTCAGTATTCTGGATATTCAACAAAACCCTCAACCCTCAACCCTTAAACCCTAAAACCTTAAACCCTCTACCCTCTATCCTCTGCCCTCTACCCTCAACCCAATACCTTATACCCTCAACCCTAATCCCTCAACCCTTAAACTCTCTACTCTCAACCCTTAATCTTGCAACCCTAATCCCTCAACCCTTAAGCCCTCAACCATCAATCCCTAAACCCTCAACTATCAACCCTTGATCCCACAACCCTAATCCCACAACCCTAATCCCTCAACCCTCAACCCTTAACCCCTAATCCCTCAACCCTCAACCCTTAAACCCTAATCCTTCAACCCTCTACCATCTACAATATACATTAAAACTTGAACCCTCAATTCTCAACCATCTACCCTATACATTGGATCCTCAACCATAATCCTTCAACCATATACCCTAAAACCTATATATTCAACCCTCAACCCTAAAACCTTAAAACCTAAACCTCATCTCTCAACTCTTAAACCCTTATACCCTCAACCCTCAACCCTCTACCATATGCATTGGAACCTCAACCATAATCCCTCAATCCTATACCCTCAACCCCTATCCCTCTCTCCTATCTATCCATCTCACCTCTCTCTCCCTCCCTCTCCTACCCTCTCTAATTGTCTCTATCTACACTTACCCTCTTTCTACGTACCTCTCACTCATTCAATCCCTACCACTCTCTCTCTCTCACTCCCTCTATCTCTCTGCCACTCCCTCTCTCTCTTTATCTCCCTCCCACTCCCTCTCCATCACTCCCTCTCTCTCCCACTTCCTCTCTCTTGCACTCCCGCCCACCCCCCCCCTCTCTCTCAGGTCTCTCTCTCTAGCACCCCACCTAGGTAACTCTCTCTCTCTCTCTCTCCCCCCCTCTCTCTATCCCTCCCACCCTACCTAGATAAGTCCCTCTCACTCCAACCCCATCTCTCACACTCCCTCTCTCTCCCTCTCTCTCAAATCACTCCCTCCAACACCCTCTCCATCTTCAAGTCTCTCTCTCACTGCCTCCCACTCCCTCTCTCTCCCACTCCCTATCTCTCAAGTCTCTCCCTCTAGCACCCTACCTACATCTCTCTTTCTCTCCCTCTCTCTCCCCCTCTCAGGTCTCTCTCTCCCACTCCCCCCTCTCTCTCCTTCCCACCCTACCTAGCTAAGTCCCTCTCACTCCAACCCCTTCTCTCCCACTCCCTCTCTCTTAGGTCTCTCCCTTCCACCCCCTCTCCCTCTCTAAAGTCTCTCTCTCACTACCTCTCTACCTCACTCTCTCTCAGGTCTCTCTGTCCCTCTCTCCCTCCCACCCTGCCTAGACAACTCTCTCTCTCTCTCTTAAAATTCTCCCTCCCTCTAAAGACATACATACATATAAGAAAACATACATATATACATACAAGAATACATACATACTTACATACATACAAGCATACATACATATGTACATACAATCTTACATACATATGTACATACAATCTTACATATATACATACATACATGTATACATGCATACATACATATACATGCACTGATACATATATACATACATACAGGCATACATACATACAGGCATGCATACATACATGTCATACAAGCATACATACATACAAACATACAAATATATATACAAATTTAATAGACCAACATTTAACATAAAGCAAGACATAACGTGAGCGCATTATAACGCGATCACATTATGTCTTGTTATGCAAATCTTGGGAACAACGCAAAAAACATGTCAAAACTATGAAATAACGCAAGTGTGTTATAACATGCTTGCATTATTTCTTGCTTTGGGAATCCCCAACCCAAAGGCTTGGAGTCCCTTCCCAACATCCAAAGACGTGTTTTTGCAAATTCTAGAATATTCACATAATCGTGTTCTTGCTAAGCATCTTGAGTTTGCATATGTTTCAAGGTCAAACAAATCGAACACCTGGGTAATGCTAGGCTCTCTCTTAGCTATCTAATGATGTAATTTTTTTCACATTTTGACAATGTTAAGCCTTTGATCTATAATTTATTTTGTTTGTGTGTCTGTTTTTTGGCAAAAACCAATGTTTGGTGTTTTTTCATTATAAATTAACCATTCATCAAAATTTCAAATAAATTACATTTTTAGAAACTAGACTCCATTCTACAGATATTAAAAAAAATGATTTTCAATTAGTTTTCAAAATTTATATGGGTAGCATGACCGAAATTTTGTGTTTTAGGAAGTGTCCACTTTGAAAATTAGTAAAAAATCAAATATTTATTAAAAATTATCAAAAAAATTGGGCATAAACTACATACTATTAGCTAATTTCTCATCTAAGTGATTTTAAAAATACTAAAAAAAAAAGTTAACTTTTTGAGGGAGCCACAAAAGTTGCTATGTTAAGTTTTTTTTGACAAAAATAGCACCAATTTATGTGGCCCCCTCTTTTGAACCCCTTAATCTCTAGCATTTTTATAAAAAAAATAGTAGTTTACAAAGTAGACTCGGAGCACTATGATCCTTGTTTTTGTTGCATCTCAAAATTTTGAGTGTAAGTATCCTCAATTTCACATCCAAGGTCAGTATTTCCTAATTTCAAAAAAAAAATGGCCACTTAAGACCCCTTATGGCCCCCCATCTTTTTGCACTTACCCTCTTATCATTTTATTATTTCATTTGTTCTAGTCAGTTTAAATTTATTTCTTTATCATATACTCTCCCCTAGTTTGTTGCTTTTGTTGTCAATGTTTCCTCTTGTGTAGATGATTTCAAATTTTGATTTTTCTTTTGAATTTTACAACTTTCTAAGATGGCAATGAGAAACTAGGACAATAGTGCATAAAGAAAATTTCCATGCATTGTGATTGCATCCTAGGTAGTGAGCTTTGTCTTCTTGTGCTAGGTTCCTTTGTGTCCGCTACCAACCCAATGTTGGAAGATGTAAAGGTAGAATATCAAAATTCTTCTAAGGTGCCTATATCAAGTGATGGGGCATGTTGAGGTTGAAGCACATGACACAAGAGTGGTTCTATCATTCAACCCTTATTTGTGAGATATAAACTCATAATATTTTATCTAAAGTGCCTAATGCAAGAACATCTTAGTGGTCGAACAATCTTGCATTACTCAAAAAAAGAGTTTCATATTCTTTTCTTTTGTAAGACTTTCAAAGTTTCAATCAAAGTTTGAGTTTGAAGTTATATTAGATTATTGAAGCATGCAAAAAAACCCTACAACAACTCAAAGTTATTTTCAAAAATCATTTGTCGCCGCAACAATAGTTGGTTGAAACACACTAAACATGTGTGGTACTACCCAAGATAGAATTATTCACCTAAAGAGTGTGCAACAACATAATGAGCCTCTTAGCTCATAATCTACTTTCTAGGATGGCACAAGATAAAAAAAAATATTGGATTGTTTTTTCTAGAGCCTTCTCTCAACTATGATATTGAGAAAGATTGGTTGACTAGGAAGCAAGTATGGAATTGGTATACACATCAAGCCCACTAAGGACAATGTAAATTCTCATAGGAAATCATATTATGGTACCAACCAAAGAGATGACTTGGCCTCGAAATTAAGAAAATGTTCAAAGAACTGTAATTTGAATATGGGAATTTTTAACTCTTCATTGGGAGTGTGAAATGGGCTACTAAATAGCAGGAACCTAAAGGGACAATGTTCATTGAGGATTCTTAATTTGAGCAAGTATGTGAATGTAAGTTAGCTCATCTAGAACTTTGTTGCTAGTCTGTAGAATAGAAGATTGTCGTAAGGTCTCAATGCTTATGTTGAGATTGTTGTAATTCTTCAAGTCCTCATTTGTATTTCCAAGTGGCTTTATTTAATTATGTGATTAATAAAATCCTTTTTAGACATTGATCTATCTTTCTATCGTGTTGATTGATGCTTTTTTTTTTTCTATTGTGTAAGTGGATTCATGTGGGTTTGGACATCCCTTCTCTAGGACCTCCATCCCTAGTTGTTTCATTTCTCTACCCACTTTTTGGTGTATAGCTTGTTTTTAATGTAATGCAAATACATGACTAGTTCAACAAGACAATAAAATAATATAATATAGATAGTGCCATCATCTAGAAGAATACGCGACCAATTCATGATCTAGTAATATCCATTAAAAAGAATAAAAAATAAGGGGTCAAGTTGGATGATATTTAAGATTATGGTGCTCCCTCTAAAACCACACCTAACAAAAGATCTAGAAAGTCCATCATGGAGAGAAATGGAATGAGACTACTTAGGATGTGAGTGAGGGGGTTGGGGAAACCCTAATGACAACCTATAGAGAGAAATATTGCCTCACTATCTGTCTCCTTTGATCTTTATAATACCCTAAGATTCAAGTATGAAATTCCCTAAGAATGACAACTTATAGAAAGAAAAATGCCAAGAACCTTTTATTAGGGAATTACAAGGTTGTGTGTGATCCCACAAAGCCCATGTAAAGACAATAATATCTCCCCTTAATTATATCATAATAGATCAGGCCCATCTAAACAAAATGTTCCTCATTATTGACATCCTTAAGAGAGTGGAAAATCTTGTTACTATAAAACATATTAGTCTATTTCTACATGGAGTTGGTGAGAATAAACTCTAAGATTGACAAGGGGAATCCTCAATCCATGTGACCAATGACATTGAAGATAGCCTCATGTAATGATACCATCCACAATTTGCAAGAAGTGTTCACATAGAAAGCCATCTTAGGGCTAAGTGGCTACAAAGAAGAGACAACAAAGAAGGTATATGATGCGACTTATAGGTTGCAAGTGTTCCTCTCTAGTTCTTTGAAGGCAACCTTGTTTCATCTTGATGGTATATCACATGCTTGTAGTAATATGAAAGAAATGGAAAAGAGAGTACACAATATAATGCAAAGTATAGAAGTGAAAAAAGAATGAGGAAGTGAACAATTATTATCTAAGTTCAACAATCTCTATCGTTTTTCATCTTGATGGTATATCACATGCTTATCATAATATGAGAGAAAAAATGTAAAAGAGAGTACACAATACAATGCAAAGCATATAAGTGAAAAAAGAATGAGGAAGTGAACAATTATTGCCTAAGTGCAACAATTTCTAAGCATTAAGATTCATTGGAAGCAATGAGCTCTAGAAGATTCATTGGAAACAATAAGCTCTAGACGGGGATGATATGTTACAACTTGCACTTTACTATAACAAAACAAGATAGTAGTTGTACAAGTAGTTAATTCAGTTTCCAAATTGTAAATCCTTTCAAAAGGGAGAATATTCTTAAAAACACCAAATAGGATCCAAATATATTGAATCTAGTAAAATTATAGAAGTTGAGTCTTTTTCAGGCCTATTACAAAGCGAGATGCCGATTTGACAAAATGAAATTTTCTGCCACCTTTAAGTTTTACTGTCATGATCAAAGCCCCGCCTTCGTAAAATTGCCCACAAGGAAATTTCATTCAATTTACCTTTTATATCATTCAATTTTTGTGCTCCTTAATTTCAACCTCATTACCAAGATCTAAAGTAAACCAGACACTGCCAATCCCCCAACAGCCCAGGTACACTAGCTATATTTGATGATTGGAATGGACAATTAAGTCTTTTATATCCCCATCAAACTGTCTGGTATTCAAGTATTGAAGAAAGAGTAGAAGTTCAGCATTTATGAAAGTTGATTAAAAAGGCCTCGAGTTGAAGCTCCTTTATTTTTTCAAAATATTTCCCTGAAATAGATAATAATTGGAACAATCATGTGCTCTTAGGCCGAAAAAAATTAATGAAATGTGACTACATTGTCCGTTCTTACATCTTCAAGGCAGGGATAACATGAGAGAAAAATCTCCGAATACACTCAGTTTGTTCAAATACCTATATATTTATGTTCAATAGATATGGACATTTTCTTCTTCTCTCAAATCCTTCATGGACAGCATCATGTTTACATTGGGACACCGGATTTATACAAAAACCTGTTACTACAAATGTAGCATCCACTCATCATAATAAAAGTATCATCTATATATAAGATTGTGATGGAGGGAGCTCAGATACTGAAACTGGGTAGAGGTCGGCAGAGACTTGATTTAATATCAGACTGTTCTCGTCATTATCATCATCTATTTCTTGTTGGACAACAGAGCTTTCTTCGTAAGAGGAGCTTCCTTTCCATGGTCCCTCCAAGCTACTACCATGAGACAATGGCTTCTCTTCTGCAAGAAAATCAGACTGCTTAGAGCTGAGATATGGAGGTTGGCAATTTGAAACATTGACATCTATTTTTCCCTCCAGCATGTCAACAATGGCTGACATTGATGGTCGCAGTGTAGGATTTGCTTGGATGCATAAAAGGCCCACATTGATCATCCTTATAACTTCCTCCTCAGAGTAGCTGGAACTTTTAACATTCACATCGACCAAATCAAGCTGTCTGTCCTCTCCATACAAACACCAAGTCTGTAGTGCAATAACAAAATAACATAGTTAGGTTGGAGATTTATGATCTTTAGGTTGCAGTTTGTTTTCTGGGTGTGATTTTTACGTTCCAATAATATTCTGGAAAAACTATTATTTTTCTAATGCATTCCACGACATTTATTTCGTAACATTTTCAAATTCACCAAAACTAGGTGAATTGTTGTCTAAACTGTTTTACTATGTTTAAAATTTATCACACCGTGCAGTGATATCTTTTTAATAATATCTTCTTATAAATATTAAAGAAAGAACCAAGAGTCTGGTTCTGAAGACAACTGGTTTAGTTTCAACTGCTGTCCTGAACAGCTTGGCACAAGAACAGATCCTAGGATGTGCAGTTGGAAAATTCAACAAACTGCAATTTAATAAACATATCTACAGATTCATGCTACAGTGTATAGTATAATTTCAAAAACAGATACTGATTTGGATAGAGACTATTGAGAAGGACAATCCTTTAGTGTAAATATTCAACACTTGCAACAAATGTTTATAAACAGACACTACGAGACACATTTGGAAAAAATATATATTTGCGGCACTGATATCAGTATATATTCTTTAAAAAAATATCTTAAGAGAAAGTAGCTTGTACAGTTACCCATTCCGTTAGATAAGACATCTCTCCCTGCAAGTTCTTCTCTGTGTGTACTCTGCCACTTACAACTTCAAGGGCAACTATTCCAAAGCTGTACACATCTGCCTTCTCTGTGAGTTGACCTTTTAAAGCATATTCGGGAGCCATATACCCACTGAAAAAAAAACTAATACTTTTAGAGTTCTACTCTACACATACTATTTAAATCATTTGTACAATATGAATTTATCATGCCCAGGGTTTGTATATATAAAACAACTAAGAGTTCTCCATTAAGTTTGAAAAAGAGCTATACCTATGTAAGCCATCATTTTTTCTAAGCAGAAATTATAGGGGAAAAAACAAGGTCGTTGATCTTACATTGTTCCCGCCACCCTGGTGCTGACATGAGTTTTCTCACGGTCAAATAACTTCGCCAAGCCAAAATCTGATATTTTTGGATTCAGATCTTGATCTAAAAGGATGTTTGTCAATTTGATGTCTCGATGTATAATTCTCAATCTAGATTCTTCATGTAGATATGCCAAACCACGAGCAACTCCAAGGCAAATATTGTATCGTGCACACCAATTGAGATTAAGCCTGAATTCCTGGGGACCTGTGATTTAAATTACAGAGTCCCAGTAAATACTTTCAGTTAAAAAATTTGCTGCCTTCAAGGACATGCACTGTTTGTGCAGTAATGTGCATCAACCATAGTATTGAGACTTGGACTTGGATAAAAAATGGCAAGCTATTTTTTGACTTGAACTTGGACTTGGTTAAAAAACTTGGCCTAAATGTGATAAAACATGGCAATATAATGTGTGTGTGTGGCTGGCATGTGTGTGTGTGTGTTTATGTTTAATGGTTTGTTTGAAAAAATTTCATTTGATTTTATGTTTTTTCTGGGCAGAATTGGCCGAGTCTGACAGCTGAGACTCCTCAATCTCGATTATCAGATAGAGACTCACTAGGACTGAATTGAACTCGAGTCCATGAATCCTCACCAAGCTCATAAAATTGTTATCAACTACAGTATTTCAAATGTAAGGCGGCATCATACCAATAAGACTATTTGGAATGCATCTTGTTAACTCGCATACATACATTCATACAGGTAAGAATTCCAATATCAGGAAAGCTGCCATAGAAAATCATCATAGGTGGACAAGATTCATGCTGTGCTTTTTGAGTGATAATAAAAGAATTACTAATTATTTGTATATTAGTGCAGTAGCACAGAGGCAACAATACAAGTTGTTACCGTGGGGGGTTACACACACATATGTTACAACTTACAAGTGCATCCATAACATGCATAAAGAAGATATAATTGTGGATTTTTAACTCGACTTCAGGATGTCATTAGGGTGCTAACACTAGCTTCCTGTCGAGAAAGATTGAGATTATTATCTGCTCAAAATTTTCTTATAGCAGCAAAACAAGCAGGTTTAGGAGAATATGAATGTACCAAATAAAACACGAGCTAGACTGTTGTTCACCACATATTCATATACCAAGAGTAGCTGTTTTCCTTCAATACAGCAACCATACAATTTCACCAGATTGGGATGCTGCACTGCAGAGATTGTAGCTACTTCATTTAGGAATTCACGATTCCCTTGTGTTGATTTGGAAAACATCTGCTTTACTGCCACCATTTTTCCATCTGGGAAGATACCCTAGTAAGAGGAAAAGTGGCAAATGTAATCCCCTATCATATATTTGATCCCAATGCTTGTATTTGGTGAAAGCTATCTAGAATAAAGCCCATTTCTGCTATGGCTGGTTATACTAACTAGTCTCAAATATTAAAGTGTATTGTGATGTACCTTGAAAACAGCACCAAACCCGCCTTCTCCTATCTTATTCTTGGAATGAAAATCACTTGTGGCATTTCTTATCTCTTCTAGACTGAAACGATTGGAAATTGCTTTCATATTTGTCAATTCTGTATACAGCCGTTGGACAAATTCTATTTCAGCGTAGTCATCAATGTTTCCCAACTCTAGACTAAAGTTTGAAATGCTGCAAGAATAAACTATGCAGTTAGAAGTAATATGGAATCTAGGAAACATTCAAACTAACCTTTACTCAGATGAGCATCCTTAAATTCATTCTTGATCCCGTTTCTTTTCTTAATAAAGATGAATGACAAGCACACTGCCAAGCCTAAGGAAATCAATACCCCAGAAACAATGCCTATAATCATAGGAATTCTGTTTCTTTTACCAACTGTAAATTCTGCCAAAAGAAACAAGGTCAAAGTGAAAAATCAAAGCTTGCAGCCGATTACAACTACACTAGAAATGCCACTCCAATCCAATCTACAATGCCAAATTAAGCATGTGAAAAAAACCAATAAAGTAAATATGGTATCTTTCTAGATTAGATTAAGTAAACTCAGCTGGCAGGATATCAAATAGTTCAATAATTTCATGAAAATTAAAAAACGGTGCAATCGATAGATAATAACACAAAAAAGTGGTCATATGACACTAACAAAAGCATTTATTGTACAGTTACAGAAAAATACTTGCACATGCATACATATCATGTTTACCAGGAGTAATTACAATAGCTGATACCAAAGGTCCATATGTCCCCTCCTCTGGCACATTATATGTTCCTCTTCCAGCCCATAAAAAGTGAATCTCCAAGTAGTTTTTTGTCACATTCACATGGAAATTTTTTACAATTCCCTTTCCTGGGCCTCCAGCAGCCTCTTCAATGTTGAAATCTTTCAACATCCTAGTTCCCTGTATAAATTTAAAAAGGTGAAAAATGTTGTCAAAATATACAACTATAACCAATCGCATATATTAATTCTTTCTGCTCCCATGTCTATTCAGCGAATACTGACAAGATTAATATGAATATATCATGATATACCTGAATATAGACATCAAAAATGCACCTTCCAAGACTTGCAAATGATTTGTCATTGGAAAATTCTATCTCAGCAAAGTGGAGTTGTACTTTACATGGTCCATTGTGAAGGCACAATCCATAATATCTCAAGGAAGTAGGAGAAGACCGTGCTGTCTTGTATATTGTATTATTTCTTGTACTAAACCAAAGGTTGGGCGCATTCTTTAGATATATTGTTTGGTTTGAGTTATCCATAAAATGTCCTGTGTTACTGACTGCCCATTTTTTTTCAGGACTCAAGAAGAATGATGAAGCACCTATTGAATTTTCATCTGCTTCATAATTGATTGACGGGCTAGAAGCACTCCATGGTTCACCTCCACAATTAATAGCCAAACCATCTGCCAAGCAAATGACGAACAGTTAGATCATTGATAAAATGTTTTTTTGACAAATGTCTTGACGTATAAGAACCAGGCCTCTCCCATGGTCTCCCTGTTAGGAATATTGCATCATCAATAGGATGCATATAATAATTATTTATTAGGTTTGATAAATAGGTTATTATATTGATGGCATGAATATTTGTTTATATTGAGTTGTTAAAACTTAAAACAACTCAATATAATTAGGGAGGTTGTTTATGAAGATTTTTAAAAAATAGGATTTGTGAAGCCTATAAATATGCAATGTGTTATTGAACGAAAAGCATGAGAATAGAAGCATATTATTATGTGTTGAAAATTTTATGTATAGCTTCTATAAACTCTCCTCAAATCTCTACCCATATTTCCGAAATGGTATTAGAGCAGTCAACTAATCCTTATTCTTGAAGCAGCTGTGACATTAGTCTGTGATTTTGTGGAGCTTTGCTTTGAGGAATTAACAGGATATATAGTCATTCTTTGCTTTGTAGAGGAGGCAATTTCATCTATTTCTATTGGATATCAATTAAGACATTTCTACTATAGACAACAATCATTCGAGTATTGATGTTACATCCCCTCTATCTTGAACATGATTATGGCAATGAACTTATGGTAGTTATGTTAGCTATGATTAACTGCTTTTCATGAGAATGTGAAATTGGGGAAATAATTTTTAAATTATATGTTGTAACTGCAAATGTGAATGATTTTCTTATATATTTGAAAATGAATGTGATGATGAGTTTGTATTGAATATATATATATGTCGAGAACGGTCTAACCCTAATTCTTTAGCAAGTGGTTGTAAGATCGTCAACAATCGAGGGAAAAGGAAATATCATCAAGGAGAGGGTGTAGTTAACAAAGGATCAAATTTATCATCAAGCCATGAGCCGGTGTAAGGTGGCTACATTTAAGATGTAACCTTGGACATAACTCATTTAATTAAATAATTTTAAAGTGAGTCAACTTTAATTATTTATCAACATTTCCCTTTTGGAGTCATAAAATTAATTCCTGGAGCGCACCTTAAAGAGATAGTAAATAATTTTAAAATATTAAAATTGATAATAAAAATTATAATCTTAAGTCCATCGATTAAATATAAAGTTGCTCGAATTATCAGTGGGAGTCGTCGGTGTAAATGGAGGCGGTAACTCCCTGCCAACCTTCCATCATGCCTCCTGGTTGGAAACGTTCAAGAGGGAGTCATGTAGTCGTATGCTCTGGGGAATTTGGATTCAGAGGTTTCTTGGAGTTTTTCTTTATTACCGCGGGCTCTCTCTCTTTCTTTCTTCTTCACTCGTTTTTGCTTGGGGAAATATCTCTTCTCTCCTGACATTCATTTTGAAACTCATTCGATGATCATTCTGATTGACATTCTACATCCACGCAACTTCTCTCATTCTTCTCTCTGTCTAGCATCGACATTGCATTAGTTTTGCATTCTAATCCTCTTTGGCTTTGGCATTCGCAACCTTTATTCTGGCTTCCTCTTTTCGCTTCCATAGCTGAGTGACTTTTTGCTTGATCCGCCATCTATTCTCTAGGACGGTGAACACATACCGTTCTCTCTTGAAACTGCCATCACTGCATTCTTCGACAGTGGATTTTGCTTCATCGCTGTAGCCATCATCGGGTTGCTGGAAATGAAGATCGTGTACCTTAAATTGCCCCTCTTTTCTTTTATGAAATCGAAGAGTAATGATGTTGCATTCTTGGAATTCCGTCCTCTTTGATTAATTTAGATTCTGTAATTCTATGCAATCTTCTCAGCTCCGCTTATTAGTTGAAGACCTCTTTCTTTCTTCCGACCCTACTATGGCTTCTTATCTTGTTCCAACGTTTAATTTGTGTCTTTCTTCCCTTTGTAACTTGAGGCAAATCATATATGTTCCTTGGGTTCGAATCTAGGTAAGATCCTTACTTTAATCAATGCCAAGAACTGGAGTAAATTTGAACTGAGGACCCTCTTAGCAGTGTATGTTTGGAAGAGTTTTGTTCCTCTAGTAGGTCTGAAGAAATCACAACACTTCTGATTGTAGAGGAACATAATCTTGAACTGAGGCATATGACCCCATTCCTTCCTTGTAATTCTGAACAGTATCTTCATTTGATTATAAAATTAAGTGTTATAAGCTGAGTCTCTAAAATTATGAACTTTTGAATTAAAAAATTTAAATGCCGAGCGAGGGTGAGAGTGCTGACAGCACGGGTTACGTGCTCTTTATTGATAAAATCCTTGGCCAAGGTTGTGATGCTTAGATTAAGCATTTGTTAGCTATCAAGGACCAAATATACCCATGGTCAAAGTGATCTTTCTAGTTAGGAGTTACCTATAGTGAAGGATCGGCCAGGTGGTATAGGTTCTTGACACTAGGCTCAAATGGCATGATGATATTATGTAATCTTTGTTGATTACCCTCGTGAAGGGTTGGGTTTCTTCAATTGAAGAAACACGGGAGACCAGTAGGTCTTTGGTTGGGCGGAAAATCCTTTGATGATATTTCTTTTTCCCTTGAAAACATAAGAGTCCTAAGCAAGCATGTGCTTTCAGAATGTGCTTTCTTGTAACACCACCTCTCTCTCTTATTTTCAGTTATAAATACTTTAGCATGTTTATTTCATAGCTATAATATATGTTCTTACTTTATGAAAGCAAAGAAAAGTTAGTTATTTTCCTACTGTGATTTTCAGTTATATGTTTATAGTTAATTGTTTCCTTTTCAGCTGAAAATTGAAACTAAAAGTTAGTTGATGAATTGATTATGATGTAATTATTTTCAACTTGTTTAACTTTTCCATTCTTAATTGCAAAGGAAGCCCTAGGATGAAAACTAGTTAGTTACTTTTCAGCTGAAACTGGTAGTTAGTTTCCTTTCTTAAATTGAAGATTAGTTAGAGTGTTACAATTGATCTACTCAAATCATAGTTATGAGACTCAGACTCGGCTAGGGTGACTCGACTCGGGACTCGGCCCCTGAACTCAGCGCAGACTCGGCAAATTGAAAAAACCATAGAAATTTAGAAATTTTTAAGGATTTAAAACTTGTTTCAAGCACCCTTTATTAAATAAACTTTAAGGACACAATAACATCATTAAATATAAGCAAATTTGATCACATACACAAATATAAATCGATCACATAAGTATAAAGTATGCAAATTGTAGTTGAGTTGCTGAAAGAAATAACACACTTAGATATATAAATATAGTCAAATGTATATAAAACTCATGGAATATGAAATCCATGACATCGAATGTTCCAAACAAATATGAAATATCAAAACAATAACTACAAGTCTATGGCTCAAAGGAGCCTGCATCCTCCCTACGAAGAAGTCTAAGGTGGGTCCTAGATGATGTAGTAGCTACAGCCATAGTATCTGATTGTGACTCCATGCCACCCTCACCAATATCAGTTGTGGTTGTGTTTTCTCATGCTCTAGCCCCTCCTTTGCCATGGCTACAGCCTCAGCCTCTCTATCTGCCTAGTCAACCCAATCAAGGTCCTCATCAGTAACACAACTATACATCAATCACATAAGTATAAACACAAATTGTAGTTGAGATGCTAAAGGAAATAGCACACTTAGATATATAGTCAAAGACTCAAATGTATACAAAACTCATGGAATATGAAATCCATGACATCAAATGTTCCAAACAAATATGAAATATCAAAAGATTCAAAACAATAACTAGAAGTCTATGGCTCAAAGGAGCCAACATCCTGCCTACAAATGTGTCTAAGATTGGTCCTGGATGTTGCAACAGCCATAATCTAAAGTTTCAGAGCAATTTCTCCAATAGGGTTGAGGGGCAGTGCCCTTTGCGGAGCACTGCCCCCAGTGGGGTTGAGGAGAAGCGCCCTTCGTGGAGGTTTGGGGGCAGCGCCCCTTGCGAGGATCTACAGGAAGCTCCCCCAAGCCCCCAATGGGGTCAAGGGGCAACGCCCCTCATGGTCTCCCGAGGCAGCGCCCTGGGCACGCTCCCTATCGCGATACAGGGTGAGGTCGAGGGGCGTGTTGTGACCTTTTCACACATCGCCCCATTCAAATGGGAACCCCCTAATTTTTGCTCCATTTTGGTCTTTTGGCTTTGGTTTTTGGGTAGTTTTGCGTCTCTCTGATCTTTTGATCTTTCTGTCCTCCCGGAGATGTCCTATCATTTGACCTAATTTGGAATTTTGGCTGTCTATGAAATTAGGGTTTTCATTCTTCGGGCCAGTTTGGGATTAAATCAGGTTGGTAAATTGACAGTTAAGCTTAACATTGTTGTCAAAAGGCTTCCAGCAGGTTCCCACTGAGTTTTCATTGAAATCAGACAACTTACTATTTATAGTAAGTACTCAATCTGGGACTGTTTCATCAGGGTTTTGGAATTCTGACTATTCCATCACATTTAGGTAACTTTCAGCTACTTGCTCGCAAAATTTGGACAGAATCAGACAACTTGCTATTTGTTGGCGTTTCAATTAGCACCTCTGGAGTGCTTATTGGAAACGGACAGCTATTGCAAGTGTGTTAGTACATGCTCTTCGGATTATAGAGAGGAAGATCTCTCTTTGCTGATTTTATACTGTAAAAAAGGGGTGTACTAAGATTTCCTATCTTTTTTACTCAGCGGTAGGACACAAGGGTGCATAAACCAATGCGCCGTAGCTAAGCTTTTTCTCTGGTTTCCGCAGATCTTAACTACGACTAACTAAGCTTCTAAACTATCCTACCTCCTCAAGAAAAACAGAGCATGAGGGCATAGGAGCGAAATGGTATGGTTGGATCACTTGAATCCTCCGTCTCAATGGAATATGGCCGAGGCTCTGAACCTTCGGATATATACCAAGATAGGGCTCGATACAAGCAAACACTCGTTACGGTAAACTGGATCTGAGACTTGCCAAGGAGGAGGAACCCCTATCCGAGGTATAGGCTTGGAAGCAGCTCACTGGAAACAACAAGGAACGATGGCCTTTCTAACAGGATTCCCGAGGAGGTGACGACACCTGTCCAAAGTCTAGGCTGCAAGAAAGATCATTAAACAACATCAAACGATAATGATTGATGACAAAATATCCAAGGAGGCGACGACACCTGTCCAAGGAGGAGATTGAAACAATGCACTATTTAAAAACAAGACTTTGAATAACTCAAATAATTAGATCAATCAAGCTTGCACCATCTGATTTATTCTTTAAGATTCTTCAAAGAATTACAAAGGTCGGGACAGCAAAGGCACGAAATCATGCACAATTGCGATCAACCAACGAACTCTCATCCAAGAGTGAACAGATATAAACAAGCGAACTCTGGCAACAGTGGCGCAGCAATTTTGCTAGCAAATAAAGGTTAAACAAATAAAGAACCTAAGGCTCTTATTTATAGGAACTCAAAGGAGTAGGCAACCCTAAAATCTCCTTGAGTTAACAAACAGTTCTTGCCAATCAGCAAGATATTATTCTATGTCTAAATGTAGGTGAGCAAACAGTTAACTGGAAATCTACTTCAGTTAACTGAAACTAAACAAAAGTCAAACTGGAAGTCTACCTCAGTTGACTGACACCTAACTAAAAGTGAACTTATGTTACAAATGTGTCTCCAAATAGACATCCACCTTTTGAGGAAATCTGAGATCCACAAATCGTGGGAGTCAAATAGACATCCTAGATTAGTGGGATCTGACATGCATGATCTGTGGAGATCTGGAGTCAACTTGGAAAGGGGCATCAAGTTGACTTCAGTCATCATTAATGCTATTTGGAGGGTAGGACGTCCTCCCTTGGTGCTTTACACCTCTTCACCACTGGTCAACAAAGTCTCTATCCAGTCATTGACCTCTTCGGCCTCCGGGCAATTAATGCTCTTCAAGATGACTATGTGGCGTCTAAGCATTTCTTCACCCGTCGTAAGCTGCTGATGATAGGTTATGCATTGGGCAGCTGCTTCATCTAACTGGACAGACATGGCTGCAATTTTGGCTAATTTGCAGCCATTGGGATCTTCAAGGAATGAAGATCGGATGACATCCTGGAATCGTGTCTGCACGGTTTCAAGTTCCACATATTCTCCTCCTTCCCGCTGATATTCTAACTCGGGAAGGATATTACCAACGTTCTTGCGAAGTTGATAATATTGGCGACGAAGCGTCTATAGTCAATCAGCTCCACAGAGTTGGCATCATAGGCTCTCACCTTGTATGCCACCTGTTCTTTCCACTCAAAGAGATGGTGTTTATTTTCTGTGGTCGTAACTGATTCATATGCTTGTTGCAAATCAGCAACTGTCGCCTCCTCTCTCGGCCTCTCTTGAGCTGCCTTTATATCTGACTTCTGGATTTCTGATCGAAGTCCATGTGCTCTGTCTCTCAGCTGATATGCTTCTGTCAACACACACCGCCCTTTGACAACAAACTCATCCACTTGACGTCTCAAGTGTTTACCGTATGTAATCAACTGATGATGGTTTCTTTCAGCTGGGAGATCCAACAGTCCTTGAGGCAAAGCCGAGGAGTTTGGAGTGTCATGTATCAAACTAGAAATGTACAACTTTAGCTGACGGATTTCAGCCTTCAAGGCTGCTTTGTCTTGTCCATCTTTTGTCATCCTTTCTTTGACACTCGCCGAGGCAATTCCAAGAAGGTCTGCCTCCACCTGTCGAGTGGTCTTTCCAAGGTTCACCTTTGAAAGCGTGAAATCCTCAACCCTCACATTATGTATATCTTTGTCTTCAGGTGGGGCAGCAGTTTCTATGATGACCTCGTTCTCTGCATTCTTTTCTACATGTGTCTGCTTCTTCAACTTCTTTACCGGCATGTCTTCAATGTTCTGCAATGTGATTTGATTCATGCCCTCCAAGTCTTCAGAACTGACCTCTGGATTTTTCTGCCATAAGTCTGTATCAGTCGTTTTCAGGTAATCATGGTATAAGACTGTTTTGGTCTTGTATTGTACCTGAGAGTACTGCATTCTGAAAACCTTGAATATTGACTGGGCACTTGACCCTGTTCTGACACTTTTCTGGAAATGCTAAAAATAGCCTCGCCGGGGGTAGTTTTTACGAAAAAATCTGAGACATGGGTTTTGTTAAGAATGATTTTCTAAACAGACCCAGATCGTCAGAAATTCGAAAAAACGAGTTTTTCTTTGACATGCAAGAGCCCTTCGGTGGCAGAGGCAGCAAGGGCACCAGAAAGTGATTTTTCTCGAAAAAATCTAACACATGGGTTTTGTTCGTGCTTCAGAGCCAAACAAACCCAGTTTGTCCGTTTTTCAATATTATGACTTTTTCCGGAAACCCTAAAAAATAGGGGCAGCAGGGCTACTTTTTCTGAAAAAATCTACCATGTGGGTTTTGTTGAAAAAGCTGTGCTGATCATACCCAGTTGGTCAGATCTGTGAAAATCTGTCGTTTCCTGTGACATGCAAAAGAAATATAGACAGAAGTAGAGGAAATAGACAGAAGATGGATTGGAAGTTATAAACTGCCACTTGTAATAATCTGTCTCTGGAAACAATCTTGGGAGAAGAATGCTTTTACTGCCAATTATCTTCAAAAATATTGAAGATCCGTTCAAAACCCCTGCCAGATCTTGAAAACTTGTTCTTGGGAGCTACTTGATGTTTTATCCTTCAACCTGCAAAAAGAATAATGAGGAAAAGGGACGCCTAGCATGAATATAAAGCAATTAGGGTTAAGATCCACAAAGTATGGAAGATAACTCATCATTCAGTCCTGATTTGGAGTTCCAAAAGATGATTTCCACTGATTGTGGAGTGTTTTTCTCTTTTTTGGCTCCAAATTTGCTAACTCAAGTCAACATTTCTGTTTGACTTTCCTTTAGGCGTCCAACCTTGAATTTGATCTTTTTTGCCTATTTTGCAAGCTGAAGTGCTCCTGTTTGATCTTCGATTCAGGTTGCTCAGTTGATCTCGAGCAGTATCTGACAGTTCTGTTGTTGAGGCAGGATCAATGTGATTAGATATGCCTGGGAGAGGTTAGCTCAGAAAACTGAGTTTAGGCCTCCAGAAAGAAGGGCGCCTTTTCTTGAAAGGGGCGCTTTTGACAATGCCTTAGTCAATTTTCACTGACTCGTTCTTCGTTTTGACCTTTTCAGACCCTCTTTGCTTTGATCTGACGTTCCCGATGTTTGATGAATCAGATGATTCTGCTTGATGATGTGTCGGGTAGCTGGTTCAGTCTTGTTCACGATGCCTGACTTTGCAGTGGCAGCTGGCAAGTTTTGGGCCTCCAAACTAAAGGGCGCCCCTGGCCAGCAGGGGCGCTTTTAGCTTTTGCCTAGTTTTATCTTGGTTGTGGACTGCCAGCCTTTGACCTTCTTCATCAGTCGATTGATTTGTCGGAAGTTCTTGCTGATAGTCTCGCTGACGAGATAGGTCATAGCTGAGAAGGTCGTCTTGGGAGGTAGTGAAGATTCCGGCTGAATCTGGACACCTTTAGGAAAGGGCGCCTTTCCTTGAGAGGGGCGCTTTTAGCCATGCCTTAGCCATTTTCTGGCTTATCTTTCCAGTTTTTCAAATTTGGCTTTTTCTGCTTGATCTCGTCTCGTGATCGTCTGGTGTGTCTTGTGGACTTGCTGTTAGATTGATCACGTAGCCGGGAGGAAGCTGGAAAGATATCATGTATAAAGCTACAGCTCTTGGATTCATCTGATGTCTGCAACTGAGGGGCGCCCCTGGCCAGCAGGGGCGCTTTTACCTTGAAGTTTTCAGATTTGGCACTTCTGTCGTCAATGGATCCTCCATACTTCGCTGACGGTCGGTCAATGATTGCTGAATCAGATAATCTTGCTGATTGTTTCGTTGTCGAGCTAGTATGAAAGTGAAGAGGATGACTGTTTTGACACTGCCAGATGATTTGATTTGCCCTCTAAGGTTCAAGGGCGCCTTTCTTCAAGAGGGGCGCTTTTAACCACTGTAGACTATGTTTTGCCTTGGTAGACAAAACGTGCACCTTCCAGACTTAGCCAAATTTTGGCCTTTTCCGTTTTGAGAATCTCCTTCGTTGAACGTCATCATTTTTATCTTTTTCCGCCATGGTTTCTTTGTTGAAGCTTTTGAGGTTTAGCTTTCAGCACCTGGTACTGGCCAATCTGCCATTAATGGCTGCGGAGCTCCTAACTTTGTTCCTGAAAAATAGAAATAGACCCACCAGAGTAAAACATATTTTTTGATAATTCTGACTTGATCAGTGTGATCGTGAAGGCAATTAAGCCTATCAGAATTATTTTCAATCATTTCCGGGAAGGTCCTATTTTTTAGGGTTTCCATAAAAATAGGGGTGTAAAACCCTAATTTTCGTTTTTTCAAAATTTTAACCATAGGTTCCTTGACAGAAACCCACAAGGATTTCATATTTGGTTTGACCTAAAACATACTTTAGATGGCATTTTTACGTGGTTTAGCTCAATTTAAGCAGAATGCCAAAAATTTCATTTTGGGTATAACAATATTTTTAGCAGTTCAGGCTTCAAGAGCCATTTTTAGGGTGCATAGGTATGATTTTCAAATGCATGTCCGGAGAATGTTTCTAGGTTTTTCGAAACCTTCGCAGTGATATAACATGCAAACCGAGAAGTTGATTTTCACAGTTCAGCCTTCAGAGGCTATTTTTAGGGTTTGCATGCAGAGTTTTTCAACGCATGTTAGGTTTTTCCTCATGGGTTTTTCAAGAGCTTCGCGACAGTATGACAGGCAAACAAAATTCATCACTTTTCAAGGACTTACTATTTTTAGTCAGTGCCCGCATGTAGACCAGTTTTCTGGGTTTTTCTGGGTTTTTTGAGATCCCATGTGCAGTTTAACATGCAAATTCATCCGATAGTCGGTTGACCACTTTTCAAGCACTTACTATTTTTAGCAGGTTCACTCTGGCAGCCACCCGACACTTCAATTCAGCGAACAGAATGGCATGCAACAAAAAACAAGGCAAACAAAGGCCGTTCAACGCACATGCAAGTCAGACTAGGGTTTCTAACTTCGAGACTCAAAAAGAGGGGTAAAAAGCCAGAATCTTCGAAAACGAAGGTATCCCACTGCGATCAGCATCCTTCAGGCAATCTACTGGTAAAATTCGGGCGCAATCCGAGCACTTACTATTTATAGTAAGTCATCTCCAGAACAGGGCTATAAATAGCAGGTCAGCATGAGAGGCGGGTGTGAACAGGTTCACCAAGCGATGAGGACCATGTGGTGAAAATTTCAAGTCAAATGGAGCTGCAGAAGTCGAGCAATTTTAGGGTTTGCTAAAAATAGTAGGCAGGCTAAAAATAGCAGATGAGCTTGGGCAACTGGTATAAGTAGGGTAGCAGGGCCACAGGAGGCATATCACACCAGCTCCAGAGTCAGAACGCGTGGAGGCCACGAGGAGTCACACTTCTCCAAAATTTGCTAAAAATGGAGTGGCAAGAGGTAGCTGAGGGCGTTGAAAATCCTAAGTCCACAAATGGAAGCTGGCAGGAGGAAGTATGAAATGCACCCAAGCATGAAGATTGGCGTCAAAAAAATCCGAAGTATGGAAAATTCCTCCACCCTATACAAAATGCGCCCAAGGTGTGAGAGGATGTTGAAAATTTTGAAAAAAGTTGAAAATTCCTCCACCCTACCTCAAATGCGCCCAAGCTGAGAGGACATGGCAAGAAAATTTCTAAGGCAATGAAATTTCCTCCTCCCTGTGGGAAATGCGCCCTCAAGGTGTAAGCAAGTAAGATGTTCAAAATTCTTCTAAGTCTGAGAATATGGAAGTACATACCCTCAAATGTGCCCAAGGGAGGAGTAAGTAGTGTGAAACATTTCCAAGACATGAAATGGAAGTTCCCCCTTCAAAATGCGCCCAAGGAAGAACATGGAGGTAGAAGGCATTGAGAATGGAAGCTTGATGGGCAAAATGCGCCCAAGGTAACATGAGGTTGAGGAAAATTTATAAGGCAAGTAAAGTAGAAGTTGACCTCTCTAAATGCGCCCAGCTTGTGTGATGACTTAGAAAAACGCCTAAGGCAAGTAAATGGAAGCCCATGGGGTAAAATGCGCCCAGGCATGAAGGGGTTAAAGGAAGGAAATTGCTAAGTGTTGGGAATAAAAGTGGCCCATACAAAATGCGCCCAAGGGAGATGAGCAAGCATTGAAAATCTTCTTAGTAAAAAATAAAAGAACACCCCTCTAAATGCGCCCAAGAGAGGAAGTGAAGGTGGAAAAGGTTCTAAGTGAGAAAGCATGAAGTACACCCTTCCATATGCGCCCAAGGTGATAAAGGACATAAGTCATTTGTCTAAGGCAAGAAAACAAAAGCATAGAGTGAGAAATGCGCTCATGAAATGGGACTTGTAAAAGTTTCTAAGCCACTCAAAGTAGAAGCTAGAAGGCTGAAATGCGCCCAGCCAAGGTTATATGGTGAAGAAATTTCTAGGTAAAGGAAAATAGAAGTTCATGGGCTGGAAGGCGCCCTTGAGGAAGGAAGGGACTTAGAATTTTTCTAAGTCATAAAAAATTGTAGCACACCCTTCTATACCCGCCCAGCAAAGGAAGTGAACGTGCTGAAGTATTTTCCAAGGGTGGAAACGCGCCCAACAAAGGAAGTAAACATGCTGAAGTATTTTCTAAGTGTGGTACAATAGACCTTCCAAATATGCCCAAGCCTAGAGGAGATCAAGCCAGAAAATGCTAGGGCGTGAGAAATGGAAGTGTGGGATTCAAGTTACGCCTATCAAGTGTTGAAGGTGTTTTAAAATCTGCCTAAGTCCAAATGAGGGCTTCACATGTGAAGCGCACCCAAGGCTACAAGGGTGGTGAAAAACGTTCAAGGCGTGGTATGAAGTAAAAAAATAATATCTAAGGCATGGAAATGCTTGGGAAATAAAGGTAAGGGTATCTGTTATGAAGCGCACCCAAGGTAAGTCAATTAAATTAAAAGTTTCTAAGGCATTTTCAAGGGTGAAAATAAGAAATACGCCTAGAGGAGGTGAAGTTTGAAATTTCCAAGGGCAAGGTGAATTGTGCCCGTAAACAGGAGGGGATTTCTTCAAGAAGTCACAGGAAAATGCCAAGGCATGAAAAATGAAGACTGCAAGTGCGAAGTGCGCCCAGAATTAAAATGGAATAAACCTTAGCAAATTTTATTATTTTTCAAAAATAATAAAAATTGAACTTACCGCTTTGTTTGGAAACACATGAAAACGATGAGTTCTGAAGGGAAATTTTTTCTGGGTATTGGACATTTCCCACTGGGAGATGATTTAAACTTCCTCCGCACCTCGTTCATGTCGTTTTGACAAAGATTTTTGCCTGGCGCCTATTGATGAATTTCCTAGGCGAAAATAAATTTTCTAAGGTAGAGAAATGTTTTTACAAAAAATGCCTCGGCTGGTGATGTCAAATGAGCTCCTAGATTAAAGTGGATGGAATTTATAAAACAGATAAAATTGTCTAAGGGGTCAGATACACTCACGAGGAAGAGGTGAAATTTGTCTGAGGCATGAAGAAGTTGAAGATGAAATGAAGTTCGAACATCAAGCATTCAAATGTGTCCTCAACGTGAAATATTTTCTAAGGCACAAACTCCAAACACAAGGTGGTGGATGAGCCCTTGAAGAAGACTTCATGAAATGAACACCATGCACCCAGATGTTGAAAAGTTATGAAAGTTTGCTGAAAATGATGAACTCTATCACATCCGAAGATCAATCAATCAGAACGTGGAAATTAGGTAAGTAAAGTGAATTTATATTATAAGCGTTCCGATGCCCTTCTTTCTATTTTGCAGGATGAACACCGGAGCCAGAGCACGAGGACTTGAGGTGATGAAGTTGGACAACGTTTCAACTTTGGAAAAGGGAAACGACAGTGAAGATTTGTCTAAGGCATTAGGAACGTGATGCAAAGGAGGCTAAATGCGCCCAAGGCAGTGGGCTGAAGAAATATAGAAGTTACAAATGTGTTCAGGAATTAAAACGACAAGAGGGATGAACGTGAACGACTGAGCAGTCGAACTCCGGAGACGATCTTAGAGATTCTTTTACTCTCCTCCTAGCGCAACAAAATTGGCAGGCATAACAGTGGGAACGTGTTTTTGGACGAGAAGCTTCTAGAAGAGGATAGTGGACATTAATTGCTCATTATGGTTCCTGCACGGGAGTGGAGAATATTTTGTGCATTTATTACCCACTCCTCTCCGTGACGGTTTTTAGGGCAAAAAACCCTAATTGCCCTATGTGGCTCGATCTAGGCCCTTTATTGTAATTCAATCTAAGTCGTCCATTGGACTAGGCCAACTATAAAAGGGGCATCCCCCCTCATTTGTAATTATTAGACATTAGATCAAGAGTTGAATTAGAGCTAGAGAGTAGAAGGCATATAACATTTAGCTTAAAAGTTAGCTTAGTTTGAGGAGGAAAGAAAACTTTCCTCTGAAAGTTTTGTAAACGGTTGTTGTGAACACTTTTCATAATACAAAGAGTTTCATTGCTTGGTGATTTCTTCTTTTGTTATGAGTAGCTAGCGAGGCCATTTCATTTTTCCAATTCAAAATAGATAGAGTAAAATAGACTTTTATTTCATGCAAGTAGTCGTTAATTGTGGAGTGTGGTGTTTAGTTTGGACAAGTCTTCCTTTATCCATACCACTAGCGAGCTTGCTGACGGTAAGTTTGCCCTGCGTGGTCAACTGGAAATTTAGTACCTAACTTCGATTGTGATTCGTATGTGTTCATTTGCATTGTTGTGATGGGGTGCGCATGTTGAATCATAATTTGAATATCTTATTCATTCTTTGAAGATTGCACCAACTTTGTCAGAGTTGTTTGAAGGGGAGGCGAAACAAAGTTTGGTTTGAAGATTGTTGAAGCTAATCCTCACATTCCACCTTTTAGAAGTAGATTGTAGAATTTCTCCCCTTATCTCCTTTAAATTCAGTATTTTCTCGATTAACTTAGGAATTAGAGCCTCATTGTCAAATCATTCATGTCTTAACTGCTTCACAGAATTGAACAACTACGTAAGTCCCCTTGGAATACCCAGTATATTCACATCAACCAACTGAGTCTATTCGCGATAAAAGGAACCTTGGAGTTGAACGCATGAACTTTCACGCAATCTTAGCATGCAGAATACTTTGATCAAGAGAGAATAGAGTGACCTTTGGACATTTTATTCTATGTTGGTGTTGTCATAAAACACACGTCAACAGGGCGGAGCCCCCACCACCAAGCCCAAATTAAGACCTCCAAAACCATACAAACCTTCATAGCGTACATCATTTTGCATTCAATATAAGAAGAAAAAAAAAAGTTTTAACTTTAAATTTCATGTAATTTTTGCATTTTTCAAACCTGTTTGCCAAGTCCTGCTGACGGGACTCACCTAGACTCGACAAGTCTGGTGAGTCCGCCAGACTCGGCGAGTTTGGCCAAGACTCATCCGGACTCGGCCGAGTCTGAGTCCAAGTCACCCAAACTCGACTAGGTGGACTCAACTCGGGATTCACCGAGTCCTGGTGAGTCTCGTTACAGAGACTTAAATACATCAATCGCGCTCAATCGGTACAAAAGAAGAAAGGTGACACCATTTTGGTTATAGATTATCATAGATCTTACATTTAGATTTTTGCAAAATTCATAATCGTGGGAAGATTTGAAGTAGGCGTGAATACTTTGATAGTTAAATCTGAAGTTAAGAAGCTATGTAAGAATTTGGAGACTCCCTTTGGTGATACTAGTTTTCTATAGCCTATGCAACTCGAGCACTTCTCTTTTCAAGCAATACTAATATTGAGGCTAATATAAATTGGTTGGTAGAGCACAGAAATATTCTAGATATTAAAGGGAATCACCTAGGTTGCTAATGAAATTGTTTCCCCCCAAATCCAAATCATTTTTAGTTTGTAAAAGGAAGTAGGAGATCGATGTGCTGCTCCTAAGCCCGCAGCAGTGAAGGAGACATGCCCATCCAAAGACTTCAAAATAATGCTAACTACCAACTTACAATGTCGATCTCTTTTGTTGCATTTGAAGTTTCGTTGAAGATAAGCTTCATTTCTGGATGCAATTCAATAACAAAAATATGTTCATTAGCAACTACCAATTAAATGAAAAGTGAATCTGTTGTTGGGTAGCATAAGAAAAATTTAATTATACTTTTGTTTTCAGATAATCCCATAATACAACAAAGAAAGAAAAAGCAATGGATGCAAAAGAAGCACACCTTTCTTTAGAAAGATTGAAGTTAAATGAATTCCCTATCAAATTCCTGTAGATTTAATGGGAAACACTATTCAATGTGAGTAAATATGATAGTTATTATTTAGATTGGAGACAAAGATGAACCATATAGCAATATATTTAAGTGAAAAAGAGCTATAAAATAGTTTTGTTTCAGATTGAATCATTATAGAGAGGTTATGGAAGATTCAATCTAAATCTTATAAAACACACTAAGAATTGGAATACATAGTCCAAACCATCACTCATAAAATGCACTTACAATTGCATGATAGGAGTCACCCATAAAGGAAATTCTCCTGAAAAGTTGTTGTAAGACAAGTCTCTGCAAAGAACAAGCATTCAATGTGAACTTCCATGAAATATTCCTTTCAAAAATTTCTGACAATTTCCATTTTTTTTTCTCAATTGCAAAATTTATTTAAATATTATTGATTATATTTTAATACAACCAAAATAATATTCTTAACAATGAATAGAACATCCATAATTATTATTGCAAATCATTATCCAAATAACATCCATTAAGAATCTGGAATTAATTAGAGGAAACCTAGTAATGGAGCAAACTTTGGTTGGCAGTGGAGGACTAGATGGTGTAGCTGCTACAAATCCCACAGATAAATTCTTTAAAGTCTCTCACTACTCCTTAGATTTCTCTAAGTCTCCTACAAAGCCTAAATATTCCTTTTTGTCTTTTTCCAAATGCTAATCGGCTGCAGGTGGATTATCCTCACATCCCATAAGAAAATATAAGTAGCGGCTAGTGTTGTGAGTCTTGCTGACTTTTCCACTTTAATTCTACTGATGTCACTTGCCACATCCTCCTTTAAAGGGTCAAAGCTGTGATTCCTTTTTGGTAGTCAGCAAACTTAGTAAAAAAAACATTATTTAATACTTTGGTGGGGTGGCAACTTGGGTCAGTTAGTTAAAATATCATTTTGTGCAATGATTATCATTCTTCGGACCTGTACCAGTCATCTATTTGCCATTTTCTTGAGGTATATTTGCTATTTCAATGATGGGTGGTTGATTCTTTGAAGTTGTTTACATGTGGCGATGTTATATTAGTTTTCTTTCATAGCAATATTTGTAACAAATGCATATATTGAATTTGGGAGTTTTGAATGAGCTTACATTGTAACACTGAGTGGTAGTACCGCCATTGAACTGCTCTTGATCTTTTGTTGTTACTCAGCCCACTGCATAAATGGCTCTTGTTACTCACCCCATTGAATAAGTGATTCTTTGGTACTCACTCACCACTGAAAAATGGAAGAGTTACTCATTTTCTTTGTATTCACTCACCATTGGAAAAAGGAGTTGGATTTACATTTTATTTATTGTATACGACTTTACACTGAAAAGTGGAAGTTTTGAGCTAACCCCCACTGAATAAGTGGATATTTGTAAGAGACCTATTGTCTCCAACCCTTGCAAACATATATGTGAATGATGCAATGTTGTTTTATTTTGAAAGTTTTGCAATTTCTTGAGGGTTTTATAATAAATATATGATTTTTATGTATTTTCTCCAATAATGCCAGGCATTGATAAATGCAAAAAAATACACAAAGAACTGAAAATAACTAGAAGAAATCATGAGGCTGCAAATGATATTTATTATCAAAAGAACATTTACAAAGACTTCTAATCAACTTTGCATACCCGGCCTTAAAAAACATTTATTACATGGAAATCTGAAAAAATGTTTGCAGCACTGTATGAAGCTGATAGGGTGAATGATCAGCTGCCAGGACAAAGTTCTCCTCCTTGAAATCCACGCCTAAGTCCTTTACTGCCTTTATCGCCTTTGATGATGATGATATATGCACAAAATTCTAGGCGCCTTGTCTCTATCTTCACATGCCTTGCTTATGAAAGGTGCGGCTGGCATTAATACTTCTGTACGACCTGTAGCAGCATTTGTACAGCCTGAGAATAAATGATCAACAACAATACAAGCAGATATAAAGATGTTTACCCTTCACAATGCGATCTGGTCTCAAACCCTTTAATACTCTTTCACTTTTAGCACAAATAGGACCCCTGGATGAAGCCCCCTCAAGCAATAATATCAGCTGGTATTGCACAGCCTCAGAATTGCATAGACACTGAAGAGTTTTCGTTCTCCAATGCTGTAAATGGCAGAAACCCTAGCTAGCTCCCTCTCCAAACATGAACTCCAAAGACACAATTTAATATTCTCCAAAACATAGTGAAATCGATTGCCTTTGATGCCCTTTTATAATTTCCTCAAGAAGGTCGACCTCTTCACTGTATTTTAATTGCCTTTAAAATCCACTTTAGGTTTTTAATAAAAACCTTATAATAAGTCCTCAACCTTGGGCGCCCAAAACCATAATATTAAAAATGTAATTTAAGCGATTTTAATTAGGGGTCATGGCCTCATCGGAAATAAAGTACACTTTTTGACTTTATAATTTAACTTTATATTATTTAATTATCATTAAAGTACCTTTAATGATAGTTACTCATTAAACATTTAATATTTCGCCCAACCATCTGATTAAGAGGTCAACACTGCATCTAAGACTTGTCCAGGTGCCTTACTAAATATAGTAGCCCTGACTCCCCTAAAATGGTGACTTACTATAAATAGTAAGTATGACTATAAATAGTAAGTATGAAGAACTAAGTCTAACGAAGGCCAAACCTGAACCCACACTAAACTCTGAAGAAGAAAACACACTGATCACTGCCAAGAAGGACCCTCTAACCATTTGTGTTTTCCTACGAGGGCTAGGAATAGGCTAAACCATCGAACTCTGATGCTAACGAAAAAATAGGGACATTACAGTCCGCCCTCCCTGAAATTGCTTGTCCACAAGCAATCTCCACTGCAAAGAAACTCCACTCCTCGAGAGGCCCAAAAGAAGAACTGTGAGATGTCCCGCACATCTCCAACTGACTCTTGTAGCACCAGCATAAACACAACTATGCATAATATCCCTAGATCCCAAATCCAAAATGGAAGTCTACCATGCCTGCTACCCTCCGACTTCCTCTATGCTAACCTGATCTCAACTTCACCATGCCAAGAGTGGTGAAACAACCCAATGCGACCCGTCCAATACATAGTGTCAAACCTGTCACCACCTAGATCCCAAAAGCACCAAACCTCACATCCATCCGTCATGAAGTGATACAAATATATGAAAGTATTCGCAACACAATATCTCTCTCTATCCTCTACTGAAATATGCTGGGCAATTTTTTTTTTCAATTTTTCACAACTAATTTCACCCATTAACATTAGTGAAATCATAAACCAGCTAAAGGGAACCCTTCCTCTTTTTGTTCAACCCAGATCCCAGTATGGGCAAGGTGAGAGCATACTTGAAAGGGGATCGTTAGCTTAAAACTGAAACTGAAGAAACGTAACTCTAACCAAGAATGCACCCTAAGACCCGATGTGGGAGGAGGGGCGAGCATATGGTCAAAGGATCCATGAGTGTTGTGACGGCTCAACCGATCAGCAGTATGATGTTACAATGCATTACATAAAGTAACTAGGTGGCTTGCCAACCTCTTCCACTTTTCAACGGGTAGTACATGAAAGTAAGTACAGAAAATGAAAGACTGAGGCAAAGCCAGTCTCTTCCACAATCGTGGGAATTACAAAGTGCTTAGCAAATTATAAGAATGCTGACAGTACTACTGTTCAACTTACAATGAGATAGAATGCCTGCCAAGAGCACAAGATTACAAGCCTAGTAATGCTGCAATGATAGAATATGACTTCCAAATGCTCACTAAGACTATAGAACTCAATCCCACCCCGAATGACGAACTTTCCTAACTCTGATTTAATAAACCAAAAACTAAATATCTTAACCAGCAATTGTAATGCAAGCTAAAATGCTCCTAACATACCCGATTGACATGAGACTGAATGCAAATGACCCTAGGAATGATGGCGCCCAATTCCCAATGGAGAAAACCCAGCTTAAAGCCCTTGATAATTTATGCACGGATCCCAATGCTCAGCAAGATGGTAAGGCCCTCAAGGAGGGGCGATTTTGCATTTAAAAAACAGAAACCTCATCAAAAAATCTGCAACTTAACACAAAGGGTCGCCCTTGGCAAAGAAACAGTTAGACACAGTACCCAGAACGATGCTATTTTTATTTTGTGAGATATGAGTAAAAACTACAATCAGTTGAGCAAAACCAACTCCTCTGAAAATCTGATAAAATGCAAATGACTCAACTACAACATGCTCAAAAATCCTCTCAAAGACTAAGAACAACCCTATCTTAACTAGTTGCTATCTTTCAAGCAAGAAGCTAAGCCAAGCTAGGGGATATGCTTTCCCCGAAGCACTCAATCACCATTCCGATAGCATAACTTTGCAATAGACTCAAGGTAACCAAATGAAGAACCAACACTTCCTTTTATAAACTCAGCAAGGCATCTCTAGAAGCCTCTAGAAGGTACGCCCAAAGAAGGAGTCAACCTAATTTGAAATTCTAAGTTGACTCATTCCCCTCCAAGTTGGCGTCCCACTTTTGAAGAAATATTTTAATTTTAAAACAATTACCACTTCCTCAAGTTGGCGTCCCATTCCACAAGGTCAAACTTTATCAAATGGGAAATATTTCACTTAAGCCTCCTGATGAGGCGTCCACCCCTGAAGTCCCCCTTTTCAAAACTACTTAAGTCATGAAGCTAGGCCAAAGGGTCATAATTAAAATATAACATTATTTTAATTAAAATAACTTATCTCTCCAGAAAATGCATCCAGGAGCCAAACCCAATACAACCAACTGAACTGCTCGATGAGAAAAGCCAAATGTACTAATGCCAATAGGACCACTGCCAGAAATAGAATTTACTAAAAATAGTAAATTCAGGAAGTTACTTGGATCAACATGCATGCTATACCGATGTGAAGCTCTCTGGAAACCCAGAAAGAATTCGCGAATCAAACTCCAAGATTCCAAAAGCAAGTCTCAGAGAAAGATGAAACATCCTCCTAGAAGATAGGAAACCCTAATTTCCACTTCCGAGCAGCCTATGGGTCTCCGGAATAGGCTAACGGCCAGCTGCCAGATCACTGTTGAGAAGGGGACATTACATCTACCAAAATCCCATGGATGTGCTGACTAACCAAGCCATCATGCCCACTGCCACAACAACCTCCCGGAAGCCCTATCTCCCATTGAAACCCTGAAGTGGAAAAATTTGTCAGGTACACACCAACATGATGGTAATCCAACCTGTAATCCTGCAAGTAATCCCCTGCAAACAACTGAGTCAAGTACTTGCAGCCTCTAGTCCCATCTTCTGAAGATGACAACTCTCCAACCCACAATGGATGGTACAAACTCTGAGCCAATCCACACTAGTGCATCAACAAATCCTCTGTGTGTGGAATAAAAGAGAAATGATGAGCACTCCTCACTATGCAGTCAAGATAAAAAGCACCGATCTCTGTCAATGGATGACCGTCATAGTTCAGGGCAACACACTCTGCATCCCTTTCATTACTCTTGTCACTAGAATCAGAGGATGGCACATGTCTCTGATCCCGAATGGCTAATGGGGTAGGCGCACTAGTAACCCTCTCTACGAACCCAATATCACTCATCCCATCTGCATCTTCTGCACCTGTAACTGTGAGGGATGTAACCACATCCTCAACCTACTCACAACCATAATCCGTGGATATATGTTCCTCACCAACTACTGCCAAAGAAACCTGAATTGTATCTGTAGATGGTGAAGACTGTGCCAAACTCAACTCCACGGTAAGCTCCTCTATCCGTGACTGTGAATCTTGAAGGGCCAATTGAGCGCTCCTCAACGATTCCATAGTCACCTTGAGCTCATGAGTGAGCTCATCAACCTCCTCTTCCTTTCCCTTCAGTGCATCATAACAGATGCCATCCCACTCGAGAAGATAATCTCTGTCAGCAAGTATCTATAGGTAATTTTGTTTCATTTTTCCAATTGCTTCTTGAAGTGCATGAATCTCTGCAAAGGAAAGGCCACCACCACAATGCCCATCTACCATGAGAGTACTCCAACTATAGGTAGCCAACATCTGACGAGCAACATCATAATTCTCTATGGTTGTGGCAATCATGTTGTCATCAACCTTTAATTGCCTTGCTAAATGATGATACCCTTGTGACAAAACATTTCCACGCAAATCGACAAATCTTTCGATTTGCCATCTGCACTGTGATATGAGGCTGAGTTGACGTCACTCACCTCATGATAAGCAGCATCATGTGTGCTATCAACTGTGCACAAATCAACAGCTAAGGTATTGCTGCTATGTACATCATCGAATGCCTCAATTGACAAGGTAGAAGTTGTTGTTTTGACAACATCTTCACATAGTTCTGTTGCATGTCCATCCAAAGCACGATCCATGGCCTCTAGATCATCCTTATGCTCAAGCAAGGGACTGTTGTTGTCAAAATCAGAATTGTTATCATGACTGATAACAACTTCTTGAGCGCTAATAATGTCAATATTCTCTTCAAATCTCACCTTTTCTTTCACCTACTACTCCTCAACCAAATAGGGCCCCAACTTGTCTTTACACTGGTCAAAGACATTGCACACCAACACATAAGCAGCTGGCGATGTCAATTTTTCTCGCCAGCGTACTGCTAGAAGTAGTGTCATGATAGGCTGAGATACATTATCACTGTTATCAATAATGGAAGTCATAATAACTCCCATGTAGTCCTGGGTAGATCGATCATGTGTTGAGCTGATGGATTCCAAGAAGAGTCGGAACAATTGCAACACAAGATCATGATGAACAAAATCAAGCATGGCAACACATGATCTCACCCGTGCCATCAAATCCAATAACTTAACCTTTCCTCCAATGTAGGACTACCAATGTCATCAATCCCAACCATATTGCCAATGATTAGTTGAAAAACCTCACCCATGGTGATCGCATCATAAGGCACCCACGGAACTATGATCCTCATGAACTGATTGATGCATAGGGCAACAATGAGCCTAGCCTCACTATCACTATCTCTCAAGTACCTATGCTCACTCAATGCTTCCACTGTAGGAGCCATAGCTATCTGAAGCAATGCTGAAGGTGGTTGTTCTACGAAACTTAAACTCTTCCAACCTTCTCAAAATACACAATGTATCTAATCTGGATTGTAATGATTTGCTAAGTATTTTACGCTGTTCATATAATATCCTAGCTAACCATTTTCCATCACCCAATTCCATTATTCCTCCACTGCTTGAACTCATTTTGACTGGAAAGTAATGAAGCCAAATAACTGAGTGCTGATCACTCAAATTTCAACTATGAGAGCTGCATGGATTTTTTAAAATAAACCCCAATAGGTTGGTAGGTAACCGCTCTGATACCACTGTAAGAGATCTGTTGTCTCTAACCCTTGCAAACATATATGTGAATGATGCAATGTTGTTTTGTTTTGAAAGTTTTGCAATTTCTTGAGGGTTTTATAATAAATATATGATTTTTATGTATTTTCTCCAATAATGCCAAGCATTGATAAATGCAAAAAAATACACAAAGAACTGAAAATAACTAGAAGAAATCATGAGGCTACAAATGATATTTATTATCAAGAGAACATTTACAAAGATTTCTAATCAACTTTGCATACCCGGCCTTAAAAAGCATTTATTACTTGGAAATCTGAAAAAATGTTTGCAGCACTATATGAAGCTGATAGGGTGAATGATCGGCTGCCAAGACAAAGTTCTCCTCCTTGAAATCCATGCCTAAGTCCTTTATTGCCTTTATCGCCTTTGATGATGATGATATATGCACAAAATTCTAGGCGCCTTGCTTATGAAAGGTGCGGCTGGCATTAATACTTTTGTACGGCCTGTAGCAGCATTTGTACGGCTTGAGAATAAATAATCAACAACAATACAAGCAGCTATAAAGATGTTTACCCTTCACAATGCGATCTGGTCTCAAACCCTTTAATACTCTTTCACTTTTAGCACAAATAGGACCCCTGGATGAAGCCCTCTCAAGCAATAATATCAGCTGGTATTGCACAGCCTCAGAATTGCATAGACACTGAAGAGTTTTCGTTCTCCAATGCTGTAAATGGCAGAAACCCTAGCTGGCTCCCTCTCCAAACATGAACTCCAAAGACACAATTTAATATTCTCCAAAACATAATGAAATCGATTGCCTTTGATGCACTTTTATAATTTCCTCAAGAAGGTCGACCTCTTCACTATATTTTAATTGCCTTTAAAATCTACTTTAGGTTTTTAATAAAAACCTTATAATAAGTCCTCAACCTTGGGCGCCCAAATCCATAATATTAAAAGTGTACTTTAAGTGATTTTAATTGAGGGTCATGGCCTCATCGGAAATAAAGTACACTTTTTGACTTTATAATTTAACTTTATATTATTTAATTATCATTAAAGTACCTTTAATGATAATTACTCATTAAACATTTAATATTTCGCCCAACCAACTGATTAAGAGGTCAACACTGCATTTGAGACCTATCCAGGTGCCTTACTAAATATAGTAACCTCGAGTACCCTAAAATGGTGATTTACTATAAATAGTAAGTATGAAGAACTGAGTGTAATGAAGGCCAAACCTGAACCCACACTGAACTCTAAAGGAGAAAACACATTGATCACTGCCAAGAAGGACCCTCTAACCATCCGTGTTTGCCTATGAGGGCCAGGAATAGGCTAAACTATCAAACTCTGATGCTAACAAAAAAATGGGGACATTACAATATTACTTCCAGTTGTTTTAATTCAAGTATAATTGTAATCCCCTACACCGTATGCTTTGACTTCGCACATACTGGGAACTTGGTGATCAAAAAGTGGAAAGGAAGTTTCTTGGCATTTCATTTTGTTGCCAACCTGTGGGAAACTAACCCTTGTTGCTAGATTCTTCAAGTGCTAAGCTTTGGTTTAGCAGTTGTATAGAAAATTTTTGTGGCTTTGAGTCTCAACAAGGGATTCATCATTCAAGGCATTGTCAACAATTGTGAATCATGGCCTCATATAGCACGTTCTCTATTCTTGTTCTCCCATTATCCAAACTAAGAGATCCTCTTCATGAAATTCTTACCGATGCATTGTCACCAAATCTTACAATTCCACCATTAACTCTTTTTTAAAGTGATAAAATTTCTCTTATCACCTGCCATATGTCTCGAACATCCACTGTCTATATAACACTTATCATTTTCATTTCTAGCATGTAGGCCTATTTGAACTATCATACTTTTGAACTTTCTTCTTCCTTTTGTTCCACCTCCTTGTTTTTCTTAGGAGGTTCCAATAAACTGCTTTTGCAAAACTTTGCTAAATGTCCAAGATTATTGTACTTATGGCATATTATATTAGGATTCATGAGTGGAGCGAATGAGTTGATATTTTTGTTCATCATCCCAAATCTTCCAATCTTGTTTCTTGCAAGGTTAGCTCTAGCATGTGCTCCATAATTCATAGTTCTATGTCTATACTTATTTCTAGCATTCAATTTACAATTTATTGCCTTATGCCCAAACTGATTGCAAACAAAACAATGGCCAAGGAAAGAAGGATAGAACTTGTTTGTATGTACCTACCTCCATGGGAGAGATATTTTGAATAGTCCTTTCATGGTTTGCCATTAATTCTCCTCTCTTTTGTTGGTTTTGTTGTGACCTTTTCACACATCACCCCATCCAAGATGGGGACCCCCTAATTTTCGCTCCATTCTGGTCTTTTGGCTTTGGTTTTCTCCGTCTCTGATCTTTTTCCCTTCCGGGAATGTCCCGTCATTTGACCTAGGTCGAAATGATTGCCAAGTCTGCAAAATTAGGGTTTCTATCCTTCAGGCTTGTTTGAGGTCAAATAGAGTTATCAAGGTAAAATCTGAGTGCAGCAGTATAGTCAGAAGGCTCAAGGCAGGATCCCACTGAAATCTTAATGAAATCGGACAACTTACTATTTTTAGTAAGTACCTAATATGGAGGCCTTTTCCTCAAGATTTCGGGATTCTAACTACTTCAGCACATCTAGGCAACTTCAAGGTGCCTACACATGAAATTTGAACAAATTCAGACAACTGGCTATTTTTAGCAGTTCAGCCTTCAGGGGCCATTTTCAAGGTTTAAACATATGATTTTCCAATGCATGATTGGAGAATGGATCTGGGTTTTTCAAGACCTTCGTGATGGTATAACATGCAAATCGAGATGGTGACTTTCAATGGTACAGCCTTCCGAGGCTATATTTAGGGTTTGCATGCAGTGATTTTCAGTGCATGTCTAGATATTCCTTATGGATTTTGCAAGGGCTTCGCAGTGGTGTGACATGCAAGCAGAATAGATCAGTTTTCAGGGACTTACTATTTTTAGCCAGTGCCCGCATGTTGACCAGTTTTTTGGGTTTTTTGAGATCCCACGGGCACTGTGACATGCAAACTCATCCGACATCAAATTAACCACTCTCCAGACATTTACTATAAATAGCAGTTCCACCCCAACAGCTACCCAACACTTCAGTTCAGCAAGCAAAATGACAGACAATATAAATCAAGTCAAATAGGAACAGTCCAGAGTACATGCAAGTCAGATTAGGGTTTCAATTGCTATGCCTAAAAATAGAGTGGAACGAAATGTAGAGATGCCAAAACGAAGCACACCACCATGATCAACATCTTCCAGGCTGCCTACTAGCAAAATTTGAGCACGATCTGAATACTTACTATTTTTAGTAAGTCACCTCATGGCTATAAATAGCACGTCTGTGCCAGAGGTAGGTGTGAACAGGACACTTAAGTCATCAAGATCAGGTGGAGCAAATTTCAAGACAAACAGAGCTACAAAGGTCAATTGATTTTAGGGTTTGCTAAAAATAGCATGTCAGGCTGGGCAGAGAGTATAAACAAGGTGGCAAAGTCAGTAGAAGCACAACCACGCCTACCCTAGCTCAGAACAGGAAGGATGCATGAAAACCCTTATTTCTCCGGATTTGCTAAAAATAGAAGGCCAAGGTGTGGCTAGGGCATTGGGAACTCATAGATAAAACTAGCCTGAACAATCATGAAATGCGCCCATGGCATAGAGAAAATTGATAAAATTCTCTATAAGTGAAATTTCCTTCACACCAGGCAAAATGCGCCCTCAAGGGTTGAAATGGAAACAACTTAGGCAAAATGCGCCCAAAAATTCCTTGAGCATGGGTCAAATGCGCCCACAAAGGGTGAAGGCATAGCAAAAAATGCTAAGGCATGGAAATTCCTTCATGCCACCCCATATGCGTCCTCACTTGGAAGATGACTAGCAGAAATGCGCTCAATAGTGGAAGAGGCCATGCTAAAATGCGCCCAAGGGAGATGAAAGGTCATGAAGGCGTGGGAAATTCCTCCCCACCCCTTCAAATGCGCCCACAAGTTCCTCCTACCCATGGCAAATGCGCCCAAGGTGGCCACATAAGGAAAAGCGTGGATAAGGTAAGGGGAAAATGCGCTTAGGCAAAGAAAGTTTCCTCACCTTAGGTGAAATGCGCCCATGTTTTCCCTCTTCACATGCCATTTGCGCCCAAGGGAGATGAAAGGTCACTAAGGCGTGGGGAATTCCTCCCCACCCCTTCAAATGCGCCTACAAGTGGAAGTGGTATAGGTGATATGCGCCCTTGTGAGGTAAAATGAAATGTAAGGTTCTAGGCGTGAAAATTTTCTAAGGGATGAAGATGAAAATTGATGCATGAAATCAAATGCGCCCTTCATGGGTGATTTAAAATATGAAATTTTTCCTAGGAATTTTTCCTAAGGCAAAAATTGCTAAGGCGTGGAAAGATAAAAAAGATAAAGTGGAAGCTCACACCCTCAAATGCGCCCCTCATGGGTGATTTAAAATTTTAATTATTTTCTAAGGGTGAGAAATATGCCCAAGGAAGAGGTGAAGTTGGAAATTTTCCAAGAACAGGATGAAACACGCCCAAGGCCAAACAGGAGGAATTTTTCAAGAAAAACAAAGAAAGTGCCAAGGCAGAGAAATTGAAAATTGCAGGCGTGGAAGACATCCAGAGTGAAAATCAATGAACCTTAGCAATTTTATAATAATAAAAATTAAATGTACCCCTTCATCCGGATACACATGAGAACGACGAGTTCTGAAGGGAATTTTCTTTTGGGTATTGAACGTTTGCAATTCAGAGATGATTTGAACTTACTCTACACCTCGCTCATGTCGTCTAGACAGAGAATTCTGCCCGGTGCCTATTTTGATAATTTCTTAAGGCAAATTCAAGAAATTTCTCTAAGGCAAAATGAGGGAATTATGTCTTCACGAAGTGTTTTGCTTGAGGATTGAAACTGGATAAGTTTACCGAAGCAAGCATGAAACAAAATGACTTAGCCAGATGAATTAAAATTGTTCAAAGAAGTGATGGATTCAATATTTTAAAATGCAAATGTGATGAAGCAGGCCTGTGCAGGGATGATGAAATTTTGAAATTCTAGAAGTCTAAGATTTCGATGCTCCGGATGACAAGTGTTGCAACTGGCCAAAGGGGGGGAAAATGGAATTTGAAAATGTGCTAAGTATAGCCTCTCCTGGATTTCGACCTGGCTATAAGATTCTAAGTCCTTTTCATATCTCTCACAAGTTGTTGAATGTAAAACACTCTCTGGGGTTGAAGTACGAATTTGTGATGAAATTTCTAAGTTGCTGAGAAAATTCGAATTTGTGAGGAAATTTCTAAGCTGCTGAGAGGTACGAGTATGCAGACAGAGAGATTGAATTGACAGAGGCATGGCTTCGCAAAGTTTGAGGATTGAAGCTGCTGAAGTGCGAACTTTTCAGTCCCAGGTTGAGTTGCTGAAAGGTATGATTTGAGGAGAAGCTTCTCAAATTGCTGAAGTGCGACTTGAAGTTAAAAGGGTGAAGTTGCTGAGAAGTACGAAGTTGCAAACAAAGATCTCAAATTGCTGAATGCTGAAGTGCGAATTTACAAAACTGCTGTGAAATACGAATTTAAGAAGAGTAAATAAGTTGCTGAAAATGCAAAGTTAGAAAGAAAGTGCGAAGTTGAAAAGAAGTTTCAAAACTGTTGAAGGCGAATTGCTGCAAGCAGACCTTCCCAAGCATTTGACATTGTATTGTGAAACCAAATAAACTTCTAAAAAGTTGAAGTAAACAGTTGAGGTTTGCAGCTGAAAGTGACAAAGTGTTGCAGCCTTTTTATTTAAAAATCTGTTGGCACCCTCAAAAGTGATATATTATTGTTATAAAATCTTGTTTTCTAATGACTCTCTTGCCTTTTTGCAGAATGGACGAATCAAGCGAAAGAGCTGCAGGCAGAGGGAACCACGCTGAATCTACAAGAGCAAGCACATCCAAACAGGCAGTGATAAAGAAACTGAGCAAATCCTTCCTGCCAGAATTGATATTTTCCTCAAGGCTAGGCAAACTGACTGACACAAACAGTGGCTCGTTCAACTTGGAAACGTTCAGGAGGAGAATAATGGGGACTGGAGGTCATCACCCATCAGTTACCTCACACATCGTAAGGAGTGGACTCTATGTAGCTGCTAGTTTTCCTCCTGCCATCCGGTGTCCAGAACTAATCATGGAATACACCAACTACTACAACACTGAGTAGAGGACTATCATTTCGCTAGATGGCAAGATATTGGCCAACCTTACACCGGAAGCAATTGGAGAAGCATTCGGAATTCCAGTCCATGAGAAGATGATTTATAAGACAAGGGAGAGGGCTGAAAAGATGTACTCATCCACGTTTGACCGGTGTGTTGATTTGATAAATATCGGGTGGATGAACAAGCCTAGGCCAACTCGCACAAAATTGCCTAAGCAAATAATCTCAGAAGATTCAAGGCAAGAATTTTGTGACTTAATAATGATGCTGAGCAGAGTTGGAGGATGCCCCCAAGCGTTCATCTTTGAACCTTGGATGTTTTATTATGTCAGCTTGGTGCTGGAAGGCAAGGATTACGTGGATTGGGCACTGATGATCAGTGACAACATACATGAGCAACTCCGTGGTTTGAGTAGAACAAAAACATTTTACATGTGCTCTTACATTGTCTACATGCTAGCCCGAATGATGAAGTACAACGGAATTTCATATAAGGAACCAATCAGGTGTGGTTCCCATCAGTTCAGAATACATGAAGCTTGTCCGCAATTGCATTTGACAAGCACCACCAACTACAAAAGGGTCAATGACGCCTTCACCATGCACATAACGAGGACCTTGCAGCAAAGGACTCACCATAGAATATCTAAAGAGGCACAGGAGCTAATTGAGAAGTTCGGATGTTGGTTTATCCAATTTCCGAAGTTTACCTACATAAGGCTGCAAGGATTTTCCTCTTATCCTTATAGATTGCCCCGGTATCCCACGAACAGAATAGTGATGTTGGAGATATCTAGGCAACTTATTGCCTATGATAAGATTCAAAAGAAGAAGAAGAAAGGTGGACTTGGATTCCCAATTACCATGGGGAATTCTGACGAGATCTGGCCATCACTACAAGTAGCAAGGGAGGCAGAAAATGAACTCAAATTCTTCCACCCCTCCTACCATACCAGCAGGCAGCACTACGATCCCCACAGGAACATTAGATGGATATTGTCTGAGGAATTCAGGCATAAAGCGCAGATTGAAGACTTTTGGGCAAGTGCAGTGGATGAGATCGAGGTTAGGAGGAGAAAGTTTTTTCGGATACCGTTGGTGATGATCAGGGAGTGCGAGATTGTCCTAGTGCCACATCAAATCGAAGAAGATATAAATGTTGTACAAGCTGATTACGAAACAGTGAGGGGTACGCCTTTACCACTCCCGGATTGGTTAGAGCTAGAGATTACCGACTTGGATACACTTTGTACTCCAGTCTTAACATTTACACAGAGTTGGGTGGAGCGACATGTGAGCTGACTTAAGGAAAGATCAATTCCCCTCACATACAATTTGATGGGAGATCACAGATCACCGGCTGCTAGGCAGAGAAGACAGGTTGATCAAACTCCAGAGCCAAGAGGAAAAGAGCCAGTTCGACCTGAGCCTCTTAAGAGTTGAGGAATCCTTGCACACACCATCACGGGCACAATCTCCGAGTTTGTAGGAAGTGTCACTGTTTGCTGATAAGAGAAAAAGGTTGAATGCAGAGCAGGCAGTGCAAGTGCCAAGTCAGCCACCTCATAGAGAATCAGTGGGCCAAAGCATCAACATGCCCAAGGAAGAAAATCAGCAGGAGACGGATGAGGGGACGACCACTGATACTCAATTTCAGCAGGAGATTGAGGCAGCTCTCGAGGATGATGCTACTTCAGATCAGGATGCCCAGAGCTTAGGAGATACTGAGCCAATTGATGATGATGAGCCTCATTAGAACAAAGGCAGGGAGGAAGTTCATGAGGTAGAGGCCGAGGTTGAGCAGCCTTTTGTTATCTCAGATATGCGACAGGAGGTGCCAAAATGGCTAAGGGACAGGATGAGACGTGATCCTATAGACGAGACTGACCCAGCAGTTGAGATGGAAGAATTATTGAGGAGGATCAGTGCACCTCCAACAAAGAAGAAGGCCAGGAAGTTCTCCAAAATATCAATAGATGAGGATGGCTCTCGAACATTACATGTGGCAGTGCCTAGAGTAGAGTGTGATCGGGATGAGGCCATTCCCGAAAATTATGTGATTACAACTATGGAACTTGGCCGCCCTACTGGAGCACAGGTAGTTGAGGAGTGCGATAATTCATATCAGGCACTCAAGGATAGATTGTCCTATGTTGATGGCAAATATAAGAAATTGAAGGTGGAGCACAAAACACTAATTGGCTATGTGCAGCACTTGTCCCGTCCTTGTGGGCAAGACAATCCGGCAATTCAGCTTCTAGCTGAATTTTCCAGAGAGTCAATCAGTGGGTTAGAGGATTCGAAAAGAATGGCACAACATGCAGACAAGTGGGTTGCCAACGTTCATGTTGAAATAGGAAAGTTTATGGAGGACCTTGCGCATGCCTATCGGCAAGCCTCCGATATTATGGCAAGAATGGATGCAGTCAACCATGCTTGGGGTGAAGCTCGTATCTATCAGACGAAAGTTATTCTTTGTTTAGGAGCGTTGATGCACACACCTCTACAGGTTTTGGTTGAGGGAGGTGTATTTCAGGAGGGAGATAGATATGACTTCGCCGGATGGTATTCTTCAGTGGTCACAGGCCGAGGATTCTACGATGCATCACAGATAGATTCGGTCAGGGTCAGGAAGGCCATGACAAATATTTTGGATGGAGTCCTCAATACATTGGAGGCAATCTTTGCCAGGAGGCTGACTTTTGAAGAGGTGACTACAGATGGTTTGAAGAACAGATTGACACCATTCTTTTATGAGGTGAAGACCTTTGTTCAGGACGACTTTGAGAACACCTCTACGTTCTATAGTATTATTCATAACACCGAGGACGCCCTTGTTTCCTGGAAGAAATCTTGTGCCCGACACAGGCAAACAGTTACAGTATTAGAGTTTCAGTTGGATCACATTCCTCCCATTTCGGATTAGGAAGTTGAGGCAGTATTGGCCAGGTTCATCAAGTTTGCAGCCAATGAAAAGGAGAAAGGAAACACCCTTCTAGATGATGATCTTCTGGAAGGGGACAATGTGCATTGATTGCAGATAGTGGTTCCTGATGAGGAGTGGAGAATCTCCAACACATTCATTGCCCCACTCCTCTCAGTGGCGATTTTTAGGGCTAGAACCCTAATCAGGGCTTAGGTGGCTTGATCTGAGCCTTCCATTGTATTTGAATCTAAGTTGTCCACTGGACTGGGCTTAATATAAAAGGGGTATCCCCCCTCATTTGTAATATATCATATTAGAGTCAGAGATAGATCAGAGCTAGATAGAATTGGAGATAGAAGTTAGAGAGTAGAGCTAGGAGTTAGCTTAGTTTGAAAAGGAAAGAAAAGCTTTCCCTTTGAAGGTTTTTGTAAAAGGTTGTTGTGTAAGACTCTTATAATATAAGGATTTTCATTGATTGGTGAATCTTTCTTTCGTTGTGAGCAGTTGACGAGACTTTTTCGTCTTTCCAATTCAAGTAGATTAGAGTAAAGTAGACTTTGTTTTATGCAAGTAGACTGTGGTGCTTGGTTTGGGCAAATCTTCCTTTATCCATACCACTAGCGGGCTTGTTGATGGTAAGTCTACCCTGCATGGTCAACTGGAATATCAGTACCTAACTTTGGTTGTGATTCGAGTGCTCACTTGCATCGTTGTGATGGGGTGCGTATGTTGAATCACAATTTGAATATCTTACTCATCCTTTGAAGATTGCACTCAGAGTTGTCCGAAGGGGAGGCGAAACAAAGTCTGGTTTGAAGATTGTCGAAGTCGGCCCTCTCATTCCACCCTTTAGTAGTAGATTGTAGAATTCCTACCCCCATTCTTTTTAAATTCAGCATTTCCCGGTTGGTTTAGATATCAGAGCATCACAGTCAAAATCTTTCATCTACTTGACGAAATTGAACAATTACGTAAGTCCCCTTAGAATACCCAGCATATTCACATCAACCAATTGAGTCTATTCGCGATAAAAGGAACCTTGGAGTTGAACGCATGATCTTTCACGCAATCTTAGCATGCGGAATACTTTGATCAAGAGAGAATAGAGTGATCGTTGGACATTTTATTCTGTGTTGGTGCGGTCATAAAACACCCGTCAACAGGTTTCACCCTTGATGGAGTCTTGAACTTTTTGTGAGTAGGTTTTCTAATTTTGTGTAATGTCCCCTTTTTAGCCCTATGCTTTTCAGTGGCCGATAGCCTAATTATGGAGTCTCGTAGGCTACTTGGAGATAGTTTTAGGGTTTCCAAGATTCTTGGAGGTTTCTCTAAGTCTTTATGGGTTTTCTAAGATCCTTGGTGGGCAATCACTGCTATTTTTAGCAATGTCTAGTTTTAGTAAGTTGCATTTGCATCTCAGAATGTTCTTATTTTGAGTTTGGACACACTTACTATTTTTAGCAATATGCTATTTTTAGTAAGTGTTTTTCTGGCAGTGGTCTTGGTAGCAGTTCAGTGCAGGGTTCCTATTTCTGGCAGTGGTGGCAGATGCAGTGGTTGGCATCTTGTTATTTTTAGCAGTTGGCTTCTCCACCATCCTTGGAGTTCGAAAAAGGAAAGGTTCACAACTTAAGTTAATTTTATAATGTTAAGTCACCTTTTTGACCCCCATGCCTAGGATGAATAACTTAAAATTGTTTTAAAAAGGTGGACTTGAACTTGGATGCCAAGATGGGAAACAAGTATTTTAAAAGTAAATTTTATGCATAGATCAAGGTGGACGCCAAAGTGAAGATATTAAATGATTTTTATAAAGTATTTTATTCCCCAAATGTGGCATCCCATTTTGGGGGGGGGGGGGAGAAGAATTCAAACTTCTGGGGTCTCAAAAGCTATTTATGTGCCCTCAGTGCTCTCATTTGCATACGCTAATTTGTGATAACGAAGTGCTACTGAAATGCAGAGAGATCTCCTTGGGCTTTGAGGATGAAAACCCTCTAAGTCGACTTCAGTTTTTAGATTGCAAGATGTCTCCTAGTTGAATAGTGGTGTAGCTCCATTTTAGGGGTTGCAATTGAGCTTATACTGGTGATGGCTTCCTTGTTTCCTTCAGTTTTGAGTTGCTATGATGTCTTTTAGCTTTTCTTTGGTGTGTTAACTCTGCTTGCAGCGTTTTGAGGACATTTTTGGAGTGATATTTGGAGTTTTCAGATTGCTGGTCCTTGCTTACCCTTGCCCAACCCTACTACCTTTTCATTCACACCGGATGAAGGACTAAAGATCCTTTTGTGGGCATTTGATCATCTTTTTCATGCTTGGGCACTCCTATGCCTAAGTTTTGGTGATTTTAGGAGTGTGGAATTTCTAAGAGCTGGTCGACCTACCTAGGAGGCCATACACTTGGCTGGGAGGTTGTTTTGGCACGTGATATTGTTGTTCAATCTTGTTGGTGACAACTTACTAGCTTGCATTGGACACCTAGGCTTGCTTCATCATTTGCAAGTGGTTTGGTGAGATTCCGTTGAGTATTGGAGGAGTTATGATCATTTGAAGGTTGTTGGATAGGGTTTCAGGCCGTTGTTCATGCATATCAGATTGCTGATTAGTGTATCAGACCTGTAGAAGTAGCCTACCTACTGACTTCGATGGCCCTATCTTGAAGTATACTTGTTCTAGTTTGAATGGGGTGTTCTCATTCTTCATTATATCATCTTGGGAGGGTGTTTACTTCACACTTCTATCATTCTTTAATGTCCCCTTTTTTCGATGTCCTCTTTTTTGGCTAGTTGGAGATTTGACCCACTTACTATTTTTAGTAAGTGCTATTTTTAGTAACTAGTCTTGGCGATAGTATAATGTAGGGTTTCCTATTTGGGCAGTGTGTGGCAGTGGTCAGGTGAGCTCTAATGTTTTATACCATTTTGTTGTTTGGGAGTGCTTACTATTTTTAGCAGTTGCTATTTATAGTAAGTCTATTTTTGGTAACTACACCTGGCGATAGTGCAATGTAGAGTTACCGTTCTTGGTAGGGGGTGAGTTTTCTCCATTGTCTGATTTATTATTGGTTAATTCATCACTAAAAGTATTAAAGTTGTTTTTTAATAAAAAGGGGTTATAAGCTTGGATTATAAAAAGGACCCCTTGGCCTAGTGATAACAACGTTGATTTAAAAGGGGGCCATTGTACTTTTAGTGGACACAAATTATTTAAGTTTATTTCATAAAGTTATGGCAAAATGTTATGTCCAAAAAGTGGATGTCCCCCATGAGGAACTTTTGATTATGTTTTAAAATGAAAAGCAAATTATTAAAAAGGCTAGGATGGGCATTGGGTTTTTGGAGGGAAAGTTATTCAAATTGGAGGTTGCCCTAATTTTTCCCTCCACTTCTATTTAATTTTCCTTTTGGCTCTCATTTGCACATGGAGGATTTGACAATGTAAGGAGACTCTGTTGGATTGTTTCCTAATTGTGAATGTTGCAGATTGAGGACAAAAACCCTCATTTCTAGCACTGGTTTCGGTGGTGAGAGATCCACCCTAGCTAGTTGGAGTGGTTCTACTTTAGGGATCACCATTGTGCTTACAAAGTTCTTGATTTTCTTCATTTTGGGGATGAACAATGAAGATATTTTTGGTATTTTGATGTGGGTTTTGGAGTTTTGGGTGTGTATGATTCTTGGCTTCGTATTGGTGGTGATTTTGGAGCTTCTTCAGTGGTCTGATTGCTTTTCAAAAAAATTGTAAATTTCCTTTTTGACAGGGTCTAAAATTGAAAATTGTTCGGAGCTCCGTGCATGTGTGACCTATGGTTCTAGGTATTTGCTCATTGGACTTCCCTCATCTTGGCACCCCATTTCAAATGCTTAATTGAGTTATTTGTTGGAGGACTGATTTTTAAGGGCAGATCGCCCTATCTAGGGAGTCGTGCCATTTTGGTGTTCAAGGAAAGGGGTCTGCTGATGTATGGACTCTTATTTCTGCTCTCCTTGGTGGTTGATTAGCTGGGTTTTGACGTTGGATTCCATGGGTCCTTTGGCATTTCACATATGTAACGTGCGGTGCAAGTTGATGATCAAGTTGTTGTTGTTGTATGATCATTTCCAAGTCTGAAACTGCTATATACAAGTCTGAGATTTATATTGTAATAAGTCTGATCTGAACTGAAAACATTTGTCTCTATCATGTGATATCATTCAATATGAAAGGCAACATTCTTTCTCAGTTTTCCCTACTTTATGCATCAATCTATATGTTTGCAAAGTATCTTTGAAAACACATGAAAACAAGCAAACCAAAACATATCAGAAAACACTTTACAATCAGCAAATAGAGTTCTCAAAAAAAAGAAAAAAGAATCAGGGGTGTATATTACACATTTACCTCTCATAACACCGGGATGTGATGATCTGATATGATTATGTTGAGCTCACTGTAACACCATCGGTAGTACCATTGGTGAATGCTCTTGTACTTTAATTTGATACTTACCCCACTGAACAACTGGTCGCTCCCGCTCAATAAGTGGTCGCGCTTTTCTTTATGTTACTTGCTACTCCCGCTAAATAAGTGGTCGAGTTCTTTATTTACTTTCTTGTTATGCCCACTAAACAAGCGGAGGTAGGTCGGTTTGCCGCCAAGTGCATTTTCCTTTCTTGTATTTCCCACTAAACAAGCAGATGTTTACTTTCATGCACTTGGTTATGTTTACTCGTCCCACTAAAGAAGTGGTAGTATAGATAATTTCAATATTGTAAGCCAACCACCATATGCTCTCATCTTGCCCACATCTGGATCTGGGTGATTAGAAAGTGGGAGGTGTTCATTTCTAGTTAGCTTGTCTTTCCAATAATTGCAAGATCCCCTTTTCACCGTATGCTCTCATAGGTCACCCTTCCCACTCTAGGATCTAGGTGATCAAAAAGTGGAGGGTTGCTTATTCTGTTGCTTATCTTTGCATTTTAACTAACACTAACGGGTGAAATTTGTGGAAAAAATTAAGGGTGGGTTATTACAAGCTGATCCATTTTTGAATTTCGCCCTCCTTCAAATCCAACCCCACTCTTGTCACATGTGGGCTTTTGGGCATTTATAATTTTATCCAGAATATTTCAACTTCTCACATTGTTCAATTCTCGATTTAATTGCGCCATTGGTTTTTTCCAACTCCTTCCTTAGTGATATAATCTCGGATTATAACTTTTCACAACTTTCTTCCCTTTCCTTTAACTAGCTTTTCATTCCTTCCTCTATTCATTTTGCCTCTTCACACTCAACTTTCAGATCTAGGATTATTTTCTTGGCTTCTTCATATTGTAATTTTATGTCCATGATTCTCTTCTCGGCTTCTTCAAGGGCTTGTGATACCTTCACTTTGGATTCACTTTCTCCTTGAATTTTTTATTTTAGACATGCATTTCTTTTTTAAGTGAATGAATCTCAGCATAAGCAAGATAAATTTCTTCTTCAAGATCCACTTCTTCATCAACCTCATTCTTCTTATTTTCCACATCCTTTTTATCCTCCTTCTGATTCTTAGTATCATCCTTAATCTCTACACCATGAATAGTATCTCTTCTTCATCACCGTAAAACTCATCATCGCTTTCTTCCGATCCATCATCATATTCATTGGAGTAAAGGCTCTTCTTTTACCTTTGGAAGTTATTATTTCTCTCGAACTGTTTTTTGACTATAGCTCTTCCTTGGTTGTTGATATCCTCTTCCTTTGTTCATATTGTAATTTTCATTGTCACTATTCTCCATCTTCCCCTATGGACACTTAGAAGAAAAATGTCCTAATCTACCACAATCATAACATACAATAGAAGACTTACCTGGATACTTGCACACACCCTTCTTGATACAATTATAACATACAATAGAAGACTTACCTGGATACTTGCACGCACCCTTATTATTTCTCTCGAACTGTTTTTTGACTATAGCTCTTCCTTGGTTGTTGATATCCTCTTCCTCTGTTCATATTGTAATTTTCATTGTCACTATTCTCCATCTTCCCCTATGGACACTTAGAAGAAAAATGTCCTAATCTACCACAATTATAACATACAATAGAAGACTTACCTGGATACTTGCACGCACCCTTCTTTAGCCTCCTGATGAAGTGAGCTTCTTCTTCATCTATCTTGCCAAATTCATCATTAGGTTCATATACCTTGCCCTTTCCTCTTTGAGAAACCTTGAAAGTTGCCTCTCTCTTTGATGGTTTATCATCAATCCTCATTTCGTAGGCAATTAGGGTGTCGTGCAAATCATCTTTGGTCAATTTATCCAATTCTCTCATTTCTTCGATTGTGGAGATTTTAGAATCAAACCTCTTAGGCAAAGATCTCAATATATTTTGTACAATAGTTGCTTCATTGATCTTCTCACCAAGTCCTACCATGGTGTTAACAATTTCGTTGACTCAAAGAAAATATTCATCTATGTTCTCTTCTTCTTTCCTTCTAAGGCTTTCAAATCTTGTTTTGTGGGTTTGAAGCTTAGCCTTTTTCACTTTTTTTCACTTTTGCATCCCCTTCATAAATGCTATTTATCTTATCCCATATTTCCTTTGTAGTTTTGCAATGCATCACCTTTATGAATTTAGATTCTTCCAATCTACATAATATGGCATTCATAGCTTTTGAATTATTTTCACTTTCTCTTTTAGCATCTTTGTCTATAAGACGAGTTGTAGGTATAGTATATCCATCTTCCACAGATTGCCAGATGTCATATCCCAAAGCACTAAGATATGTCTTCATTCTTAAGCTCCATAAAGCATAAGATATTTATTTTCATCATTATAAGAGTTGGCTAGCATCTTAAATTTGCCTTATGACAATTTCTTGAATCCACCATTTTTGCATAGGAATTATAAATAGAGCGTTATCATGAAGTTGGCCATATTTGTTATCCTTTGATGGTCTTTAATGCAACAATTTATGGCCTTTGGCCTAAATGATTTTCCTCTTTCTTTGTCCCCAATATCTTTCCCTTTGATATTAATGACAACAATGACATTAATCTCGCACATTCACTTTGACATTAATGACAATATTCTAACAATATCCTATATGCCTTTGACATCAATGAAAACATTTCTAAAAGTGTATTATTGTTGTGGATGATTAAGTTTTAAAGTATTACTATTGTGGTTGATTAAGTTTTGAAAAGTAAAAGATTGTTGATTTTGATTCACGCCCCCCCTCTCAGTATAATTGTGTGCTCATGACACCCATCTCCATATCCAAGTTTTTCAACTAGCTCCAATTGCAATCAATACTTGTAAACTTGGGTGGAATTCAGTGGCCCTTCCCTATAAAACCCAATAAAAGCTCTTATCTTTGCAAAAGTGGAAGACCAATCATGTGAAACTTCCAAATTTTCCCAAACTCTATTAATCTCATGTGAATGCACTCACTAATCAAAATGGCCCAATTAAAATAGATTTTCCCTTCACATATGGTAATCATGATATATAATTGTAATGTCCCCATTTTGGAGATAGGTTGATTAATTAATTTAATTAATTAAGTTGTCCAAATCAATCATTTTCTCTTCTGGATAACTTAGTTGATTATTTTAATTAAAAAGTATTAAGTTAATTATCTATAAAGTTATCAAATAAATTAAAAATAAAAAGGTAACTTTATATTTAATTAATTTAATAAAGTGACTTAATTAAATATTATATTATAAAAGTCACTTAAATAAAATAATGTTCTAGAAGCTTCATGAAGGGCTGGAGAAAAAGAATAAATAGACATGAGGAGCTCATTTCCTATTATCCAGATTTGATGTTTCTTGTTGATGAGCATTGTGGAGCTAGGGCTTTTGCAGTTGTTAAGTTGGCCATTGAGAACGAAAACTCTCAATTGGAAGGCAATTTTGAGGGTGTGAAATATCACTTGAATTATTGCAGTTGGAGGAAGGTATCTCAGCCTTTCTATTTGTACTTAATTTGTGGCCAAGGGCCAAGTTCATTTGCAGATTACAAGTATTGAGGAGTCATTGTGGAAGGTATTTATTGCTGGTCACTACAGTAAATGCTACAGTGTCGTGCTACAATGTCGTGCTACAGTGCCGCACTATAGTAAACGCTACACTGCCGCGCTACAATCTGATTTATTCATCAGAAAAATTTCAGGTTCTCTATGTATTGTCATTGTATTAGATAAATCATTTCTTCAATGCATCTTTTCTGTCATAGCTAACATCATTGAAAAGGGAAATATATGCATTATCATAGTTGATTTAGCATGCTGATATAGAAGCATATTGAAATCAGATTTTGGACTGTGGTGCTTGCATATTGTAGCCAAGAAATTGGCATCTTGATATGTATTTAAGTCTTGGCATGATTATATCATGATGTACTTGGAGATAGCATATGCTTAATGGAGATGTAGTTGCATGTTTCACATTCATTGTAATGTTCATCATTTACCAACAACTTGGCTTTCATGCCAACTGTTTGATGAAATGATAGTTGCTGTAGGTGCATGTTTCCAATTAGAAAAATCATATATGTGCATTGTAATTGTTTAAAAGGAGTCATTTAGGCATCTAGATGATAATGTATGCATTGAAGTGTTGATTTACAAGTATTGGAAACATTTTATCACTACTATTCAAGAATATATCAGACTGAGAACTCAGGTGCAGCAAGCTAAAGATTGTATGTGAACTATTTGACAATATTCCTTGAGGTGTATTTCATATCAGAATAGACAAGGGATATTACAATAACATCCATGGCTTAAATGTTCTCCCTTCATCTCGGCCTATCACTCAATTACGCAAGGTGATCATTATCATAAGTTATTCTTTTAATTCATTTCTTCTAAACAACTTTGGTAGGAGTTTCTTGCTTTCGTTCTATAATGAAATAACTTGCACAAGAGAGGAATATAAGATGAAATATTTTACAAATAATTGATAATACTGAAAATAACAAGCCACTTCGATGGGGCAAACCTCCATATATCTCCAATGAGAACACACCTCACAGTTTGATCAAATAACACTTACTACCTCCTGTACATACCCTAAATATGCCTTATATCACCCAAGCCAACTTATATACCAAAATATAACACCTAAGCCAGCCTAACTAACTAAATAATGATTTAATAATGACCATATGACTTAATTAAGAGTTAAGGTGGCTACAAGTTGAGTACTCATAACCCTATACGAACCCTACAATTAAGGGCATAACATGCCCCCCTCTTCAGAGAAACATTGTTCTCAATCCTAATCAAGTGTGGATGCTTCTGGACGAACTCTTCATCCTCCCATGTGGCATCTGCAATTGGTAAATTCTTCCACTAAAGGAGATACTCAGTGAATGTCCTCATCCTTCGCTTCTTTGTGTGTGTCTGAAGAATTAACGCTGACTCCAATATGATTTTCCTCTTCATCTAGCTCTGGTTATACTATCTGTGTATGGATATTACGCCCAATCACTTTCTTTAAACATGAAACATGAAAAACTAGATATATCTTTGTTGTTGGAGGTAACTCAAGCTTGTAGGCAACACTACCTATATTTTGCATGATTTAGTATGGACCATAATATTTTGGAGACAACTTCTTGTTCTTTGTTTGTTGCTTCAGAGACATTTGTTTATATGGGCAATCTCAAGGAAACCCAATCCCCAACTTCAAAGCTCCTTTCATTGCAATGTTGGTCAGCCTGTTGTTCCATTCTATTTTGTGCCATAGCCAAATTCTCCTTGATTCCCGAAAGTACCTATTGTTAATGATGAATGTGGTCCTCCACATCTTGAACTCTTTGCGTCATCCTCAATGATGATGTGATGGATGGAGGATGGTATCCATATAGTGCCATAAATTGAGATAGTTTTAATGAACTATGGAAGGAAGTGTTACACCACCATTTTGCTAGTGGTAACCGATCTACCTAATGAGATTTCTTATCTAAAGTGAAACAACGTAGATACCCTTCCAAGCACTTATTGAAAACCTCAACGTGCCCATCAGAGCCCATCAGATTGAGGATGGTATGAAGAGCTACGAGCCAATTGAGTACCCAAACAAGAGAATAAATCTGTCCAAAAATTACTAGTGAAGATTGAATCATGGTCGTTGACAATAATCCTAGGCATACCATGTAGCTTTTATATATTATCCAAAAATGATTTTACAACTATACTTGTTGTAAAAGGATGAGATAATGCAATAAAAGGGGCATATTTAGTGAGTTGATCCACCACTACCATGAAGACATTCTTACCTTGAGATCTCAGAAGCCCTATGATGAAATCCATGGAGACCTCTTCCCAACACTAGCTAGGAATAACTAAGGATTGCAAAAGACCAAAGTGTCTTAATCGTCTCTCCTTTGTTTCTTTGCAATACCAAACATTTTGCCACAAATTGTTAAATGTTACCTTTGAGTCTTTCCCGAAATAAATCTTGCTTGATTCGATGATATCTCGTCAAAAATCCTAAATGTAATGTTCCCCCTTTAACGCATTGTGTTTAAGTTTGGTAAATTAATACTTGGCTTAATTGCGGAACTTAATAGAGCATTAATTTATTATTTCATCATTGGACTTAAGCTGCTAGGAGATTAATTTAAATTACAAAAAGAAGAAAGAAGTCCCTTGGTGCGTGAAGTATTATTTAAAAATAAGCTTTAATAAAATACTTCAAGAAAACGTTACAAGAGATGAGTTTCAATTACATCCGAAATGGGAAGTAGGGAGTTGCGGGGGCTCAGTGGGGGATTATGGAGAATTTTAACATTTTGGCTGCACTATGAAAATCTTGGACTCTACTTGGATCGAAGGTTTTGGTAGAGAATGTCGTCTACGGTTCTGAGAGATGTACCCTGGGCGACGGTTCAAACATGGTTGAAAACTTGGGTCGAGTGACTTCCTATAGAACTCTATATTCATTTGAGTCGGATTTCACTGAATTAATATCTCGGACCTAAAATGGTCGAACTTCTATAAATCTTCATAAGACGTATATCATTTGTTTTGAAACGGGATTGGCATCTGGTGAAAATCTTGTTGCTCACGAATTTAAGCACTAACGTCTGCTCTTCCTATCGGGATAGCCAGAAGAATGGCGTATTAAGCAAGTTCTATAAGTATACGGGCTCAAAGACTGTCAATACGTCATCTTGTGAGTATCCGATAAATCATTTGTTAGTTGGGAAGCACTACCGTCAAACTGGACGAAGCTTGAAAAGAAGACATTGAAATCGCGTTGTCCATCCAGGTGATTATTTATGTATAGTCGATATATTCCCTGAAGATGACTAGCGACGACATTAGAGGAGGAATGAAATAAGATTATCAATAGATCGTCATGGCGAATAGGAGAAAAATTCACTTTCGTCTAGAAGTGGGTCAATAATTTCAACTCTGGACTGAAGACACCATCTGATTGTGCTTTTTGGTTTCGTCTATATAATTTACCACTGGATTACTGGACCGATGATTGCCTCAGACTGATTGGATGAAGGCTAGGATTCGTACTCAGTATGGACAAGGGAAAAGATGACTCACTTCTTTATGCAAGGATTTAAAAGATTATTTCCATTGATCCAATCCCTAGCTCCAATTATCTTTCATCTGCGGGAGGCATTTGGTAGCAAAGGGTGGAAATTGAAACAAGGAAAAGGCCGATAATCTTTCAAGTTGGAGTCCCTTGGGTGGGCAGAGACACCCAACTTCTGACACGGATTTTCTGATGCGGTTTGGCACGTTACTACTTGCTGTGGACATACTGCCTTGCAAGGCTGTAGAATGCATCATTGAGATGAAGTGCAGAGTTTCAGATAGTGATCACACCAGTTTGAAAATGATTGAACTTACCATCCGTTTGGAAGATATGAGAGGAGATGATGTTAATGGAAGGAATGGCTTGCGTGTCCTGGAAAGTGGTCTACGTTATAGGAGAAGTAATGACCAGATAATATTTTGGAATTGCAGAGAAAATACTTGACAGAACGAAGGAATTACAGGGAAGTTAGAAGGAGCGAAGGCCATCCAACGACTGTTTGGATTATAAGTGCTATTATTGCATGTGTTTCATTTTATTATCTCATGTCAGTCTTTTTGTGGAAGTGAAGGATTAAAATCGTTCATATGTTTTGTTCATCCATGGAATTGTGGTAGTCAAGGTTTGCAACAACCTTTATTTGACAGCGGGTTTTTATCCGATGCAGTTGTGACTGTCATGATTAATCTTAATTATTATTATATGATTAATGTTATATCTTTCAGCGTTTATTTATATAGATTTTGTAGAAAGATAGATATATTTAATACTTTTATTTTAATATAATCTTATGGAGATAATATTTATATTAAAGTATTAAAATATTCAATATTTATATATTATATTATATTGTTAATTTAAATATTTATATTTTATATATTATATATTTATTAATAATTAAAAAAAACCAATTAAAACAAGCTTGGTCAAAATAGGAATAATATGAATATTAATTAAAGAAAAAAAATAATGTTAATTAATTTTTAAGTATATTTATACAAATATGAATAGTAATAAAAGTTTTAAACATAATTATATTAATATTAATATTAATACATATAATATTTATTTATTATTTTTATATTTCAATCATATTAGTATATTTTTTAATTTTAATTTAAATGGATATTAGATCTATTTTTATTTTATTATATTTATTTATTATTTATTAAAAAAAGTCTCATATATATAATTTTTATATGTTTTTATATGGACAAACCCAAAATGAAATTTTGACTGAACCAACGAACCAGACCCCGAACCCGAACCCGAACCCAAATCAGTAACTTAGCAGCAGAGTATAGCTCAATTGTGTGCTTTAATGACTCAACGTTTTGATGGGAGCAATGGACAAGGTAGAAAGTTTGGAAAGGGGAATGATTCTGTAATCAACAGGGTTGCCAAGCAGAGTACTAGGACTGAGACAGCTAACTCTAAACATCTAAAACTTAAACATCTTCCAGAGAATCACTTTCAAATTAATGATGATCTCGCACAACAGGAATTTGAGGATCAAGTTTTACGAGATTGGAAGGAATCAGGTATTGATTTTCAGAGTGAAATATCTTACCAGGACTACAGGGACCTCAGGATGAAGCATAGACCACGCAAGGATGGTAGACATCATAATCAGGATGACCGCCTTGCCAAGCATGTGACTACTGTCGACGAAATTGGAGATGGGGAAAATTACTCAATTAACTCAAATACCAGTGAACATGTTTATGATGTATTAGAGCTTACAAATAATCATAATTTTTGCGATGATACTGTTGTACCTGAAATTAATAATGGTCTGATTTCAGAAGGTCCTAAATCAGATAAGATACACCCACATATAAATACAGACATTAAGGACTCTAAGGACTCCTTTAGAAATTCCATCAGAAAAGATATAGGTATTTCTTCTAACAAATTGGAAACTTGTATGGACACAAATTTTGGGTTAGATTGTGAAACTCGTATTCAAAGTTCGATTACTGAGTATGCCGATAGCCCATTTATTATGACATCTAATGGGGAGAGAAGAGGAAATGAGGTGAATGAAACAATTATAAAAAGGCTGCATACAATAGATGCAATTGAAAAGAAAGGAATCCCGAGGAAGCTTTCCTCTTGTGTATTATCTGGAAAGGTAAGGAAAGAGGAAATTAATAATGCTTTGGTTTCTTAAGGCTTTAATCAAGACACTATATGCCCATATGTAAATTTGGATATACATAAATCGTTTCACAATTTCATGAGAAAAGACGCAGATAATGCAGGAAAATCAATTAGTTCACCTGGCCAATATCTTACAGGGAATAAAACACTCCACTATTCTGTTTCTGAGGATTGGAATGACTCTCAAGAAGAACTCAATGTCAGTAGTATTCAGTTTTCAGTTGAGGAAGGAAATAACTATTTTCAAGAACATAAGTCATTGGTCCCTACGTACGATACTGGTTTTGATAACATTATACACAGATGGGTGAACATGGTGAGTAATAGACATAAAGCATGGGACCCAGGTGGTATCTTCTTGGCAGCTGTGTTTTTTGTCAAAATGACATGATAGGTAGACATGAGAAATATAATGGAATCAATAAATTGAAATTTATTAAGTAGAGATTTCCAAATCTCCAAGTTATGGGTCAGCTGGGATTTTTTTCAAACGTAGATGGTGTAGTTGGCCATAATGTAATTAGTCGGCCAGGAATAAAATGAACAAGACTTAGTTAGTTGGCAATTAGTTGAGTGTTTTGTCTTGTATTTGGTAGTTCGGGAATTAGTTCCTGAAAGGGTAATTAGAGTAATGAAGTGACGTGATGGTTGGTACTCAACCAACTCCGCCGCTATATGTATCGGAGTCATGTAGTCAATAGAGTTACTGCTGTTATGATTGTCATGAAATATCTGTACTTGGCATATGTTGAATAAATAAAGACAACAGTGATGATCTTATGTTTTACTTTCTAGTACGTTGTTATGTTCTGTCAACTATTTCCATTTACTCATTGCATACGTTGAAGTTAGTTATTTGAGCAAACATTTGGCGCCGTTGCCTAAGCGGACCAGGGAAGCACTCGTTACAATGGCACCGTAATGGGCTGACCGGCGGAGGAACCCATAGTAACGAATGAAGAAAGAGAGGACGACTTGACACGGGATTTGACAAATCTCTGCAACATATCCCTACGAGATCACGTACGGAGGCAAGCCCTCAAGCGAGAAATCCCTGAGGTAGTAGTTTGGGATCGACTCGAAGTGAATGACGAGGTTGATCACCTTCTCCACTGCATGCCAAGATTGTTGGCCCGCCACTCTATCATCCTACAAGACCTTTGGGTAGAAGAAGAACAGGAACGCCGAAGGCAGCAAATCTTGCAGCGGTACGAAGAACAAACCAAACGGGAAGAGGAGGAATGAGACACTAGTCGTAGACGTACCTCTAGCAACCAACAATGATCGCGTGAAAGACCTATAATGCCTATACGGCCGAACAAGGACAAGAACCGAATACCATTCGGGCACGAAGCAGAGGAGGAAAGAATTCGGCGATCATTGAGAGTACAAGAGCAAGAAAACCGGCGGCAAAGATTAAATAGAGCACATCAAAGTTTTGTGGAAGGGAGGGACGAGGAACCATTTGTCACCCCATACGTAGAAAAATAAAAAAGTCGAGAAAATGAAGATGAATTGAGTGGTGAACTTGAGAACAACATCCAACGCATTCGGGAGTTGTCCATATCGGACGACGACGAAGGGCTAAGGACAGGGAGATCTGAGCCCAAGACCCCTTGGTAGAGGGAGCACCAGAGTAGAGCCCAAGAAACCCAAGGTGTAGAGGACGCTGACGGAGGACGGAAGAGTGACTAATACGTGGCTGAGAGTGCAAGTGACGCACCAAAACGTAACAGGGAAACTAGTCCAGTCAGATTCAATACACAAGGAGGATAGAGGGGTAGGATGGTGACTCCAGAATGGAAAAAGTTGCTGAAATTTACGGGGAATGGGTCAGAGGATCCAATATGACACTGCAAGATGTGTGAGACAATTTGGATAGTGAGTGGAGAAGATGACCCGGATAACTGGCTGAAAGCGTTTCCGGCGACACTCAGAGATAGTGCCATCGACTGGTACTCAGAGTTGGACCAAACACAGAAAGCTTCGTGGAGGGTACTGAAGTAGGCATTTCAAGATGAATTCAAACTTTTGAGGGACGATAGTGAAATTGTGGCCGAGATTTATAACACCAAACAAGGGAAGCATGAGAGTGTACGAACCTACAATCGGAAACTAAAAGACCTGCTGGGGAAACTGGAGTCACAGCCAGCAGATGGCTTAAAAAAGAGATGGTTTATTGAAGGGCTGCTTCCCTTGCTATGTAAGAATATGAAGGTGGTACCTCCATCCTCGTACACTGAAGCATACAACCGTGTGATGGATATTGAAAGCGAGAACAAGACATCCTCTAGAGGGAAGAAGCATGATGATGAAGAAAGTGTGGGGGAGAGCGAGGATGAATCAAAAATCATACAAGCTCTCCGTCATGACATGTTGAGAATGATGAAGGAACTAAAAGCAGACAAAGAAGGGTCTAAGGAAGCGACCGAACTATGGTGTATGAAATGCAAAATGGAAGGCCATACGAAGGCAAACTGTCCGAAGAAAATGTTCTGTAACATTTGCCAAGTTATGGGACACTCCGTCAAAGAATGTCCGTACAATTTGAAAACACAGAGTGCGCAAGTGTTCTTCACACAGGGGGAACAATCCACCCCTTCGACCACACCACCCAAACATCAGAATAACAATGCATCCCCTGGCAGCTATCACAACAATCGGAGAAATAATACGCCAAGAAGCAAAATCCAATATGACAACAAAGGTCGGCCCATGATCCAATGTCTGAGATGTAATGAATGGGGTCACTTTGTGAGGGAATGCCAGAACGGCCAAGGCGCAGGGGGGAAGCTGTGCAAGTGGTGAGGTCTGGGCAATCAAAAAGACACTAACTGCCCGAAGCAGAAAGGTATCAACATACTGGAAGTAGCCGACGAAGAAGTCCTGGCACTTACAAGGGCGCAGATGAATAAGGCCAACTATCCGGACCATTGTACGGAGAAAGATAAGACTCCGAGAAGCTAGGGCAGAAGTGGAAGAAGCAATGGCAAATGAATGGAGAACTTCCAAAGCAGCTAGTACGCTATTGCAATCAGAGTTGGAAAAGAACATCGTACAACAGGTGCTTCACACAACGGTACCAATCAAGGTAACAGACCTTCTACAAACCATGCCTCAACTAAGAGTAGCACTCACAAATGTCATGACAGACAATACTCAGATGGGTCCACGCAAAGACACCACAGAATCGACAGGCAAACCACAGATCCAACGCTACTCACAATAACTAGTGGGAGGAAACCGGTTGTCGTACAGATGGAAATCCTGGGGATGAAACTCTCCAATACCATCGTCGACGGAGGATCGGGAGTTAACGTACTACCTGAGGATACATGGAAGAGCCTCGGGAAGCCCACACTCTGGCCGTCGACATTCCAACTAGTTGGCGCTGATCAACATAATATCAAACCGATCGGTACTCTGATGGCACAGATAGTGGTGATAGGTACGCAACAATTCCTATTGAATTTTGTTGTCATCCCACTAGAGAGAAAAGCGTATGATGCACTACTGGGACGAGGATGGCTGATTGCCGCCAAGGCAAACCATAACTGGAAGAAGAATATCTTTCTCGATCAAGAGCCATGGGAAGAAGTATATTATTGATTTAAAGAATCAAGCGGTCAGTGAGGACTTGGCGTCTTTAGAATCGAGATCTGACAAAGGATCAGATGTCGATGAAGAAAGGAGGATAATGGAGCCAAACGAGGAAGGCATACTGGAAATTAGAAGTTGTTCGGAAGATGAAACCAGTTCACTAAACGGGTTATTTCACTAGTAGATGGAGGATTATGAAGTTTTCCACCCGGATTGCAACATGTTGCAGATCAAGGAAGGGGAAGAAGGCGAAGATAAAGGCTTGGCCAGTGAGACATTCCCACCAAAGTACAGCGAGTATAAGGAAGGTACGGCAAAATTAGATAAGACACCATCTCATAAGCTTGAACAAGACAAACTCCTCAAGTACGAGGAACCGACACTCATGTTGTAGCCAAACCAAAATTTTTGCTTCATTAAGGCATTTTGCTTAAAATGGTCTAAACCTTGTAAAAGTGGGGTCAAAACTCAGTTTTTGGGCAAATAAAGTATGGGCTTTCAGTCAATGTCATGCCATGGAGATACTGGCAAAATTTGAAAATTTTGAAAATAAGGGTTTCTGAAGTCTATTTTTAGCCCGAAACCCTAAAAAATAAGAACTTGTCAGAATTGGCTGAAATTAATTTTGATTGGCTTATTTCACATCACGATCACAGTGGTGAAGTTAGTTTCAGTTAAAAGTCAGTTTAAGGCTGGTGGGTAGTTATAACTTTTTCAGGAGAAAAGTTAGGACCTCTGAGGTCATTAATGGCAGTTGGCCAGTACCAGGTGTTAATATCTAAGCATGAAACTCAAAGAAGAACACTACGATGAAAGATGTTGAAAATTATGCTTTTTGACGGAGGAGATTTTCAACGAGGTAAAAGTACTGTGAAATTGGCTAAGTCACGATTGAAAATATTCTAAGTCTGGAGTTCAAAAGCGCCACTCTCAGCTAGGGGCACCCATCATTATGGAAGCTGTATTCAACTTTTTGTGAGATTTTCTACCAAGATGATTTCTTCAGTTTCCTGATAGCTTCGCAATGAGCTAGCCAGCCAATCCGACGGAGGAGTAAAACGCCTGAAAACGAAAATTCAATACAGAACGAGGGAAATGCAAAGTAGATGACTTTGAAGAGAAAAAGCGCCCCTGGAGGCCAGGGGCGCCCATCTTTTGGAAGATTCAGATGAAGTCTTTTGATCAAGTGACACCCAGGAAGTTTGTTTCTATTTTTGGTCCAGCTCCGCGACGCATCTGTCAGCAGGTGAATCTGAGTTGCCGAGTTGCCGCCATTAGTGGTCAAACTTGAGGTTCCAGACTTGATCAGAAACTATTCAGAAAGGACAAAAGCGCCCCTGGCCTCCAGGGGCGCCCAAGGTTTTAAGACCTTTAATGAAATCTATTTGATGATTTCAGATACTCATCTCGTTCATGTCAGCTTCAGCTTTCCGTTCCCTGTCTCAGCCGGTTCAGAAGATGTCTTGGCAATCTGCAGTCGGAAGTTGAGTAATTTTTGCCAGTTGAAGTAATGGATGACATTGGTTGGGAAAAGCGCCCCTGGCCCCATGATTTAGGAAGGTTTAAAGATTTTTTTATACAAAGTGTTCATTAGGAGCCTTTGCTCAGAATTCAGTCTGCTCCGCAGTGAGCCAGTCGGCACATTCTGAAGTTTTGTCAAATACCGGGAAACGTCAAGTGAAATATGGTCAAGTTATCAGTGAAAATGATGAAAATGCCTGAAAATATTCCAACACTGAGGTCAAAAGCGCCCCTGGCATCTTTTTGAAGCCTCAGATGGTTGAATTTTGAATTGCCACCTCAAGGAATCTTCTTGTCAGATTTGGTCCTGCTCTTCATCGAGATTGTCAGCCAGTTGATCCGACGTGACAGTCAACCAGAATCAGTGATCGAACATGAGCTTCGTTTGAGGTTTTAGATTCTAAATTTTCAAAAAATGTCTAAGTAAGGAAGGACGCCTAAAGTCAAAGGTTGACTTTTTTGAAATTCAAAAGTAGAAGTGCGCATGAAGAGAGTTTTCAATTTACCAAATTTAGATCTTCAGTTAAACTCTTTGCATGTCGACTTCTATTTTACCTATTTTTAGTCATAACTGGCAAAAACTAGTTTGCATGCATTAGTTAACTGAATCTTCAAGATGGCGCCCTAATTTGGGGTTGTTCTACATCCAGTTAACTGAGTTTGAAGCCAAATATAGGCCATGCGTGAGTTTTGAAGCACCAGTTGTACTTCAAGCGCCATTTCCAATGCTTGACATGCATTTCACACGCCTTAGAAGATATTTTGCTAATGGCGTCCATTATTCTTCATCAGAGTTGACAAGAAACATCTTTCTTGAGCATACAATTGATCTGCAGGTGCTACAGGTGTCAGATTTCAGTATTCTTCGTAGCTACAAATTCAAATTGTTCAAGGGAAGATTATTTCAGACTTGGTTTCTATTTTGCATGTAGGTGTTATCAGTTCTACTTCAAGCATAGGCGAATTTTTACAAAAGAAGAGAGAAAACAAAAAATAAAACTTCTATTCTTCTGTCTTACTTTCTTCTATTCTCGTCTTAGGTTTTCTTTGCATGTCAAAGAAAACGGCAGATTTTTCAGAAAAGCATCATCTGGGTTCGAGTATTTCAGCATCAACAACAATACCCATGTCTTAGATTATTTTGTGAAAATTGCCCCACTGCCTCTTTTCTAGAAGCACTGTGCTTTTTTCTAGAATTCTCTTTGCATGTGGGCCTAAATCACGTTTTTTCACAAATCTGTTGATCTGGGTTGTTTTAGGATCCATTTCTACACAAAACCCATGTTCTAGATTTTCGCGGGAAAAATTGCCCCTAGTGCCCCTAACTGCCAGTTCAAATCTCAATCGAAAACCTTTTGCATGCAAGCCTAAATCCCATTTTTTCGAAATTCTGACATTCTGGGTTGCATTAGAATTTGATTCTGCACAAAACCCATTTCTTAGAATTTGTTCGAAAAAATTCACTTCCCCTTGCTATTTTTAGCCTATCCTCGAACTTTTTCAGTTTTTCCAAAGTTGTCCAAACATACCCGACTTTACAGTCAAAAGTCTAGTTTTTTAGAATGCAGTATAATCCCATAGATTATAAGGCCAAACAGGTCTTTCTTCATAACTTTCTGAAAACTACCGATACCGACTTAAGTCATGTTTTTCCCATCGTCAATCTGAACTCATTGGAGGGTATCAGCAGTACTACAATAAAAAATCTTGGACGTTCAGGGATACTTGCAGCGGCGTCCATTCCTATCTCAGTCTTTGATCTTGAGTTCGTACTTGCTTGTGTCAAGCATTATGACTCGTCTACCAGACAAATCAGATCGACAGATGGAAGGATTATTTGTAGCCTTAAGCCGAGGGATGTAGAAAAATGTTTTTCTATTCCTCCACGTTCAGATCATTTCGCTGTATCCATTTCAGATTGTGACAGAATATGGGAGGAGGACAAGGATAGATCACAGAAGAAAGTAGCTCAACGGTGGTTGAAAATTCAGAAAACCAACATGCCAAGGAAGATTGCACGTGGGGATTTCAAGGACGAGATTGCTATTTTGATAACTTTCCTTAACCGGTTAGCAGGTTCTGAAGACGCAAGCGTTTTCCGAACATGGATGTTCTACCTCATCTCACGAGTTATTGATAAAAAAGAAACATTTGACTGGGCCATGTTTATCAACGAGTGTCTTCACCAGCAGATTACAGAGTTCCTAAAGATTCACGAATTCCATATGGTAACTTTTCTGGTTTACTTAGTTGCATTTCAAGGCAGCTTTAAATTATTAAAGACCGATGGAGTTCTGGGTGTTCAGCGAGTGTACGAATACTACCCTCAGTTGGAGTTTTCGAAAGTTGAACAGGACTTTACAGCAGTGAATGATCACTTTCTTATGAGAATAGTCAGAAATTTAGATAACGAGATGCATGTGAGGATTTCTACAGAGGCACAATCAGCAATGGAAAGTTGGGCAGATTGGTTTATCCAATTTCCTACTTTCACATATATTCGTGTATATGGATATACAGGAGAGCCTCTGATGCTACCGAGGTACCCATCGGATAAGGTTCTTTTCATGGAGTTCATGAGATAGGCACATGAGGTTCACACTTTTCTTCGCAATCGACATAAGCCAGCTTTCACCTTTCCGTTTGAGTTAGGTATCTACAAATGCAAAACAGCTGCTGATTGCAAGTTAATGGCACACGAGTTAGAAAAACTTCAGCTTGGGTGTTTTCCTCAGAAGCGTGCCTATGATCCGTTGGGTCATTATTTAGCAAGGTTGGAGCGAAATGTTTCACATTCGGCAGCGCTTGAGGACTTTTGGGTCAATTGTGAGGATGAATTTGAGGTGCGTCGTCGTCATTATTGTAGGCTTACCGTTCCACAGATTGCTGATTTCTTGTCAGAGGATGTGGAAGGTTTGTCTGATGATGATGCCAAGATACTACTTCATTCATTCATTAGAGACCAAGTTGCTCGCCAGCCACTTCGCCAACCTGATTGGTATGTTCCATTGAACACTTCAGTGAAAGACTTATCTAGGTCTGTTATCAAAACCACCATGTACTTCCTTGAGAGTAAGCGGAAGCGAAGGGTGATCCCAGTTACAGAGCCGCCAGTAGTGGTAGTTTCTTCTTTACCTTCTACTTCTAGGGCTAAACCTCGAGTCAAGGTTACTATGAGGCCGCCTGAAGGGGTTAAGATGGGAATTAATTCAAAAGGAAAAAGCATCACCAAAAGGAAACAGGTTGAGAAGGAGCCAACACTTCCAGTTACAGAGACAGTACTTCTAGAGCCAATTATTTTATCGGAACTAGTTATTCAAACTGAGGCCGGGTAGTCATCTCCAGGTTCACCTTTTTCACCACACTCGTCTCCCATAGATATTGATTCGGAGCCTGAGATTTTGATACATGAGACCTGCATACCAGTGGATTTGCCAACAGCTGATACAGTAGAAACGACTCCACCTCGAGAGGACAATATTCCTTATTCATCTTGGCTCGAGAAGTCATTGGAGAGGGAGAGGCGTATGCCTTCATATAATCTTGATTTATCTGAGTTTGGTGAGCCGTATCATAACAAGTTGAATAAGAGGGCCAGAAAGCAGATAAATATTGAGAAGAATCTTGAGGTAGAGATCGTCATAGAGGTTGCTATTCCTCCAAAAGACAAATACTTGGATGAAGTTGATGTTGGTGATTTTACCTTCGTCAAAACTAATCTGGGTAAGAATACTCGACACACCGACGTGAATCTATTCAGAGTCGTCGCGAGTAATCTAGAGGAGCGTGTCATGAAAGATGGTGAGGATAAGGCAGTTCTCAAGGCTGAAATCAGACAACTTCGCAGGTACATCTCGGATTTGCTTAATGGCAACGAGGGGCAAGCACCTTTACTTCCACAACTTCGAGATAATGCCGCAGAGCAGCAGAGGATTCAACACTTGGTTAATCGAGGAAAGCTACTGGATACCTGGATTGAAGACTTTATTGTTGCTGGTCGACACCTCCTCACAGAGCTATATCAGTTGAGGGTTGACGCACATAGTCTTCGCCAGAGAATTCAGGAGCTCGAGATTTGCATAGCCGAGCGTAAGCCAAAGGACCTGATTTTGATATCACAGCTTGCAGGAATCTATGACGCCATTGAAGCAGATGGAGATCAGAAGAAGGTCTTCACTTGGAGAGAATTGTATCTTTGCAGGGTGGAGACATATGATAGGATTTCTGCTAAGATGAGCATGATTCAGGAAAAGGTTGTTGCAGCTCTTCGTTTTATCAGAGAGTACATCACTTAAATCCCATGTCATTATCGGCATGAGGATGGTACCTACGTCGAGTTAGAGGCAGTTCAAGCTGAGTTCGAAGAGTTAGTTCGTGATAACCTATGTGGAGGGCCAGAGGCGTCCAAGATGGAGGAGTTTACAATGCTGACTATCAGTTTCAAAAAGGTGACCACAGAGGTTAGAGATAGTCAAAGGGAGATTCGAGATGGAGACAAAGAGTTGGACAAGCAATTAATCATCGTGGACAGCGTCAAAGTGCCAGATGATGATACTATTGATAAATTCTTGGAAGAGATGATAAACTTGGAGTAGACGTTCAGTTAGACCATGCAGTTGCTTACAATGATGAGTCATCAGAAGTAGTTAACTCGAGGCTTCTTTCCGAGTTAACTTGCTGTTATACATTGCATGCATGTCTTTCTTAGAAACATCTACATATACTTGGAGATTAGATTAGATTTTTCAGTTGACTGATGATAGCATTCCAGTTGACTTGCTTTCAATAAGGACGTGCATGTTGCACCTTGTCCATTTAGATTAGATGTTTCAGTTAACTGATGATAGTTTCCCAGTTAACTGTATAGTTTCATTCAATTAGGGTTTAGGAATAAGATCTTGCATGCATTGCAAGACTTTAGTTGACTCAAGGTGATTTTAGGGTTGCCTACACCTTGAAGTCTATAAATAAGAGCTTTAAGCTCATTTGTATTCAACTTTTGCTTGATAGCATACATGCTGCGCTACCTTGCCTGTAGTATTGCTATTATTGTATCTGTTCAAAGAGTAATTGCTGTTATAATAAATTGTTGCGCCTACCTTGCCTTCATGTTATTGTCATGGTGTTTATTCGACCTTAGTTAAATGGGGTTGCTGGTTTGATCGTTATTGCATGCGTGTTGCGTCTATACAATCTACTGTCCCAGTTGCTTACCTTTTGTTTTGTTTATTATAAGCCTATTCAGAAGAGCAAATAGTTGCGCCTACCTTGCCTTCATGTTGCGAAACTGTACTCAAAGCTTATCGTATGATGTGTGTTATAGTAGACTCATTCAACCAAGCAGATAGTTGCGCCTACCTTGCCTTCATGTTGTGAAGCTGTACCAGGTTTACCGTTCATTTGTTTGTTTTAATAAACTTCTTCCCGGATTAGCAAATAGTTGCGCCTACCTTGCCTTCATGTTGTGAGCCCGCACCTGGAGTTTATCGTACAATACATTCCTGCTCCATTTCCTCATGCTCTGTTTCTTGAGGAAACTGGATAGATTTAAAGAAGTTAGCTTAGTTGTAGTTAGATGATCTGCGAAACCAGAAAATACTTAGCTGCAACGTTCTAGGTTTTCTTAACCTTGTGCCTCTACCAGCTGAGAACAAAAAGATAGGACATTAGTTTAGTTTTCTATTTCATGCATTCCAGCACAACGAGGGAGCTTCCCCTCCTAATTTGAAGAGCACTCATTACGTAGTGTGCATAGTTGTCCGTACAAACTCACACTCCAGAGGTGTTAGTTCTTACGCCAACAGTTTTCTGGCGCCCACCGTGGGGCACGAGGCAAGAAAACATTCAAGAAAGCTTCACGCTTTATGTCACGGGTATGACCATTTGGCGTCCTACTACTCCAGTTTAACAACCAGGACTTACTCCGACTGCCTTATAGCCGAACTTTGTGCTAATTCAAGGCGAGCAGTCAGACATCATTAGTAGCTTGCGAAGTTTCATCTTTGAAAATCATACATCTACTACTCAGTGGAGAAACGCAGCTACTACTCTGGATAAAGAAGAAGAAAAGGCGGATCTTGCAGCAGGTAGACTAGTTTTTCCACCACCCGTGTGGGAATAAAGCAACCTGGCTTACCAAGTCTACTATGGAAGGAGGCGCAATCCTTCCATTCAAGAAGAGCCGCACTTTGAGGAGGTTCCTGAGCATTTTCTAGAAGGATTAGAAGAAGAATCTCCAGCCCCACCTATCACAATGGGCGACAACGACAACAACAACAACAACGGCAACGGTCGGAACGGAAGGAACGTGAGACGTCCAACCCCACTACCTTGGGGCCCTAACATCGGACCGTTGGCCTTACAAGGACATCATGAGCTGCCTAAGGGATCACGAAAGCACTTTCCTCGATTCCATGGCGATGGATCTAAGCATCCAGATGAACACATATAAGCATTCACAGCGGCTTGTTCCGTTTTGCATGTTCCACATGAAGACATAGCTGTTCGTCTCTTTGTTGAGACCCTGGAAAGCAATGCATCAGACTGGTTTCATAATCTTGAACCTGGTCTTATCACAAGTTGGGCAGTCATGAGTGAGAAATTCTTGGCAAGGTTCAAGCCTGCCAAGGATAATCACCAATTATTTGCACAGCTCTCAAACTCAAAGATGGAGCCTACTGAACCAATGAGGGAATTCATTGCAAGGTTTACACATCTTGCCCATACATTTCTGATGAGATTTTGATGAGCAGCTTCATCAATGCACTACCGTCAGAAATAGCCTTTCTCTTAAAGGGAAGTGAAGAAGTAGATCTACAACTCACTCAAGAGGAAGCTATCAAAATTGAAGATAATATGATTATGACGGGCAAGATGAGGAATGATTCAATCAGACCGCTTGTTCAAGCGTCTGCTGATCCGCTACTTCAGAAAGTAGCAAACAAGGTGACAATTCTCAAGAGACAATCACCCGCACAAGGGCAGCAAGCCCTGCCTACACAACAGTCATATCAACCGCCATATCAACCTCAACAGCCGTACCAGCCGAAGAGGAATAACTTTCAGCCTTTCAACAACTACAAATCAAAGTTTCCGCAAGGACAACAAAGGCATGTTGAAGCTGAGAAGTCTACAACTTATTGCACTTTCCATGACACAGTTGAACACACCGGATCTACATGTCCAGAAAATCAAAGAATGAGTCAACTCATGGGATTTGCTGAGGCTACTCCTAGTTCAAGTTTCGTACCTTCACCAACTACAAATGTTGTCTCACCACAGACAGACAACTTTGATGGCGACTCCGCAACGGGGTACTTTGATAGAGAACCCGTTAATGAAGAAGAAGAAGAAGAAGAAGACTACTGCCGATACTCTCTCGCAGTCAATCATGAGAATATCTCATCGCCTATGTTTACACGTGCACAACACTTCAAAGCACAGAAAGAAGAAGAGGAAAAGCGGAAGTCTGATGAAAAAGGAAAGGAAGTGGCTTCCACTTCCAATCAAAGGTCTTCACAAGTAAACACCGTGCCGGCTGTTCAGGATCCATCCTCAGCAAGCTTCGACATTGTGTCTTCCATGATGAAGACGAAGGTACAAATTTCACAACTGGAGTATCTTCAGGATCATCCAGAGCAATTGGAAAGAATCCTCAAGGTGGTAAAGAAGAAGGCTGTAATTCAGCCTACATTACTTGAATCCTCTGTTCCAGCAGAAGATAAGCCAAAGCCGTTCTATATATCTTTGTATATAGGAGGTTTTAAACTCAGCAATTGCATCATAGATAGCGGAGCATCGGACAATGTCATGCCTTTACAAATCATGAACGCATTGGGACTTTCGTGCACCGAAACCAAAGAAAAGTGTTATTCACTTGAATCAAAGCCAGTGCCATTAGTTGGTCAACTAAAAGATGCGCAAGTAAGGCTAGCATCTTGTCCAGAAAAGAAGATTATGATGACTATCTTGATCGCTGACATTCCTACAAGTTACGGGATGTTGCTCAGCAGGAGTTTTTGCAAGGATCTTGGAGGAGAAATTCAGTTGGATTGGTCGTTCGCATCAATTCCATTGAAGAAGGGAACATTTAAGCTGGAGCCTGAGGTGAAATCAAAGTTTACGGTGGTTAAGTCCCAGTTTCCACATGCACAAGTGTTATATCAAGACACGGGACCAAGGACATATGCTATGATATCTGATGTCAATGAAGATTGTCAAAATTTTGCACTTTCCACGACTACATCACATGAACAATCAAAGATGTGGAGGATGCAGTTTGATGGCAGTTGTTCAACGTTAGGATCAGGAGCGGGAGTAGTAATCATCTCTCCCGAAGGTTGCTTATATCCATTCGTGTATAGGTTGCAATTTGATTGTACCAATAATACTGCAGAGTACGAGGCGCTTTTATTGGGTCTCAAAACTGCGAAGGATATGGGGATCAAATTACTTAGAGTTGAAGGAGATGCAGAGCTCATTGTCAAGCAAGTCAGGGAGCAGTTTCAAGTTAGGAAAAATCGCCTTCAATCCTATAGACAGAGGGTGTGGAATGCCATCGACTGGTTTGATGCTTTTGACATCCAATATATTCCAAGAACAGACAATAGCAGAGTTGATGCCCTTGCAGTGTCAGCCGCTCTTTCCATGCCGCATTCTGACTTTCGTCAGAATTCTTTTGCTATTGAGCTGATCTACAGGCCAGCTGTACCAGATAATGCAAACAACTAGCAAGTCTTTGATGATGATGATGACATCAAAGAGTTTCTCGTTATGGGAGACAACTACAAAGAATTGTTCTTTGAAGGGAATCCTACTCCTTTCAAAGAGTCAATTGCTGAAGACTCTGAGGCTACAAAATCCGGAATCATACAACTGAAAGGAAATCAGATTCCTAAGGGTTTCGTATCTTTAGAGGATATTTTTGACCGGCATGACCGTTTCATCCAAAATCAGAAGATGTCAGGTGTTAATACTTCTGCTGAACATTTCCAAGTGAACATCGGCACCGAAGACAAACCTCAGTTTGTGAATCTAGGCAAGTGTTGTACTACAGAAGAAGCTAAGAAGTTTACCGCCTTGTTCAAACAATACAAGGATGTATTTGCCTGGTCATACAAAGACTTGAAGGTCTTCACACCCATAGTATTGTCACATACAATTCCTCTTAAGTCTGATGTTAAGCCTTTCAGGCAAAAACAAAGACATTACAATCCGTGGATTCAAGATACTATCTACGCGGAAATTCAGAAGATGGTGGACGCAAAGATAATTTACCCAATCCATCACTCCACCTGGGTGTCTAACATTGTTCCTGTGCGCAAAAAGAATGGAGAAATCAGAATTTGCGTGGATTTCAGGAACTTGAATTTATCGTCCTTGAAGGACAATTATCCCTTACCGATCATGGAGCATACATTGCAGACAGTCACCGGATCGGAGATGCTATCACTTCTTGATGGTTTTTTTGGTTATAATCAGATTGCAGTGGTCGAGGAAGAGCAGATCAAAACAGCTTTCACCACACCGTGGGGAACGTTTGCTTATGAGAGGATGCCTTTCGACCTTATCAACGCCAGTGCTACTTTTCAGAGAGCCATGGATTTGTCGTTTGGGGATCTAAAAAATAAAATAATAGTAGTTTATCTAGATGACTTAACCGTTTTCTCAGATAAACGAAGCGATCACTTTTTGCACCTCGCAAAAGTTTTCGAAAGATGCAGGCATCATAGAATTTCATTGAATCCTAAAAAGACCATCTTCGCGGTGACAGAGGGCAAGTTACTTGGCCACATCGTTTCCAAGGAGGGAACTAAAATTGACCCAAATCGGGTGGATTCAATCAAGAGCCTGTCTCTTCCTACAAGTAAGAAACAAGTGCATTCTTTCTTCGGTAAAGTCAACTTTATCCAAAGGTTTGTACCAGATTTTTCGGAGCTGACGAAGGAAATCTCGACTATGATGAAAAAGACGTCCAATTTCATATGGACAGAAGAAGGTCGACAAGCCTTCATCAAAATCAAGGAAGCTATTGCTACCGCACCAACATTGGTTCGTCCTAACTTTCAGAAGGATTTCATCCTTTACTGTTATGTGTCGGAGTACACGTTGTCTGCAATATTGACTCAGAAGCTCAGTGAAGAAGGAGAATCTCCTATCGCATTCATGAGTACCAGTTTTAAAGATTGTGAATCGTGCTATTCTCAAATTGAGAAGAATGCGTATGCTATCATTAGAGCTGTCAAAAATTTCAGGTTCTATATCTTGAATTCACATACTACGGTGTTTGTCACCGATCCAGCAGTAAAAGGTGTGCTGACTCAACAGGAGATGGGCACGAAAAGAGGAAACTGGATCGCAAGAGTTCAAGAGTATGATCTGGAGATCAAGCCAACCAAGCTCGTTCGTGGGCAAGGTCTTTGTCAATTATTGGCGGATGATGGTGATAAGAAAAGCAATAGCGGAACTGAACCTAAACCAGAAGAGGACCTTCCTTTGGTCCTATTAGTTGATTCTGCGGAAGAATGGTACACAACCTTGTGGTATTATTCAACTTATGGAGAATGTCCACGTCACATGGACAAACAGCAGAAAAGAACTTTAAAGCTGAAAGCACAGAATTTTGTGCTGGTCAATAACGTTCTGTACAAGCGTGGCCTTGACGGAACTTTCCTTTTATGCGTCGGCAGAGACCAACAACAAAGATTGTTGGATGCTTTTCACAGTCAAGCATGCGGTGGTCACTTCTCATCAAGGGTTACTGCATTCAAGATCCTATGAGCACGGTTCTATTGGCCAACCATGTTTCGTGACGCATATGAATGGGTGTATAGATGTCAGTCTTGTCAGCAATTTGTTGGTAAAGGCAGATTGGCAGCTACTCCACTCAAGCCAGTTATCATTGATGCCCCATTTCAGCAATGGGGTATTGATTTCATAGGTCCCATCAACCCACATTCTAGCAAGGGGCATATTTATGTCCTTACAGCAACAGATTATTTCACAAAATGGGTTGAAGCGGTTCCTACCAAGCGAGCTACCTCGGAAGTTGTTTGTGACTTTTTAAAGGAAAATATCATTTCGCGCTTCGGGGTTCCTCGCAAAATTGTGGCTGATAACACAAGTAGTTTCTCGTCAGAGGAGATACTTAATTTTTGTTTTGATCACGACATCACGTTGTCACACTCATCAGATTATTACCCTCAGGGTAATGGACAGGCCGAGTCATCAAATAAGAACATAGTCACAATTGTGCGCAAGCTAGTTGACGCAAATCAGAAAGCTTGGCACAGGAAAATATATGATGCTCTTTGGCCTGATAGAATCACTCCTAAACGAGCCATCGGCACTTCGCCTTTTATACTTTTGTATGGTACAGACGCAATGTTACCCATTACATTGGAGTTGTCCGCCTTGCAGTTGGCATCTACAGTGGATGATGAAGAATTCAAAGATCCGATCGAAAGGAGGATTTTGTACTTGATGAAGCTAGAGGAAGAAAGGGTGGAGGTTGTCGATAGGATCACTCAGCATCAAGAGCGAGTGAAGAAGATTTTTGATAAGAAAGCTCGTCCGTGAGATTTCGAGATCGGAGATCAAGTCCTATTATGGGACAAAAGACATGAACCTAAAGGAATGCATCGTAAATTTGATTCCTTATGATTAGGACCCTTCAAGATACATGAATCAAGGGGAGAGAACACATACATTCTCTCACATCAAGATGGAAGGTTTCTCCCGCTACCTTACAGTGGGCAATATCTCAAGCACTTCAACCCTCCGGGGGAGGAGTAATTTTTTGTAAGTTTTATAAATACTTTTTATGCTTTATCGTAATGTCGTATTGTGTTTCCCCGTTCAATGATGTTTTGTCATGTTTTAGGTGATTACAATAGGTAGTCTTGTTGTAGGTGATTAGGATAAGTCCAAGTGTATTAGGTGATTAGGAAAGAAAGTCTTGACTCCAATGCCCAATGTTAAAGTCACTGGTCTACGAAACATAGAGATTCCTGAATTCTCCTATGCCATAAGTATCCGACATGGTCACCAGACGGAGCCTAATGTTGTACCCAAACCAAAATTTTTGCTTCATTAAGGCATTTTGCTTAAAATGGTCTAAACCTTGTAAAAGTGGGGTCAAAACTCAGTTTTTGGGCAAATAAAGTATGGGATTTGAGTCAATGTCATGCCATGGAGATACTGGCAAAATTTGAAAATTAGGGTTTTTGAAGTCTATTTTTAGCCCGAAACCCTAAAAAATAAGAACTTGTCAGAATTGGTTGAAATTAATTTTGATTGGCTTATTTCACATCATGATCACAGTGGTGAAGTCAGTTTCAGTTAAAAGTCAGTTTAAGCCTGGTGGGTAGTTATAACTTTTTCAAGAGAAAAGTTAGGACCTCTGAGGTCATTAATGGCAGTTGGCCAGTAACAGGTGTTAATATCTAAGCCTGAAACTCAAAGAAGAACACTCTACGATGAAAGATGTTGAAAATTATGCATTTTGACGGAGGAGATTTTCAACGAGATAAAAGTACTGTGAAATTGGCTAAGTCTGGATTGAAAATATTCTAAGTCTAGAGTTCAAAAGCGCCACTCTCAGCTAGGGGCGCCCATCAATATGGAAGCTGTATTCAACTTTTTGTGAGATTTTCTACCAAGATGATTTCTTTAGTTTCCTGATAGCTTCGCAATGAGCTAGCTAGCCAGTCCGACGAAGGAGTAAAACGCCTGAAAACGAAAATTCAATACAGAACGAGAGAAATGCAAAGTAGATGACTTTGAAGAGAAAAAGCAACCCTGGAGGCCAGGGGCGCCCATCTTTTGGAAGATTCAGATGAAGTCGTTTGATCAAGTGACACCCAGGAAGTTTGTTTCTATTTTTGGTCCAGCTCCGCGACGCATCTGTCAGCAGGTGAATCTGAGTTGCCGAGTTGCCGCCATTAGTGGTCAAACTTGAGGTTCCAGACTTGATCAGAAACTATTCAGAAAGGACAAAAGCGCCCCTGGCCTCCAGGGGCGCCCAAGGTTTTAAGACCTTTAATGAAATCTATTTGATGATTTCATATACTCATCTCGTTCATGTCAGCTTCAGCTTTCCGTTCCCTGTCTCAGCCTGTTCAGAAGATGTCTTGGCAATCCGCAGTCGGAAGTTGAGTAATTTTTGCCAGTTGAAGTAATGGATGACATTGGTTGGGAAAAGCGCCCCTGGCCCCATGATTTAGGAAGGTTTAAAGATGTTTTTATACAAAGTGTTCATTACGAACCTTTGCTCAGAATTCAGTCTACTCCACAGTGAGCCAGTCGACACATTCTGAAGTTTTGTCAAATACCGGGAAACGTCAAGTGAAATATGGTCAAGTTATCAGTGAAAATGATGAAAATGCCTGAAAATATTCTAACACTGAGGTCAAAAGCGCCCCTGGAGGCTAGGCGCGCCCATCTTTTTGAAGCCTCAGATGGTTGAATTTTGAATTGCCACCTCAAGGAATCTTCTTGTCAGATTTGGTCCTGCTCTTTATCGAGATTGTCAGCCAGTTGATCCAACGTGACAGTCAACCAGAATCAGTGATAGAACATGAGCTTCATTTGAGGTTTTAGATTCTAAATTTTCAAAAAATGTCTAAGGAAGGAAGGACGCCTAAAGTCAAAGGTTGACTTTTTTGAAATTCAAAAGTAGAAGTGCGCATGAAGAGAGTTTTCAATTTACCAAATTTAGATCTTCAGTTAAACTCTTTCCATGTCGACTTCTATTTTACCTATTTTTAGTCATAACTGGCAAAAACTAGTTTGCATGCATTAGTTAACAGAATCTTCAAGATGGCGCCCTAATTTGGGGTTGTTCTACATCTAGTAATTGAGTTTGAAGCCAAATATAGGCCATGCGTGAGTTTTGAAGCACCAGTTGTACTTCAAGCGCCATTTCCAATGCTTGACATGCATTTCACACGCCTTAGAAGATATTTTGCTAATGGCGTCCATTATTCTTCATCAGAGTTGACAAGAAACATCTTTCTTGAGCATAAAATTGATCTGCAGGTGCTACAGGTGTCAGATTTCAGTATTCTTCGTAGCTACAGATTCAGATTGTTCAAGGGAAGATTATTTCAGACTTGGTTTCTATTTTGCATGCAGGTGTTATCAGTTCTACTTCAAGCATAGGCGAATTTTTACAGAAGAAGAGAGAAAACAAAAAATAAAACTTCTATTCTTCTGTCTTACTTTCTTCTATTCTCGTCTTAGGTTTTCTTCGCATGTCAAAGAAAACGGCAGATTTTTCAGAAAAGCATCATCTGGGTTCGAGTATTTCAGCATCAACAACAATACCCATGTTTTAGATTATTTTGTGAAAATTGCCCCGCTGCCTCTTTTCAAAAAGCACAGTGTTTTTTTCCAGAATTCTCTTTGCATGTGGGCCTAAATCATGTTTTTTCGCAAATCTGTTGATCTGGGTTGTTTTAGGATCCATTTCTACACAAATCCCATGTTCTAGATTTTCGCGGGAAAAATTGCCCCTAGTGCCCCTAACTGCCAGTTCAAATCTCAACCGAAAACCTTTTGCATGCAAGCCTAAATCCCATTTTTTCGAAATTCTGACATTCTGCGTTGCATTAGAATTTGATTCTGCACAAAACCCATATCTTAGAATTTGTTCGAAAAAATTCACTTCCCCTTGCTATTTTTAGCCTATTCTCGAGCTTTTTCAGTTTTTCCAAAGTTGTCCAAACATACCCGACTTTACAGTCAAAAGTCTAGTTTTTCAGAATGCAGTATAATCCCATAGATTATAAGGCCAAACAGGTCTTTCTTCATAACTTTCTGAAAACTACCGATACCGACTTAAGTCATGTTTTTCCTATCGTCAATCTGAACTCATTGGAGGGTATCAGCAGTACTACAATCAAAAATCTTGAACGTTCAGGGATACTTGCAGCGGCGTCCATTCCTATCTCAGTCTTTGATCTTGAGTTCGTACTTGCTTGTGTCAAGCATTATGACTCGTCTACCAGACAAATCAGATCGACAGATGAAGGATTATTTGTAGCCTTAAGCGAGGGATGTAGAAAAATGTTTTTCTATTCCTCCACGTTCAGATCATTTCGCTGTATCCATTTCAGATTGTGACAAAATATGGGAGGAGGACAAGGATAGATCACAGAAGAAAGTAGCTCAACGGTGGTTGAAAATTCAGAAAACCAACATGCCAAGGAAGATTGCACGTGGGGATTTCAAGGACGAGATTGCTATTTTGATAACTTTCCTTAACCGGTTAGCAAGTTCTGAAGACGCAAGCGTTTTCCGAACATGGATGTTCTACCTCATCTCACGAGTTATTGATAAAAAAGAAACATTTGACTGGGCCATGTTTATCAGCGAGTGTCTTCACCAGCAGATTACAGAGTTCCTAAAGATTCACGAATTCCATATGGTAACTTTTCTGGTTTACTTAGTTGCATTTCAAGGCAGCTTTAAATTATTAAAGACCGATGGAGTTCTGGGTGTTCAGCGAGTGTACGAATACTACCCTCAGTTGGAGTTTTCGAAAGCTAAACAGGACTTTACAGCAGTGAATGATCACTTTCTTATGAGAACAGTCAGAAATTTAGATAACGAGATGCATGTGAGGATTTCTACAGAGGCACAATCAGCAATGGAGAGTTGGGCAGATTGGTTTATCCAATTTCCTACTTTCACATATATTCGTGTATATGGATATACAGGAGAGCCTCTGATGCTACCGAGGTACCCATCGGATAAGGTTCTTTTCATGGAGTTCATGAGACAGGCACATGAGGTTCACACTTTTCTTCGCAATCGACATAAGCCAGCTTTCACCTTTCCGTTTGAGTTAGGTATCTACAAATGCAAAACAGCTGCTGATTGCAAGTTAATAGCACACGAGTTAGAGAAACTTCAGCTTGGGTGTTTTCCTCAGAAGCGTGCCTATGATCCGTTGGGTCATTATTCAGCAAGGTTGGAGCGAAATGTTTCACATTCGGCAGCGCTTGAGGACTTTTGGGTCAATTGTGAGGATGAATTTGAGGTGCGTCGTCGTCATTATTGTAGGCTTACTGTTCCACAGATTGCTAATTTCTTGTCAGAGGATGTGGAAGGTTTGTCTGATGATGATGCCAAGATACTACTTCATTCATTCACTAGAGACCAAGTTGCTCGCTAGCCACTTCGCCAACCTGATTGGTATGTTCCATTGAACACTTCAGTGAAAGACTTATCTAGGTCTGTTATCAAAACCACCATGTACTTCCTTGAGAGTAAGCGGAAGCGAAGGGTGATCCCAGTTACAGAGCCGCCAACAGTGGTAGTTTCTTCTTTACCTTCTACTTCTAGGGCTAAACCTCGAGTCAAGGTTACTATGAGGCCGCCTGAAGGGGTTAAGATGGGAATTAATTCAAAAGGAAAAAGCATCACCAAAAGGAAACAAGTTGAGAAGGAGCCAACACTTCCAGTTACAGAGACAGTTTTTCTAGAGCCAGTTATTTCATCGGAACCAGTTATTCAGACTGAGGCCGGGTTGTCATCTCCAGGTTCACCTTTTTCACCAAACTCGTCTCCCATAGATATTGATTCGGAGCCTGAGATTTTGATACATGAGACCTGCATACCAGTGGATTTGCCAGCAGCTGATATAGTAGAAACAACTCCACCTCGAGAGGACAGTATTCCTTATTCATCTTGGCTCGAGAAGTCATTGGAGAGGGAGAGGCGTATGCCTTCATATAATCTTGATTTATCTGAGTTTGGTGAGCCCTATTAGAACAGGTTGAATAAGAGGGCCAGAAAGCAAATAAATATTGAGAAGAATCTTGAGGCAGAGATCGTCATAGAGGTTGCTATTCCTCCAAAAGACAAATACTTGGATGAAGTTGATGTTGGTGATTTTACCTTCGTCAAAACTAATCTGGGTAAGAATACTCGACACACCGACGTGAATCTATTCAGAGTCGTCACGAGTAATCTAGAGGAGCGCATCATGAAAGATGGTGAGGATAAGGCAGTCCTCAAGGCTGAAATCAGACAACTTCACAGGTACATCTCGGGTTTGCTTCATGGCAACGAGGGGCAAGCACCTTTACTTCCACAACTTCGAGATATTGCCGCAGAGCAGCAGAGGATTCAACACTTGGTTAATCGAGGAAAGCTACTGAATACCTGGATTGAAGACTTTATTGTTGCTGGTCGACACCTCCTCACAAAGCTATATCAGCTGAGGGTTGACGCACATAGTCTTCGCCAGAGAATACAGGAGCTCGAGATTTGCAAAGCCGAGCGTAAGCCGAAGGACCTGATTTTGATATCACAGCTTGCAGGAATCTATGATGCCATTGAAGCAGATGGAGATCAGAAGAAGGTCTTCACTTGGAGAGAATTGTATCTTTGCAAGGTGGAGACATATGACAAGATTTCTGCTAATATGAGCATGATTCAAGAAAAGGTTGTTCCAGCTCTTCATTTCATCAATGAGTACATCACTCAGATCCCATGTCATTATCGGCATGAGGATGGTACCTACGCCGAGTTAGAGGCAGTTCAAGCTGAGTTCGAAGAGTTAGTTCGTGATAACCTATGTGGAGGGCCAGAGGCGTCCAAGATGCTGACTATCAGTTTCAAAAAGGTGACCACAGAGGTTAGAGATAGTCAGAGGGAGATCCGAGATGGAGACAAAGAGTTGGACAAGCAGTTAATCATCGTGGACAGCGTCAAAGTGCCAGATGATGATACTATTGATAAATTCCTGGAGGAGATGATAAATTTGGAGTAGACGTTCAGTTAGACCATGCAGTTGCTTACAATGATGAGTCATCAGAAGTAGTTAACTCGAGGCTTCTTTCCGAGTTAACTTGCTGTTATACATTGCATGCATGTCTTTCTTGGAAACATCTACATATACTTGGAGATTAGATTAGATTTTTCAGTTGACTGATGATAGCATTCCAGTTGACTTGCTTTCAATAAGGACGTGCATGTTGCACCTTGTCCATTTAGATTAGATGTTTCAGTTAACTGATGATAGTTTCCCAGTTAACTGTATAGTTTCATTCAATTAGGGTTTAGGAATAAGATCTTGCATGCATTGCAAGACTTTAGTTGACTCAAGGTGATTTTAGGGTTGCCTACACCTTGAAGTCTATAAATAAGAGTTTTAAACTCATTTGTATTCAACTTTTGCTTGATAGCATACATGCTGCGCCTACCTTGCCTGTAGTATTGCTATTATTGTATCTGTTCAAAGAGTAATTGCTGTTATAATAAATTGTTGCGCCTACCTTGCCTTCATCTTATTGTCATGGTGTTTATTCGACCTTAGTTAAATGGGGTTGCTGGTTTGATCGTTATTGCATGCGTGTTGCCTCTATACAATCTACTATCCCAGTTGCTTACCTTTTGTTTTGTTTATTATAAGCCTATTCAGAAGAGCAAATAGTTGCGCCTACCTTGCCTTCATGTTGCGAAACTGTACTCAAAGCTTATCGTATGATGTGTGTTATAGTAGACTCATTCAGCCAAGCAGATAGTTGTGCCTACCTTCCCTTCATGTTGTAAAGTTGTACCAGGTTTACCGTTCATTTGTTTGTTTTAATAAACTTCCTCCCGGATTAGCAAATAGTTGCGCCTACCTTGCCTTCATGTTGTGAGCCCGCACCTGGAGTTTATCGTACAATACATTCCTGCTCCATTTCCTCATGCTCTGTTTCTTGAGGAAACTGGATAGATTTAAAGAAGTTAGCTTAGTTGTAGTTAGATGATCTGCGAAACCAGAAAATACTTAGCTGCAACGTTCTAGGTTTTCTTAACCTTGTGTCTCTACCAGTTGAGAACAAAAAGATAGGACATTAGTTTAGTTTTCTATTTCATGCATTCCAGCACAACGAGGGAGCTTCCTCTCCTAATTTGAAGAGCACTCATTACGTAGTGTGCATAGCTGTCAATACAAACTCACACTCTAGAGGTGTTAGTTCTTACGCCAACAACTCAAAAGGGTGAATCTTGGGGAACAAGAGAAGCCTAGGGAGATTCTCGTTGGTAATGACTAGGACCCCGTACTGAAGGCGGCGGCATTTAAAATATTCATGGAGTACAAGGACACCTTCGCTTGGACGTACAAGGATTTGAAAGGCATACCACCAGAGTTGTGCATGCATAGGATTCCGCTCGTACCAAGAGCCCAACTCGTACGGAAGAGACCCTATAGGATGAATAAGAACTATGCCGCGAAGTTACAAGAGGAGATCGAGAAGATGTTGGAGGCAGGCATCATTTTCAAAGTGAATGTCAAGGAGTGGGTGTCACCGATTGTCATTTCCTTGAAGAAAGAATTAGAGAAAATCCGGATATGTGTCGACTTCCGGTGTTTGAACGCAGTAACTGTCAAGGACCGGTCCGTTTCCAATCCCCTTCACCGACACCATCTTGGAGGAGGTCGTTGGGCATGAAATGTACTCGTTCTTGGATGGGTTCTCGGGATATAACCAAATTTATATTGCTGAAGAAGACAAGTTGAAGACAACTTTTGTGGTCGAAGATGGAGTGTACGCGTACAACCGGATGCCATTCGGGTTGTGTAACGCACCGACCACGTTCCAAAGGATAATTTTGCACATATTTGACAAGATGTCGGTGGGCAACTTCAGGGCGTTCCTAGACGACTAGTGCATTTTCACTGACAAGGAAAAACATCTCAACACTCTTGGAGACTGCATGGAGAGGTGCAGAGCAGCATGCCTCGCACTGAACCCAAAGAAATAACGGTTCATGGTACTGTTGTGACCTTTTTCACACATCACCCCATCAAGATGGGGACCCCCTAAATTTTGCTCCATTCTGGTCTTTTGGCTTTGGTTCGCTCTCTCTCTGGTCTCTGGTCCTTCCGGGGATGTCCTGTCGTTTGACCCAGGTTAAGGTATTGTTCAAATCTGTGAAATTAGGGTTTCCCGCCATCCAGGCTTTTAAGGGTTAAACCGAGTCACGAAATTGAAATCTAAGCTTAGTACAGCAGTCAAAAGACTTCCAGCAGAGACCCCCTAAATTTTCACTGTATTTCGGCAACTTACTATTTTTAGTAAGTATTCAATTTGGGACTATTTTATTGAGATTTTGGAATTCTGTCAGTTCCACTGCATCCGGGTAACATCAAGCTGCCTACACGTAAATTTTGAGCCAGATCAGACGACTTGCTATTTTTGGCAGTTCATGCTTCAAGAGCCATTTTCAGGGTTTCCACATGAGCTTTTCAGATGCATGTCTGGAGAATCCTTCTGGGTTTTCCAAAACCTTCGCAGTGATGTAACATGCAAACCGAAACGATCACTTTCAGAGTTCAGCCTTCGGAGGCTATTTTTAGGGTTCGCATGCAGTGTTTTTCAACGCATGTCGGGTTTTTCTTTATGGGTTTTTCGAGAGCTTTGCAACAATGTGACATGCAAGCGGAGAAGATCAAGTTTTAAGGACTTACTATTTTTAGCCAGTGCATGCATGCAGACCAGTTTTCTGGGTTTTTTGAGATCCCACGAGCAATATGACATGCAAAACCATCCGGCAGTGGATGAGTCACTTTTTCAGGCAGTTTCTATTTTTAGCAGGTACACTCTGGCAGCCGCCCCCAACACTCCAGTTCAGCAAACAGAACGACATGCAGAAGGAACGAAGTCAAACGGAGACCATTCGGGATCCATACAAGTCAAATTAGGGTTTCCACTTTTATAGGGGGTAAAATCCAAAAATAGCCGAAACGAAGCACCCCACCAATGTCAGCACACTTCAAGGTACCTGCTGGCAAAATTCGAGCGAAATCAGAGAACTTACTATTTTTAGTAAGTCAGGGCACGGCTATAAATAGCAGGTCTGCACCCGAGGTTGGCATCAGAGTGACACTCAAGCTATCAAGATCAAGCGTTGCAACTTTTAGGCAAAACGGAGCTACTGAAGTCAGAAAGTCAAAACTTACTATAAATAGCAGGTGGCTATAAATAGCAGGTCAGGGCAAAGGACTGTCAAAACAGGTTCATAAGGTGAAGAAGATCATGTGATGAAATTTTCAGGCAAAACGGAGCCTTAGAGGTTGAAAATCAAGGGACTTGCTAAAAATAGCACAACTTGCTAAAAATAGGATGCAGAAGCAATAGCAAGCAGAGACATGAAAATTTTCTAAGTATGGGGAAATGAAAACAAGAGCTCCAAAAGGCGCCCACCTCAAGAATGAAATCTGGAAATTTTCTAAGTACAAAATTCAAAGTTGAGCAGAGAAAATGCGCCCACCTTGATCAAACTCTTGAAATATTCTAAGTGTTGGAATTGAAAGTAGAGGCTCTGGAATGCGCCCACCTTCAAGATTGGTAGCTTTAAAATTTTCTAAGTCTAAAATGGAAGTGGCACCCCTCAAATGCGCCCTCACCCTCAAGTTGTTGAAAATGTTGAAAAAAGTTCTAAGGCACAAAATGAAACTAGGCATGTCGAAATGCGCCCTCAAGGCAAGTGAGAAGACTTTGAAAATTGTCTAAGTCACAAAAATAAAAGCTCATCCCATGAAATGCGCCCTCATCTTGAAGCTCCCCCATCAAAATGCGCCCAAGGAAGATGTTGCCTAGTGAAAAGCGGCTAAGGCATGGAAATGAAAGTATAAGGTGCAAAATGCGCCCAAGCTCAGCCCTCATATGCGCCCAAGGTTATTGGAGCCAAAAAAAAAATGTCTAAGGCAAAAACAAAAGCTCACCCCATGAAATGTGCCCTCAAGTCAAGGCTTACATGTGAAAAACGCCTAAGTGTTTGAATGGAAGCATGGCACATCAAATGGGCCCTCAAGAAGGAGAAAAGGTGAAAAATAAACTAAAGCAAAAACAAAAGTAGACCCTTCAAAATGCGCCCACCTCAAGTGTAAAAGGGTTGCTGGAGAAAAAGCGGCTAAGACATGAAAAGAAAGTAGAGGGGTGGAAATGCGCCCTCAAATGGAAGCTCATCCCCTTATTTGCGCCCAGGGTAAAATGAAGACCCTCAAAAAAATCTAAGGCATGGGAAGTAAAAAAAAAAAACGTGAGCATGAGGTGAGAATGCGCCCTCAAGTGTGTGAAAAAGCGGCTAAGGCAAGGAAATAAAAGTATAAGGTGTAAAATGCGCCCTTGTGCTAGGAATAGTTGGGCCGAATTTTTTTCTAAGTATAAAAATGAAAGTAGCCATGTGTATTTACGCCCCCAACTTGAAAGTTCAACATGCCAAATGCGCCCTCACCTTGGAAGAATATTGAAAGTGTTGGAAAATATTCTAAGGCAACAAAATGGAAACATGCTAGTGAAAATGCGCCCATGATAAAGTGAAGGCTTGCCACTCTAAATGCGCCCATGAAGAAGATGAGTTAGAAGGGATTTTAAGTATGAGAAATATAAAAATGGACCCTTCAAGATGCGCCCAAGGGAGAAAGGTTAGAAATTTTCCTAAGTAAAACAAAAATTCCCTAGGGAAAATACGCCCAAGTTGAGCAAAATGATGGAAAGTGGTGAATGCGCCCAAAGAACGAAAGGACTTAATTTTATTTCTAAGCGAGTGAAAGTGAAGGAGTTGAAATAAAATGCCAAGGAGAAGTATACGCCTAGGGGGGATGAAAGTTTAAATTCTCTACTAAGCGTATGAAGCGGAGAAATTCCTAGGGCCTGAGAATTTGAAAAATTGAAAGAGTGGGTGAACATGAAAATTTTGCAGACATTTAAACAGGGTTGGCGACTTGATAAAATATTTTCTAAGTGAAAATCAAATGAACCCGTTTAAAATGCACCCATGAGTTAACAGAGTTTGAAAATTAATTTCCTAAGGGAAATTTTAATATTTTCAGAGGAAATTCGTTTTGCCTAGATTATTTTCCTGACGGAAGTTAAATCTCAGAGGATGAATTATTTCGAGCAGGCGAATAATTTTTAATCACCCTGAGTTGAACATTTTAATGAGAGAATTTAAAATGTCTAAGGCAAATTTTATGAAATCGAGGATTTAAATGACAGACATTTTAAAAGTTGGAAATAAATTTACAACTCCCACGAATTTTTTCGAGTTGAATTTATTTAAACACTGCGAGATTTTAAAATGGAATTTTAAATCAAGTCAAGTGATTTTTTTTTTTCTCGCGAGTTGTTTAAATCGCCAAGAGTTAACTGGCAGACTAAGAGGAAGAATTTGAATTTTTACAAGGAAGGAATTATTATTAATGGAAACTGCCATAATGACCGGTTGACGACTAGCCCACTACTGCGCTTGAATTAGAAGATTCCGAACGAAAAGAGTGGAAAATTGATGAAGGTGCTAAAAATAGCCCCAGCACTACTTAGCAAGATTCTCCGAGAAGAATTATTTAAACAATCTCTTCTCTCATTTCTCCTCACTTTTTTTTTTGAAGTTGAAGTTGCTGAAGAAGTTCTTGAAATATTTTCGAAGTTGTTGAGGAGAGAATTTCTTTGAGAGTTTCGAAGTGTTGAATTGCTGCAAAGTGTTGAGTTGCAGAAATTTATATTGTGTTGGGGATTTATTTCGAAATTGATGAGTATTGAAGTTGCACGAAAGTTGAAGCTTGCTGCAGATTTTACTTATTCGAGCTGCTAGAAGTTGAAAGTTGCTGAGGTTGACGAAGTCGAGACAAAGGATTTAATTCATTTTGTGCTGAGAAAGTATCCACATTGCTGAAAGTTGGTAGTTGGCTGCAATTTTCTTCGCCAATCGGAAGTGCAATCGTTGAAAGCTTCTTTATAAGCTTGAAGTTTTTTATACAGTACGAGGTTTGGAGTTAGTAATTTATGCTGAGAGTTTTTATTTTCAAAAAAGCTAACTCCACGTTCGCAGCCGTCTCGGAGGTTACTTCATTTTATTTAAAAAATCTGCAGCCTAGCTTATTGCTATTCTATTTTATTTTGCAGATGGCCGGAGCAAAG
>VCHN02000014.1:119128388-119181713 GCA_007115665.2 Sequoiadendron giganteum
ACATCGAGGGCACAAGTAGAAGTGCCAACCCAACCGATACCGTTGAGGATAGAACAAGCATCACCCGTGCACTCACAAACTCAGTCTTCGAGTTTGAGAGTGGTTTCATTATTTGCCGATCAGAGGGCAAGATTGGAGGAAGAGCGGGGACTTGAGGAGGTAGATCAGCCCAACGCCCGAGAATCAGCTAGTGTCAGTCTATCTAGGGGCGGCCAACAGGAGGAGGAAGAGGAAACAATGGACGACACCCATTTTCAGCAGATGTTGGACACGGCTTTGGAAGAAGAAGAAAACACAGAACAGGGGACCCAAGGGTCGGGAGATACTCAGCTTATAGAGGAGGATGAGCCTGAGCAAACCAGTGCAAGAAGAGAGGAAGTGCACGAGATGGAGGCAACAAAAGAGCAGCCCCTTGTCATTTGTAATCCACAGCAGACAGTGCCTGATTGGCTTTCCGACAGAATGAGGAGAGAACCCGAGGATGATACGGATCCGGCCATTGAGATGGAGGAGTTCCTCAGGAGGATCAGTGCGCCACCAGAGAAGAAAAGGGCCCGAAAGTTTTCAAAGATCTCGACCGACGAGTCAGGCTCTCGCACGCTTTAGGTGGCTATTCCGAGGGAAGATTGTGATCGAACCAAGGAGAGGCCTGAAAATTATGTGATCACCACAGTAGAGTTGGGTCGTCCTACGGGAGCCCAAGTTATCGAGGAGTTCGATAACTCCTATCAGGCATTGAAGGATCAGTTGCTCCGCACGGAGGGGAAGTATAAGAAATTGAAGGAGCACAAAACCTTGATAGGATACGCGGCAACTCTAGCATCGGCCCAAGTGAAATCCAAGAAACCCATAGAGAGAACGCCCATCAGAGCCAAGGAGTCAGCTTGTTGCCTTAGAGGATTTGAAGAAAAATAAACGAAGCGCATTGAAGTGGGGTTAGCCGTGGTTCATACTGAGACAGGGAAATTCATGGAGGACCTTGCCGATGCTTATCGACAGGCCTCAAGTATTTTGGCATGGATGGATATAGTAGATCAGGCCTGGGGTGATACTCGCATCTATCAAACGAAGATGGTACTTCGTTTGGGGGCTTTGATGCATGTACCTCTAGAAACCTTAGTGGATGGAGGTGTAATTCAGAGAGGTGATAGGTACGATTTCACCAGTTGGTACTCCTCGGTGGTCACAGGCCGTGGATTTCACGACGCAGCAAGGGCAGATTCAGCTAAAGTGAGGAAAGCAATGGGCAACATCTTGGGGGGAGTCCTCAATACATTAGAAGCCATATTTGCTAGAAAGTTGGTCCCAGAGGAGATAACTGCTGATGGCTTGAAAAGTAGACTGCCTCCATTCTTCTCAGCTACGAGGTCACTTGTCCTGGATGACTTTGAGAATGTCTCCACGTTCTCTAGTATAATTCAGCATACCCAGGACGCCTTAGTGACATGGAAGAAATCTTATATCAGATACGGACAGACGGTAGCAGTCTTGGAGTTCCAGCTCAACCATATTCCCCCGATCTCTGCACAGGAGGTTGAAGCAGTATTGGCCAGGTTGATCGAGTTTGCTATCCGAGAGAAGGCCAGTGGGAACGCTCTCATGGATGAGGATCTTCTTGATGGTGATAGTGGGCATTAATTGCTCATTATGATTCCTGCAGGGGAGTGGAGAATATTCTGTGCATTCTTTGCCCCACTCCTCTTTGTGGCGGTTTTTAGGGCAAGAACCCTAATTAGGGCATATGTGGCTCGATCTGAGCCCTTTATTGTAATTCAATCTAAGCCGTCCGTTGGACTGGGCCAACTATAAAAGGGGCACCCCCCCTCATTTGTAATTATTAGATAGAGATTAGAATTGGAATTGGATCAGAGCTAGAGAGTAGAAGGCATATAGCATTTAGCTTAGAAGTTAGCTTTAGATTGAGGAGGGAAGAAAACTTTCCCTTGAAAGTTTTGTAAAAGGTTGTTGTGAACACTTTTCATAATACAAAGAGTTTCATTGATTGGTGATTTCTTCTTTGTTATGAGTAGCTAGCAAGGCCATTTCGTCTTTCCAATTCAAGGTAGATAGAGTAAAATAGATTTTTATTTCATGCAAGTAGTTGTTAATTGTGGAGTGTGGCGTTGTGATTTGAGCATATCTTCTTTCATCCATACCACTAGCGGGCTTACTGATGGTAAGTTCGCCTTGCATGGTCAACTGGAGTATCAGCACTTAACTTCGATTGTGGTTCATATGTTTGTATGCGTCGTATTGACGGTATGAACATGTTGCGTCATAGTTTGAACACTTTTCTCATCCTTTGAAGATTGCACCAACTTTGTCGGAGTTGTTCGAAAGGAGACAAAGCAAAGTTTGGTTTGAAGATTGTTTAAGTCGATCCTCGTCCTCCACCCTTTAGAAGTAGATTTGTAGAATCCCTATCCCTATCCCCTTTAAATTATGCATTTTCCGAGTCAGTCTAGATACCAGAACAATATTGCCAAATCATTCATGTCCTAGTTGCTTCACAGAATCGAACAACTACGTAAGTCCCCTTGAAATAACCAGCAAAACACATCAACCAACTAAGTCTATTCGCGATAAAAGGAACCTTGGAGTCGAACACATGAACTTTCAAGCAATCTTAGCATGTGGGACACTTTGATCAAGAGAGAATAGAGTGACCGGTGGACAACTTTATTCTGTGTTGGTGTTGTCATAAAAAGCACGTCAACAGGTACCACAAGGAAAGTTAATGGGGCATATTGTGTAATGTTCCCCTTTTAGCAATGAACCTATCAGTAGCTCATCAGCCTATTCCGGAGTCCTGTAGGCTCGTTGAGGTGAATCAAAGGGTTCCAGTTTTGGAGGTTTTGTGGTCTTTCCTCAGTATTTACTATTTATAGTAAATACTATTTTTGGCAGTTAGGAGTTGTCAATCTTCAACTCATCATGTCCTTTGGAGCAGTTATTCAAAATTAAGCTTTGGCCTTTGGAAAATATTATTTTGATGAAATTCTTCATTTAATAGGCAAATTGTTCTAATTTTAAGTTGACCCCTTGGTCTAAGGTGATAACTTAAAGTTGTGTTAAAAGGGGGACTTGAAGGGGGACGCCTTCATGGACGAATTTAATGTTTTTTATTAAATTACCTCGTCTTAAAATGGACGCCATTTTGAGAGGATTAATTCTTTTTTGAAAAAGGTAAAATGTGAGATGGCTTTTGGCGTACCATCTAAGGGAATTGAACAGTCATCCCTTTCTCTTTAAAAGTGTGGTCTTGCTCCAACATTTGTTATCTCATGTTTATGCTAAACTTATGCTGTCGAAATGCTTACTCATTTTGCACTTCGAGGAATGCTGGCCTCCTACTACCTTTCTCAATTTTGTGTTTGCAAGATAACACCTAATTGAATTATTGTTGCTTCTCAATCAGACTAGCAGATAGTGTTCAAAGATGAATTTTTGGAGTGTTTTACCAGTTTTGCACACAGCTGAAAGTTGAATTCACTCACAGCTGAGTGTATGATTTTTGTTTTCTTCTGGGCATTTGGCCAATTCATTCCTAAGGTCTGGGTGACCATCTTCACCAATTTCTAGAATTTAATTTGAAGTGTGGATTTTTAAATAGCAAAATCGCCCCTCAAGGAGGTTCGTACCTTTCTATTTGCATTGGGATTCATGCCATTAATTATTGCTGGTGTTTTGGAGTTGTTTCTTCATCTCAATAGGTGTGCCTATCTTCTAATTGAGCATTGCACTTGGTTTCATGCAATTCGGAGGTATTTTGGTTGAGTTATGAGCATTTGATGATTTTTTGTAGTTGCTGATTTATCATTTCCAGAATTGCAGATTTCTGAAACAGAGTTAATTCATTTGTTGTTTCCATCTTTCTTTTTCATTTCTCATTATGTTCTGACATGGAAACATTGTATAGCTCGGTGCTTGAAAAATAGTGAAAACATTGTAATTTGCAGCCTTTTCTACTTGTACAAACTGTTAACAGTAGTACTGTTTCAATTTAACATTGCTGCATTGTTTATTTAATTTCACATTAAGCACCTCTGGATGGTATACCGCCAATGAAGATAAATTGAATTGTAATCTCCTTCACACCCACTAGCAAGTGGTGAATCCCCACTTTTGAGTGGATGTCTGCCGCAATAGAAGAAGTATTAAAATTGTAATATTTTCCCCCCCACTATTTGGTGGTAGCGTGGAAAGTTCCTTTTGGTTGGTTATCCGCCTTTGTTTCATTTCAATTTCAGCATTAGTACTCCACCATATGTTAGCACCTCGCCTGTCAAAGGATCTTGAGTGGACATTCTTGGTGTCGAGTTTAATCTCTCTTTCAGTGTAATCTTTGTAATCTTTGATTCAGTAGATCCTAGGGATCCTCTGACCATATACCCGCCCCTCCTCCTTAAGTGGTTTTAGGGCGCATTCTTGGTTAGAGTTCTTTCATGCACGTTTTGGGTTATGCTAACTTTAACGGGTGCTTGGTTACATTGTAAATGTTCATTTAAAAATCAAGAAAAATTGAGAGTGTATATTTCATATTGTGTGCAAAGCCGGGCTAAAGACTGATCCTGATAAAATAAGAATCATTGTGCATATGGAGGCTCCAAGAAACGTCACAGGTGTAAAGTCCTTTCTCGGCCATGTCGGGTACTATCGGAGGTTCATCAAGAGCTTTGCACAAGTATCATACCCTCTCGACTTATTGACGAGGAAGGGACAACCCTTCATATGGACGAAAGAACAAGAAAAAGCATTCAAGGAACTGAAGGACCGGCTAATCAGTTCACCCATCCTGGTGTACCTAGACTGGGACAAGGAATTCCATGTACATGTGGATGCCTCAAACTTCGCCATTGGAGCAACACTCGCACAAGTAGGAGCACACGGGTTGGACCACCCAGTATTTTTTGCCAGTTGGCTACTCTCAAAGGCAGAGAAGAACTATAGTACGACCGAGCGCGAAGCACTGGGATGGTTTACTCTGTACATAAATTCAGGCATTATTTGCTGGCTACGCCATTCACCTTCAATGTGGACCATCAAGCCCTAATGTATTTGGTGAACAAGCCTATAATCCAAGGAAGAGTGAGTAGGTGGCTGCTATTGCTTCAAGAGTTCACATTCACTATCATAGTACGACCGAGGAAGAGCCACGTGATCGCCGACCAGTTGTCAAGGATACAGTCGGGCGAACCTGCAGAAGGAGGGGTGAACGAAGATTTTCCCGATGCACACCTGTTTCAGATTGCAGTACTCCCTTCATGGTATGAAAAGATCGGAGAATACTTGTCCAAATCCATATTTCCAAAGGAAATGGCACCGACGGAGAGGAGGAAGCTCATACTGAAGAGCAAGACATTTCAGCTAATTAATGGCTTGTTGTACAAGATGGGGTCCGACCAGATCCTCCGAAGATGTGTCATAGAAGAGGAAATACCAGGGGTACTGAAGGAAGCACACAAGGGTCTGGCTGGCAGACATACCCAGATGCTACGGCGAGAAAAATTCTCCTGGCAAGACTATGGTGGCCGACGATGCACACAAACGCACGAGAGTGGGTGTTAGGATGTGATACCTGCCAGAGGGTAGGGAAGCCTCTGAAGCGGGATTTTATGCCACTCTATCCATCCCAACCACATGAGTTGTTTGAACAATGGGGACTAGATTTTATTGGGCCACTAAAGGTGAGTCACCTACATCGGTGTCGATACATTGTGGTAGCAACAGAATATCTCACGAAGTGGGCCGAAGCACGAGCATTTCCAGATAACACAACCCAGAGCACAGCTAGATTCATCTATGAGCAGATAGTAACGCGGTCTGGGATTCCAATCCAGATTACGAGTGATCGGGGAGGACACTTTGTGAACCACGTCATCGGGTTGATGACGACGGAGTTCCGGATATTTCACAACCTATCAAGCCCGTACTACCCACGAGCCAATGGTCAAGCAAAGTCTACAAATAAGGTGTTAGTGTCAATCATTAACAAATCATGTGGTGTAGAGGAAGCTGATTGGGAAGAGCAGCTGCCAACCGTCTTGTGGGCGTACCGTACGACGTATAAAGTGACAACAGTACACACACTTTTCCAGTTGATGTACGGCCAGGAAGCAGTGGAACCAATGGAATACATGGTTCCTAGCCTAAGGATAGCTGTGGAGAACCAGTTAGGAGATACAGAGAGTTTGAGGGAACGGTTGTACGAACTCAACAAACTAGATGAGCGAAGAGTAATGGCACAGTGGGTCACGGAAAATATGTGACGAAGAAGGAAGCACTGGCACGACAAACACCTTCGACGAATGAACTTCCGGCCAGGACAATTAGTTTTGAAATATAACGGCCGTAACGAGATCAAGCCGAGGAAGCTCAAAGAACGGTGGTTAGGACCGTTTAAGATCAGAGAAGTATGCAACAATGGCTCTATAAAACTAGAGAACTTGGATGGATCATTCCTACCTAATGCAATCAACAGATCAAAGTTGAAAGTATACCAGGAGAGAAAGGAGGCGAAACACACAATAGCCATCAATATGCTCGACTATGCCACCAAAGAAGATTGGCCCGTGCAGATGGAGACACCGAGGGAGCAAGAATGGGGCTTGGGGGGCCCCGGGTATGCAGCAGAGGGAGCCTGGATGGAATCAGGCAGGAACCAGATCATGGAAGAAAGACTGGTTGAAAAGAAAGTGGAAGGAATTGCAGTGCCACAGATACACAAACACTTGACCAATGCAGTGTTTGGGACACCGGCGCTCTGGCAACGAATAGGTGGACACTAGAGTTACGTCGCCCCATACAAAGGCATACAGAAGGGGTATCTGGCAAAAGAAATGGATGAAGAGGTACAAAAGGACAAGGAAGAACAAGCGGCAAGAGAACCCCAACCTGAAGATAATGACGAAGAAAAGGATGAATGGGACGATGAACAAAGGGAGGCATACTTCGAAAAGATAGCCCCTTGTTTAAAAACAGTGGTCATGACAGAGGATAAATTCATATCACATGTAGACGGGTACACAGAAGAAATACTTAAACTAATGAGAAGAGAGAGAAGGAAGGTGCCGAGGGTAAGGAAAATAGCAACAAAGGACGGACTCTGGAAAGTAATACCCAATCCAGCCAGACCCCCGACAGTAGAAGGCGAAGATGTGACGTGGTACCAGCAATACGGACGAAGGTATGTCGATGACAACTATAAATGTACTGGTCCTGCCCCTTTACTTGATAAGTGGTTTGATGTACAATACATGGGCACATGTTGCGAAGAGGAATGTTACAAAAGGCTCCCACATACCTGCAAATGGTACTATGCTTCCGAGTTGAAGGTTCGGGAAGGAGGCGAAAAAAGAGGTATGAAAAGAAAAAATGATCAAGAAGAAATAAATAATAGGAAAAAGCAAAAAATAGGAGAAAAGAAAATTTACGAAAGAGAGAAGAAAACCAAAGGAGAGAGAAAGTAAAGTCAAAAAAGCTGAAATTGACAAAGGAGAGAAAAAATTAAAAATTAAAAAAGGAGACTAAAAGATTGGGAAACAAAAATATAAAAGTGGCCAAAGCTCTCATAAACATGAAAAAGAAAATTATACGCCAAATTAAAAAATAAAAAGTCACACAAGTCATATGAATAAGAAGTGCCCAAATAACCGTACGCCATAAAGAGCAATAGTTAACTGTCGTACGCCATAAGAAGGGCATCGTACGCATTTGGGAGAGAGGTATTCGAGTTGCCAAGGGAAGTCGCCAGAAGAGGAAGCCCGTATGCCAGGAAATTTACCAGAGGAGGAAGTCCGTAAGCCAGGGAAATTGCCAGAGGGGGAAGTCCATACGCCAAGGAATTTGCCAGAGGGGGAAGCCTGTATGCCAAGGAAGTTGCTAGAGGGGGAAGCCCGTACGCCAGGGAAGTTGCTAGAAGGGAAAGTCCGTACGCCAAGGGAAAGCTTGTACGCCAAGGGAAAGCTTGTACACCAGGGAGGAGACAAGGAGGCTCGTACAGCATAAACCAAAACCTGTACACTAAATTGTGGAACACGCTGTACGGCTAGCCAAAAGATTCGTACAAGAAACCACCGTATGTTAACTAGTTCAAGGCATTCTCATATGCCATTCACTGGTACCCGTTTCAAAACCCGTACGGCTGCATCAGGGAGGAGCCATACGCTGCAAGAAGAATACTGTACAACAAGAGAAGAATCCAATTTGTACGCCTGAGAAGGGGACCATACAGAAGAAACATAAATTCGTACACGTACAGGTGCAAAAGCTTGTACGGGCTAAACAGGAAACAGAGCTGAGGAAAAGACAAGGCACAAAGAGGGTCGTACGGAGTTTGCCAGGTTGTCGTACGAAGGTGCTAGGTTAGCAAGAACAACAAATTCAGGTGTGTTGTGCGAAAAATTAAATCCAAAAATCTTTTACGAATTTTTAAGTTGCAGCAAATTAGAAAAAGAGAAAAAGTTGTACCATTCACCACAAAACAGGTGGTCGAGAACTGGGTGACAGGTGACCGTTATTGCAACCGTTGGCAACTACCAATTAAATCAAGAAATTCAATTATGGCAGGCAAGTTAAATCTGGCAGGCATGTGCAGCGAAAGTGAAGAGCATTGGTGCTATTTGGAAAATAAATATCACAAAAGAAGAACAATGGAAGACAATACCAGCAAAGCCAGGAAACTGAGTATTGTTCGACCGAAGGTGGCAGGAAGCACAACAATGGCCAAGGGCAGTGATGATGCAGTCACCCCGGAAACAATTACGTGGGAGAATCTTACTGGTGTGGAATGCCGATCATGGTGGGCTGCAATGCCCGAGACCCACATATTGAAGCGAGCATTAGAAAAAGCACAGGTGGATAAAGTAGCACAGGTATCGTTTTTTAATACCAGAGACTTTGAACCTTACCTGCGCCAGTTGGTAGTCGGCTACGACAGACATAGCCACCGGTCCACAATTAAATTTAGGGGCTACGAAGTGACAATATCGTATGGCGCCCCTGAAATCACAAGGGTTTTCAGAATCCCTTCTCGAGGACTGGCACCAACAAAACCACCAGGAAAAATGTCAAGGAAAAAGCAGGAGGCTCTAGTTACCAGGGTCTGCAGGTCCAACCTCACATAGGAGGAAAAGGACACCATTTGGGGCGCAAGGAAAAGAGGGCTGAGGAAGCACTTCTTCGGCAATGACGAGTGGAAGTGTGTGTTGGACCTGATCAAAAGTAGGCTTACAAGAGAAAGCAGGGCGTCCAATATTGCCATATGGATGATCGGATTAATGACTGGATTGGTGGTTGGCAATGTCTACAACTAGGCAAGTGGGCTTTCGGAGCGGATGAGAGACTTCATGAGTCTCTGACATAAAGCATGTTACATGACATAGCATGCTATAGGACTAGTTCTGGATGCAATCCATCGGCAAGTGCCGACTAGCCACTGGGGCACACTACAGCCGCTGGCAGAAATTGACGATGGGTGGCCTACAGTATTCTGCTGGGCCAATTTGGACATTCAGGGTACTAGAGAGGAGACATAGCAGGGAGCACCATTGACAAAAAGGAGACAACAGATGACTCGACCTAGCGAGGAGGATGAGTAGGAGGAAGAACATACAGGAGAAGATGACACTACAGAGGAGGTAGCCATTGAGGTGTCCTCGAACGAGGATGAGGACATGAGCACTGATGGAGTCTCTGTAGTAGGGGAAGGTGGGTTACAGGAGGTAGAGGAGGCAATCATGGCCGACATACCCTAGCAGGCCATCTTGATAATTTCCCCACCAGCAACAGTACACAAAATGCTAGTCGCAGTGGTTGCTTGTGAGGAAGGAATACAGGAAGGTGACGAAGCAATGGACACATGGCTGGATGGGATGGGGGAAGAGGCAAGGACTCCTCCAACATCGCCATGTATGGCCAAGGAGCCAACACACATCTCTATACCAAACACCACCCAACCGAGCACTCAGGGGAGCGTCCAGAGAGAGCTGAGTGTACAGTCGGCCACTCAGCCGGCAAATATACACGAGAGCACCGATTTGCCAGGCGAGCAACCACCCTTGAACGCTCCGGATGCACAATAGCTTGTAGCCACTACACCGAGCATACAGCCAGAGGGAGACAATTTATTCGGCCAAGTAGTGGTAGCCACCCCTCAGGCACCAGTGATACAAACCACCCCTCTAGCAGGCCATGCCACTGCTTCACCAAAGCAACCCAGTCAACGGAGATGAGGGCAGCCTGGAGAGGCAACATCTAGCAAAGATGAATCAGCAGGACCAGTACGGAGGGCAAGGATGACACCAGCAGATCCTCAGGACCCTATCGGCTCCTTGCACAGGTACATAGGAGAATTGAGTGCCATGGGTAGGCAGATACAAGAGTTGAGTGCAATGGGTCGACATATGCAGGAGATCGGTGAAGTAAGCCAACAGCTCATCACCGGACTTGATCCCCTAGTAGCACAGGAGGCAGAGCACATTTTGGCGTTCAAGCAGAAAGGATGCGAGAAGGAGTTCTTTCAGTGCTTTACAACACGAGGTTGGCCGAATGTGTCGACAAAAGAACAACTGGAGGAAATGACAGCTGCATGGAAGCCAAGGAGACCGACAGTGGCAGGAAGACATGGGAGAGTTGTCGCTGCACTTTAGGGCATGGAACGATGCTACAGAGATGCGTACTGGCGATTGCGCCAGCAGTTGCTCCTTATTAGTGTGACGGAGGGGGAACGGGACAAGGCCTTGGGGCAAGTGGCCGAATGCCACATAGAGCTGGCAAAGCAAATCCGCAAGTCACAGGAGGAGTTGGCTCAAGTGACCGCAGAGACAGCACGAGCCTCGACAGTGAAGGAGGAAGAGTTGGCGGAAAAGGAGAGACAATTGGCCGAGAAGGATAACCGGTTGATAGAGAAGGATGTACAATTGGCAGAAAAGGCTACTCAGCTGGCAAAAAAGGACTTGGCGGGTACAAAAGAGGAGTTGGCAGCTGCTCAAGCCAAACACGTCGAAGCAGTCAAGATTGTAAAGCTAGCTCAGGAGCGACAAAAGGCGGCCAATCAAAAGCTCGAGTGCCTCCAACAACAATCCACCACCACTCCCTCTTCATCCGTACACCTAGGGGCGCATTCTCTCCCTCCCTCTTCTTAATTCCGTTCTGATCGTGTTTTTCATTTTCAGTCGTCTAGAAGATGACTACTTGTGGGGGGGGATGATGTAGTTGGTCGTAATGTAATTAGTCGGCCAAGAATAAAATGAATAAGACTTAGTTAGTTGGCAATTAGTTGAGTGTTTTGTCTTGTATTTGGTAGTTCGGGAATTAGTTCCCGAAAGGGTAATTAGAGTAATGAAGCGACGCGATGGTTGGTACTCAACCAACTTTGCCGCTATATGTATCGGAGTCATGTAGTCAATAGAGTTACTGCTGTTATGATTGTCATGAAATATCTGTACTTGGCATATGTTGAATAAAGAAAGACAACAGTGATGATCTTATGTTTTACTTTCTAGTACGTTGTTATGTTCTGTCAACTATTTCCGTTTACTCATTGCATATGTTGAAGTTAGTTATTTGAGAAAACAGATGGAGCACATGAAGTATTTGCCAATGTCTTTTTTAGTAGTGGAAGGGATATGCTTACCACTTTTACTTTCAAAGAAAAGATTCAGTGGTTGCTGAAACCAAATCAGATTCCTAACAACACTGAAGTTCCAAACTTCAGCAAAGAAACCAGATCATATTTGGAAAATATTGTGAAGAGTTTTAATGTTGAGAATGCCCTTGAAGTGAAAAGAGTGGAGAATGTAAGAGACCATGTTGATAAGTTTGTTGAGTATATTTTGAAAAAAAGATGCCAAACTCATCCAGTGCTAGCCAAGGTACTGAAATTTATCCATTTCTCTTGCACATCTGAGGATAAACACTTATCATTGAAAGCAGAAGGATCAACCCTACCTTGTAACAGCAATAAGTTGAATTCCAATGCCAAAGAGCCTAGAGAAGTTGATGTTCCAGCTGCAACCAATGAGCTGGTTGTTCCTGCACCTGTTGAGGCAACAAAGGTGGATAGCTCAGTTGGAAAGCATTTATTAGATATGGATAATGCTTTTTATTTGAAACTGGAATGGGAAGGACAAAAAATGTCATCTCTGCAGAGGACTTCCGGTCTGAAGTGTCTACACAAAAATCATGCTGACAATCAGCCATCATTTCTGTGTTACAAGCAAAGCTGTAATAACACTATTCCTGAGACACTGTGATGCTCTAACACAGTAGGTGAATTTCAGTTGGGGACACTATTGGTTGATAGCAATATAGATCAAGTAGATGCAAAATTTAGAGATCTTACAGTTCCCAATAATGGATCACTAAAAGTAAGTGCAGATCATGTAAAATTTTCTCATGGCTTTGATGCAAACTCTTACCCAATGTCAACGAAGGAAATAAGTGAAATCACACTCATATCTAGGATAAATTTTGAACCGGTTGGGAAGTTTGATGAGAGTGGAATGGATGAACATGACTGTGTTCCACATAATGATTTCATGGGTGATGTCAAAAGAAAATGCTTTAAGATTGTTAATAATCCAAATGACTTGAGAAGGAGGCAGATACGACTGCGTCCTTTGGAGTTTCATGACTTAAATTCAGTTTCCTTTCAGTGGCAATTTAGATATCATGAAGAGGGAAAGTTCAGTATTAGAGACTGTGGAAAGCGAAGTCTATTGAGCCTTTTGCTGGCTTACAAAATAAAATACCCAGAGGACCTTTTTTTATTTTGAGAGGCAATCATGATTGTGCCTCAAACAATCATATCTATGGATGCTATGAAGAGTGTAAACGCAGATCTAATATCAGATTATTGAAACTTCTATTTGACTGTTTTAACTGCATGCCTATGGCTGTTCTCATTGATGAGAAGACACTATCCATGTACAGGGGTCATTCTCCAGTTCTGAGTAGCCGGGATCAAATAAGAGACAACTCTTGTTCCATAGAAATTACAAACACCAAACTGTTTTGTGATCTTCTTGGGTCTATCTTAATGAAGATGTTCAGAAATGGGATGTGAATGATAAAGGGGGGTACTATGCTTTTGGTCCAGACGGAGTGTTTAAATGTTCAAAAAGGTGGGACCTACATCTTATTTATCGTGCACATCAGGGTATTGAGGATGGTTACGAATTATTTGCTAACACACAGCTTGTGACAAAATTTTCAGTCCTAAACTATGGTGGTGAATTTGATAATACTGGTACAATGATGAGTGTGGATGAATCGTTAATGTGCTCATTTCAGATATTTAAACAGGCAAAGAAGAAAATCAAGTTGAGAGGTTATGAAAATTCTTCTGAAATTCAAACTATATTATTAAGTCTCAATATACCAACTGGAGTGAGATCACAATATAGAGGGCTAGAGAAAATTATCCATGGAGTGAAGCATATGTATAATGTAAATAGGCAAATAAATTTTAAAGACAAACTACATGAGAATGCTAAGGCTAAACATGTGTTTGCTAAAGAAGAAGCTCAAGAGCAGACTCAAAGTATTGCAGATCAATCATATCGATTGCCAGAGAGAATAACTGAAGGCGGTAAGGAGGATGATGTTATGTGGCCTATGGCCGCAATGTGGACAATAGCTGCTTTTGAAAAGGTTGTTTATGAAAGTGTGGGCTTTGATCTGTTAACTGCTAGGATATGTTATACTATTGGTCATGAATGCAACAAGGTGCATAATCAAGTTGTTACAAGTTATTCATGGGCTTTGAAAGGGTGTTATTTATACAGCTGTAGCCAGGGTAATTCACCAAGAAGTTTGGTTATTGCTGTTTTGAGGAGAGTGCAGATTTGGCACAATGGAACTCCAGTTATAACCAGGGTGGCGCAGCGACAGCATGGTGGTTTGGCTCTGAGATTGACTTGGGACCCTGGGATCACAGTTGGTATCAGTTTGATTTGTTGATGTTATTGCAGCCGTGGGCCTCTACTTCCAGGCACGAATTCCTATGTAGGCAAATAAATTAAATGTAGCCTATGGCTATTTAATTTATATAATCATTATTCAATGTGAAGAGGCACTTCACATCATGCAATAAATGGATATTAATTATTGTTAAATAATTAATGAAGAGTCGTGATTTTATGAAGGCCGACATAATGATATTAAGAGACATCTCTTTAATGGGCCGACTTCTTTCCTTGAAAGGACGCATTCTCTCCTTCCAGCGGGTATAAATATGAGTGATGATCACTCATTTTATCATCAAGTTTATTCATCATAATTCGTGTGAAGAAAGGCAGTTCGATCTGAGCAGCAGATCATCATTTGTAACAGCAGATCGATTTCAAGGAGTAACATATTCATTTGTATTTGCATCTAGGAAGAGGTGTGAATTATTCTTTGTATCAAATCGGCATTGTGTTGTGCCTAAGTTGTAAGTAGATTTCAGCTCTTACTTCATCAATATATAAGAGACATATTTGGTGGGTTTTTCTCCCTCATGTTGGAGGGTTTTCCCAGGGTATCTGATTGTATTCATTGTCTTAAGTGCTGCATTTTTCTGATTGCTTTCAGTTTATATACATCTGATAATAAAAACTAACATGGTATCAGAGCGGGTCTAAGAAAAAAAGATCAGATCAGATTTATATGAGCAGCGTTATCCTCCATTATTGTTCTCATCTTTGATTGCATCTATCCTCATATCAAAATGGTGAATGGGCTCAAGGTCGAAGACAGACTTGAGGGTGCATCAAACTTCGCATCTTGGAAGTTTAGAGTGATGCTCGCTTTGGAGGAAAAATGAGTTAGCGGAGTTCGTGGAGAACGAAGTTCCTGAACCAATTGAAGAGAGTGAGAAGCCTCAATGGAAGAGAAATAACACTAAGGCGAAAAAGATGTTGGTTGACTACGTGAAAGATCACATTGTGCCAATCATCTCTAAGTTGCAAACAGCAAGAGAGATGTTCAAGACCTTGGAGGAGATGTATGAAATCAACAACACAAGTTGGGCTCTAGCATTAAAGCAACAACTTCATCATATTAAGATGGTGAAAGGAGAATCGATCATCTCATACTTCATGAAGATCACCAAGTTGAGAGATCAACTCTCTACCATTGGGCATATTGTTGATAGCAACGATCTGACTATGTTGGCTCTCAATGATCTTCCTAAATCTTGCGAGTCATACATTCAAGGAATCAATGCGAGATCAAAACTTCCTAAGTTTGATTGATTGAGAGCAGATTGTATTCAAGAAGAATCAAGGTTGGCTGCAAGAGGCATTGGTCAAAGCTCTACAAATGAACACATTCATGTTCTTTCCGCTCAATCCTCGAAGAAGAAAGGAAGAGGAAAGAAAGGATACTTCAAGAGGAATAGAGATAAAGGGTCAGATGGTGCCCCTGCATTCAAGAAGAAGAGGGATCTATCTCGTGTTCAATGTTTTAGATGTGACAAGTTTGGTCACTATGCAAAGGATTGCCCAACCAAGCCTAAGCAGCATGCTTCATTTGCGGAGGTGGATGAGATCTCTCCTCTAAAGGATTCAAGGGAATTCCTATTCTATTCTGCATTATCAAGCAATTTTCCAACAGATAGCAACACTTGGTTGATTGATAGTGGCGCCTCTCGTCACATCACTAGGTTTAGAGAACATCTCTCAGATTTGGTGATGAGAGATTCAAGTGTTCAAGTAGTAATTGGAGATGATGCAAGTTACTCTATGAAAGGCGTCGGGACCTCCACCATTCACTTAGATTCAGGAATCACCTTGCAGTTGAGTGATGTACTATTTGTACCTAGCATCAAGAGGAACCTTGTCTCAATTTCAGCCTTAGAAGACAAGGGGTATCAAGTAGCATTCTCTGAAGGAAAAGCTCTTGCATGGCCAAAGAACTCTAACATCAAGACAACTAGTGTGATTCGTGTTCGAAAAGAATATCTCTACAGGCTCTCCACCCGTCCTTTACAAGCCTTATTGCATGATGCTTCAAGTTCATGTGAGTTTTGGCATAGAAGATTTGCTCACATTCACTTTCGTGCTCTTCCAACCTTAGAGAAGATGGTTACCGACATTCTTAAACTAAGCCAGGAGCATGAAGGTACTTGTCATGGATGCGCACTGGGTAAGAATACTAAAAGACCTTTTCATAGTAGTGAAAGTAGATCTAAATGCATTCTAGATCTTGTTCATTCTGATTTGTGTGGTCCAATGTTTGTTACTTCTTTGAGTGGTTTCTTGTATTATGACTACTCTAGAAAGACTTGGATTTATTTCTTAAAGACTAAAGAATCTAAGGAAGTACTTGAAAGATTCAAGGAATTCAAAGCTCAAGTAGAAAACTTGTTCGGGAAAAGGATCAAAGTCTTGAGATCTGACAATGGAGGAGAATACATCTCTGGAAGCTTTCGAAACTTTTGTGTTGAAGCAAGAATTAAGAGAGAGTTTTGTGTTCCTTACAATCTTCAACAAAATGGTGTAGCAGAAAGAAAGAATAGATCTATTGTAGAAGCAGCTAAAGCCATGATCCATGATCAAGATCTGCAAACCTTTCTTTGGGCCAAAGCTTCTAGGACAACTGTGTATGTTCTTAATCGAAGCCCTCATCGCATCTTGGAGGACATGACTCTTGAAGAAGCTTTTACAAGTGTAAAGCCTGAAGTCAATAATTTGAGAATATTTGGCTTTCCTATGTATATTCATGTACCTAAAGATAAAAGAACTAAATTGGAACCATCTAGCAAGAAGGGAATATTTGTGGGCTACAGTGAGACTTCTAAAGCCTACAGGATCTACATTCCAGGTTAGAAGTTGATTGAGATTAGCAAGGATGTTACAATCGAAGAGGATGTTGCATTCAAGAGATCCAAGGGCACTCACATGGAGATAGACAATGAAGATCAAGAGTCTCCTCAAGATATGGAAGTTGACCATACTCCTGAGATTCAAAGGGAGGCTACTGATCCAAAAGAAGATGATGAACCAGTTGAGCCTTTAGAACCTACTGATGGGCCTACCGACATTGTTATTGGTAGAAAGAGACCTCTATGGGCTAGGCGAACAATGCAGGAGGCAGAAAACTTTGCAGCTCCTAGAGGAACTTTCAGAGAAAGCAAAAGACCTCAGAAGTTTTCAAACTATGTTGCCTTGATGAGTCAAATGATTGAGTCTAAGCCTTCCAGTGTTGAGGAAGCTACAAGTCAGCAAGTATGGAAAGATGCTATGTCTAAGGAATATCACTCTATCCTCAAGAATGATGTTTGGGACATCGTACCTAGACCTGAAGGAAAATCAATGGTATCTTCTAAATGGCTCTTCAAGATCAAGCATGCAGCAGATGGGAGCATTGAGAAGTACAAGGCTAGATTTATGGCTAGAGGATTCTCTCAGAAAGAAGGGATAGACTATGAGGAAACCTTTGCCCCAATTGCTCGTTATACATCCGTTAGGACCATCATTTCTCTTGCAGCATCTAAGGGATGGAAGATGCACCAGATGTGAAGACAACATTTCTAAATGGTGTAATTGAGGAAGAGGTATATATTGAGCAACCTAATGGCTTTGAGGTTCATGGGAAGGAGTCTCATGTTTGCAGGCTGAAGAAGGCATTGTATGGCCTTAAGCAGACTCCTCGTGCTTGGTACGAAAGAATTGATCAATACTTGATGAGTTTGGGTTTCTCTAAGAATGATGCTGATTCAAACCTTTACTTCAAGGTAATTGATGGCGAAGCATTGATCTTAGTTCTATATGTTGATGATCTAATTCTTACTAGAGAAGAACACCTCATTTTCAAATGCAAGAAGGAGCTAGCTTCTAAATTTGAAATGAAGGATCTTGGTCTCATGTGCTACTTCCTTGGTCTAGAAGCATGGCAGAAGCCGGATGAGATTATTTTGAGTCAAGGGAAGTATACCATTGACATTTTGAAGAGATTTGGTATGATGGATTGTAAATCCATGTCTATGCCTATGGAGACCAACTTTCAAAAGCTTAAGGAGGGTGCAGCTAGTTCAGATCTGGTGGATCGTACTATGTACAGACAGTTGATTAGATTGTTGATGTATCTAGTCAATACTAGACCAAATATTTGCTATGCAGTGAGTGCACTTAGTCAGTTCATGTGTGAACCAAGGAAAATACATCTAGTTGCAGCAAAACATATCCTGAGATACTTGCGTGGCATAATTGGGTATGGCTTGAGATATTCTTCTAGTGTGGACTTGAAGTTGCATGGTTATACTGATTCTGATTGAGCGAGGTATGTCACTTATCGGAAGAGCACCTCTGGATGTTGTTTCAGTTTGGGGTCTGCTATGATCTCTTGGTGTAGCAGGAAGCAATCTTCAGTGGCATTAAGCACCACAGAGGCAAAGTATATTGCAGCATGTGTGGCATCTCGAGAAGCAATGTGGCTTCGGAAGCTCTTTGTAGGAGTGTTTGGCCAATCATTGGAGCCCACTATCATTCATTGTGATAATCAAAGTTGTGTGAAGCTTTCTGTCAATCTAGTGTTTCATGACAGGACCAAGCATGTTGAGATCAAATACCACTATATTAGAGATATGGTATTGAGGAAAGCAATTCAGTTGAAATACATTAGCACTGATGAGCAAACGGCAGACATTCTCACCAAGCCCCTCTCCAGAGTAAAGTTTGTGTACTTTCGAGTCAAGCTTGGTATTGTGGAGAATGAAGCCCTAGCTGAGAGGGAGTCTCAGCTTCGGTGATCTTCTATGATTTGCTTTAATTCATTTCTCTTTATAAGAGAGATTTGAGGTGCAAGCCCTTGTTTCCACCCTTTGGGAGTAGCCAAGGTGGATGTCATGTGTGTGACTCCATGACAACATCACATGAGAGAGTTTGTGATGATTTATTTGCACTTGTGTTTATTCACCCTCTGGGAGTATCTATGGTGAACGTCATAATGAGGTGACGACATCACGTTGAGTGATGGGCACTTGTGCACATATACAATTCATGGGAGTAGCCATAATGGTTGATATCACGATGAGGTGATATGCTTCTTTCCACACATGGGTGTAGCCATGGTGGTTGATATCACAATGAGTTGATATGCTATTTTCCACACATGGGTGTAGCCATGGTGGTTGACATCACGATGAAGTGATATGTCTTGTTACAGCTGGAAGTATTCCTCCCTAGCTGAGAGGAAGTGTTGATATTATTGCAGCCGCGGGCCTCTACTTCCAAGCATGAATTCCTATGAAGGCAAATAAATTAAATGTAACCTATGGTTATTTAATTTATATAATCATTATTCAATGTGAAGAGGCGCTTCACATCACACAATAAATGGATATTAATTATTGTTAAATAATTAATGAAGAGTCACGATTTTATGAAGGCCGACATAATGATATTAAGAGACACGTCTCTTTAATGGGCCGACTTCTTTCCTTGAAAGGACGCATCCTCTCCTTCCAGCGGGTATAAATATGAGTGATGATCACTCATTTTATCATCAAGTTTATTCATCATAATTCGTGTGAAGAAAGGCAGTTCGATCTGAGCAGCAGATCATCATTTGTAACAGCAGATCGATTTCAAGGAGTAACATATTCATTTGTATTTGCATCTAGGAAGAGGTGTGAATTATTTTTTGTATCAAATCGGCATTGTGTTGTGCCTGAGTTGTAAGCAGATTTTTGCTCTTACTTCATCAATATATAAGAGACATATTTGTTGGGTTTTTCTCCCTCATGTTGGAGGGTTTTCCCAGGGTATCTGATTGTATTCATTGTCTTAAGTGCTGCATTTTTCTGATTGCTTTCAGTTTATATACATCTGATAATAAAAACTAACATGATTCAATCAGGTGAGTTTAAGCTTGTGTTGACATTGCTTGGGGACAAGCAATTCTGGGGAGGGAGGACTGTAATGTTCCCCCTTTAACACATTGTTTAGGTTTGGTAAATTAATGCTTGGCTTAATTGTGGAGCTTAATAGAGCATTAATTTATTATTTCATCATTGGACTTAAGCTGCTAGGAGCTTAATTTAAAATTAAAAAAGAAGAAGAAAGAAGTCCCTTGGTGCGTGAAGTATTATTTAAAAATAAGCTTTAATAAAATACTTCAAGAAAATGTTACAAGAGAGGAGTTTCAGTTACATCCGAAATGGGAAGTAGGGAGTTGCAGGGGCTCAGTGGGGGATTATGGAGAATTTTTACATTATGGCTAGACTATGAAAATTTTGGACTCTACTTGGATTGAAGGCTTCGGTAGAGAATGCCGTCTATGGTTCTGAGAGATGTACCCTGGGTGACGATTCGAACATGGTTGAAAACTTGGGTAAGGTGACTTCCTATAGAACTCTATATTCATTTAAGTCGGATTTCACTGAATTAATATCTCGGACCTGAAATGGTCAAACTTCTATAAATCTTCATAAGACGTATATCATTTGTTTTGAAACGGGATTGGCATCTGGTGAAAATCTTGGTGGTCACGAATTTAATTACTAATGTCTGCTCTCCCTATCAGGATAGCCAAAAGAATGGTGTATTAAGCCAGTTCTATAATTATACGGGCTCAAAGACTGTCAATACGTCATCTTGCGAGTATCCGATAAATCATTAGTTAGTCGGAAAGCGCTACCGTCAAACTGGACGAAGCTTGAAAAGAAGACATTGAAATCGCGTTGTCCAACCAGGTGATTGTTTATGTATAGTCGATATATTCCCTGATGACTAGCGAAAGCATTGAATTTGGGACAGGAAATGCTTTGGCGTTAAAGTGCCAGTAGCGGCTCAGTAACACATTCGGAAAGGAATTACTGTGCAGCATCCAGTCCAGTGAGGTGTTAAATACAAACTTATTGAGCGGTCTGGAACCTCTGGAATGAGACCACACCTGGAATTAAACCTTCACCAACACCTGGAGCTGAGCTTGGCGAAGAACAGTGAGTAATCCAATTTTGCATATTTTTCATATTGACCTCATGCGACAAATATCCAGAAATCTGAATTTAATGTTTTTTCTTTCTAGTATTCATAACATTCATCAAATGTTCACGTGACTACTGTTAACCTGGGAAGAAAAAGCTTGAATACAGTACTGGAAATATTATGCTATAATTTTTTGTTCTCTGTACCTATTCATATACATTCTGGTTGTATTTGCATTTCTTCAATTTTCAAGAATAAGTCCAAAACAATTGAAAATTTCTTTTTTCCCAATCAACACATCTTTATGGGTATTGGAAAGAACTGACTCAGCAACTGGGGTAGCACATTTCACTAAATGACCCCCAATTGGAGAACCATGAAGCTCTTCCAAAATCTTGTGTTTGAGAGTGGAATTCTTGCATAGGCATAATCTCCCATATACCACAAAATAAAATTTATTTGTACTAATAGGATCAACTTACAATTATTGAATTAGATTCTTTATAGCAACATCATTTTGCCGCTTTTCTTTGGCTTCTTCCACCCAATCTGCTAGTAATATTGAAATAGTACACAATAATGCCTCATCCTTTTCATCCTTCCTAGATAATGTATTAGCCACAATATTCTCTTCCTTTTCTTATATACAATCTCAAGTTCATCCAACATTTTAGTGACCCATTTTTGTTGCTCTTCAAACGATAACCTTTATTTTAAGTTGCTATGATCAATCTTAATTTTAAGTGTCTACTCATTAGATATGGCCTCCACTACTTTACTAAATGAAGAATAGCTAGCATTTTGTTCTCATAAATAAGTTTTGGAGTGGCTAGAACTAGAAAGGTGCACAAAGCCTTCTTCAATCTCTCAAATTTTGTATTAGCTAAATCATTGCATTGAAAAGCATCCTTCTTGAATACAACTCTAAGGTGTGTTGGTATATGACCATAGTTCTTCATGGATCTCCTATAGTATCCAATTAGTCCTAAGAAACCCCTCAATTTCTTGATGGTTTTGGGAATAGGGTGTCATGTCCCCGAAACAGCAATACCATAAAGATCAAGTGTTAAAATACAAATAAATTAATAAATAGAATAAATAGCAATATTAATGTTAAATATAAAATAAATGTGTACTATATCAATATAAAAATATATAAATATGAAATAACAAATATAATAGTAATATATAGGCAAATTATGGTTATTACATTTCAGTATTAAATAACTTAATATCAAAAATAATAATAATAAATAAATATTATAATCTTTACACATCAAATATTGTAATACATTAGAATAAAATAATAATAAAATATTAGAAAATTGGTTTTATTATTATACTTTAATGTTAAAATATATTCAATAAAACATCAAAATAAAATAATAAAATAAGTATATAATCTGAAATATCATAATTATTAGTAATAATATATTATTTTCAAAAATAGATATTATTGTGATTATAAGCCTTTAAAACAACAATTAAATCTAACAAAGGGATATATTTTATGCAAAGTCACCTCTTTCACCAAACAATACATTCTCCCCATGAGTCACCTACCTTGAATGGTATAAATAGAAGGAAGGAAAATAAAGAAGGGGGAGACATGGAAAAATATGATCTGCAATTCAGAACAGCAGCAACAATGATTGTTATGCATTGGAATATAGTCATTTAATACATATATATTATCTAATAGGCATACAAGTATATATGCATAGATATAGATAAATTTTATAATGAATAATATACAATGAATAAAGAATATATATATATATAAGGAAAGAATAATTATATAAACATATATATATGAATACTAATGGAGATATGAAAAGTCACCACTTTCACCAAACAATACATTCTCCCCATGAATCACCTACCTTGAATGGTATAAATAGAAGGAAGGAAAATAAAGAAGGGGGAGATATGGAAAAATACGATCTGCAATTCAGAACAGCAGCAACAATGATTGTTATGTATTGGAATATAGTCATTTAATACATATATATTATCTAATAGGCATACAAGTATATATGCATAGATATAGATAAATTTTATAATGAATAATATGCAATGAATAAAGAATATATATATGTATAAGGAAAGAATAATTATATAAACATATATATATGAATACTAATGGATATAAGTAAAAGAATAATTTATATATATATATATATATATATTATACAATTATGCACTAATGATGCTTGTTGCAATTATTAAACCTTATAAGTAATTGTGATTATTTGATATAAAAAATGAATAAATTTATGAATGTTTTTATTTTATGATTGATCAAGAAAAGGAGAAAAAGAACATAGTTTGAACACTAAACCATCATAAAGGATATCTTCAGAAAATCAAGGCAAGAATTATGGTAAACCTAGAAAGGGACATTACAGTGGTATCAGAGCATAATCCTGCCATCCTGTGGAAGAAACGTGAAACAGGAGGATACAAGACTTTGGATACTCCTCACAGTCATACACAATAATCTGAATTTCAAAACATTTGCAAACATTTGAAGAAACGACAACCTATGACAAGTGGGAAAAAGAACTATATGAGAACTAGGGCACCAATGCAGTCAAAAGGACCTTACAAGAGTATTGCAAAGGGAGATAGCAATGAAGATCTCTTCTAGATACGCCACCCAAGAGGGGACAAGATGAGCCCACTTGGGCCAAGGGGGTACTTGCCTCTGGGATATCCGAGGGTACTGCCTTTGAGTCTAGAGGAGTTGAGCCAACAAGACAATGAAGACCTCTTCTAGATATGCCACCCAGGAGGGGACAAGATGAGCCCCCTTGGGCCAAGGGGGTACTTGCCTCTGGGGTATCCGAGGGTACTGCCTTTGGGTCTAGAGGAGTTGAGCCAACAAGACAATGAAGACCTCTTCTAGATATGCCACCCAGGAGGGGACAAGATGAGCCCACTTGGGCCAAGGGGGTACTTGCCTCTGGGGTATCTGAGGGTACTGCCTTTGGGTCTAGAGGAGTTGAGCCAACAAGACAATGAAGACCTCTTCTAGATATGCCACCCAGGAGGGGACAAGATGAGCCCACTTGGGCCAAGGGGGTACTTGCCTCTGGGGTATCTGAGGGTACTGCCTTTGGGTCTAGAGGAGTTGAGGCACCAAGTGTCCTATAATGGCGGTCATTACGACCGATGTCGGACATTGCGTCCGATAATGGCAGTCATTGCGACTGATGGCAGACATTGCGTCCGATAATGGCAGTCATTGCGACTGATGGCGGACATTGCGTGATCATTGCGTCATAATGGCGGTCATTGTGATCGATGGCGGACATTGCGTCCGATAATGGCGGTCATTGCGACCGATAATGGAGAACTTTTTCTATAAGGGAGGGAACTAAGAAAACCCAAAAGGCTAAATCATAAGAGGAAGGGAAAGAGTTGGCATGATGGATCCTAGGCTCCCCATCAAGTCATGCTTCCTATACTCTCTTATGGTTGAACCCTCCAAGGATAGGAGATGCATTAGGAATATGTGTGTGTCAGCCATTGTGATGTGCTAGTTAGCCATTGTGTATGTGATGAATGTTAGAGCTAATCACTATGTATTTGGAACTTGTCATTGTGTTTATGACTACTTTATGCTTAAAAACTATGAAAATGTAAAAAATGTTGTTTGGCAAGTTGCTTAAGTTGGTTGGTTGTTTGTTTGAGCTACTTGTTGCGTGATTGAGCTACTTGCTTGCATGCTTGAGCTTGTCTACTTGAGCTAGTTGCTTATGTGCTTGAGCTACCTGCTTGTTGAGCTACTTGAGCTAGTTGCTTGCGTGCTTGAGCTACCTACTTGTCTACTTGAGCTAGTTGCTTGTATGCTTGAGCTACCTACTTGTCTACTTGAGCTGGTTGCCTACTTGCTTAAGTTAGTTGCTTGTGTGCTTGAGCTGGTTGCCTACTTGTTTGAGCTGGTTGCTTGCGTGCTTGAGCTACTTGCTTGCCTACTTGAGCTAGTTGCCTACTTGTTTGAGCTGGTTGTAGCTTGAGCTGGTTGCCTACTGCTTGAGCTACTTGTTTGTGTGCTTGAGCTACCTGAGTTGGTGAGCTGGTTGCTTGTGTGCTTGAGCTACTTGCTTGTCTACTTGAGCTGGTTGCTTGTATGCTTGAGCTACTTGCCTGTGTGCTTGAGTTACCCGCTTGCTTGAGCTACTTGTTTGCCTAGTTGAGCTACTTGCTTGCTTGGTTGAGCTACTTGTTTGCTTAGTTGAGCTACTTGAGTGTTTGCTTTAATTTTTGATTCATGTGGTTTTAAGTTGTACTGAGTCACAAACTCTAACTCATTGCTTTTGGGAAGTTATAGAGAAATAGTAGAACTTAAGAATATTAGTCAATACATTGTCCTCATAACCAGAGTAACCATCACTTGGGTTAGAACTTCCAACTCCTATCAAAGATAATAGCATCACCACAAGAAACATCTTAAAATCCCACATCTTAGATCATGATTGCTTAAGGGCAAGCAATCTTGGGCGGTGAGGACTGTCATGTCACCGAAATAGCAATACCATAAAGACAGTGTTAAAATACAAATAAATTAATAAATAAAATAAATAGCAATATTAATGTTAAATATAAAATAAATGTGTACTATATCAATACAAAAATATATATTTATGAAATAACAAATATAATAATAATATGTAGGCAAATTATTGTTATTACATTCCAATATTAAATAACTTAATATCAAAAATAATAATAATAAATAAATATTATAATCATTACACATCAAATATTGTAATACATTAGAATAAAATAATAATAAGATATTAGAAAATTGGTTTTATTATTATACTTTAATGTTAAAATATATTAAAAAAAAATCAAAATAAAATAATAAAATAAGTATATAATCTGAAATATCATAATTAGTAGTAATAATATATTATTTTCAAAAATAGCTATTATTGTGATAATAAGCCTTTAAAGGCAGCAATTAAATCTAACAAAGGGATATATTTTATGAAAAGTCACCTCTTTCACCAAACAATACAATCTCCCCATGAGTCACCTACCTTGAATGGTATAAATAGAAGGAAGGAAAATAAAGAAGGGGGAGACATGGAAAAATACGATCTGCAAATTTAGAACAACAGCAACAATGATTGTTATCCATTGGAATATAGTCATTTAATATATATGTATTATCTAATAGGCATACAAGTATATATGCATAGATATAGATAAATTTTATAATGAATAATATGCAATGAATAAAGAATATATATATGAATAAGGAAAAAATAATTATATAAACATATATATATGAATACTAATGGATATAAGTAAAAGAATAATTATATATATATATATATATATATAATACAATTATGCACTAATGATGCTTGTTGCAATTATTAAACCTTATAAGTAATTGTGATTATTTGATATAAAAAATGAATAAATTTATAAATGGTTTTATCTTATGATTGATCAGGAAAAGGAGAAAAAGAACATAGTTTATACATTAAACCATCATAAAGGATATCTTCGGAAAATCAAGGCAAGAATAATGGTAAACCTAAAAAGGGACATTACATAGGCCATTCTATGATAGCCTTGATTCTGTTAGGATCGACCTTAACTCCTTCATGTGACACTATGTCCCAAGTACTCGACCTCTTTGAAACCAAAAACACACTTTGAAGCCTTAGGATTGAGATGGTGATCTTTGACAACTTGTAATGCTTGATCTACATGGTCCAAATGTTCTTCCCATGTCTGCTATAAATCAATATATCATCAAAGAACACTAATACAAACTTTCTCAAAAGTTTCTTAAAGATGGAATTCATCAAGCTTTGAAATGTAGATGGAGCATTCATAAGGCCAAATGGCATCATAAGAAACTTATAATGACGCTCATGAGTCCTAAATGTTGTCTTGGGAATATAATCTTGCTTAATTCGGATTTGGTGATTTGATGAATATAATCTATGATCTAGTTTTGTAAAAAACATAGCTCCATTCAATTCATCTAATAAATCATCAATGACTCGAATAGGAAATTTATATTTGATGGTGTAATTGTTGAGCACTCTATAGTCTAGGCACATGCACCAAGTTTGATCCTTCTTACGCACCATCACCATAGGAGAGGAATAAGCACTTTGGCCATGCCTAATAATACCAGCCTCTAGCATCTCCTAAACAATCTTTTCAATCTCACCTATTTGAATTTGTTAGGATAGGTGGCATTATAATTGCTATCCTAAGTTGATAATTGTGTGTCTCCACATTCTTCGGAAAGTGTTCTAGAGGACATGAGGGGCAAAATATTTATTATTTATTTCACTATGACAAATTGTAATTGCATTCATAGAGATGGACCCACTACGGTGACAGTTACAAAGCATCCTGGGAGCATATTCCTTTTGGACGTCCATTTTATGGGTGGGGACCACCTAGAAATGCATGTTCTTGCATGTTATTTGCATGTTACCCTGGGTTGGGTGCCTGTTCACGTGCCTTTTATGACAGCGCCAGCACAGAATAAAGTTGTCCAACGGTCACTCTATTCTCTCTTGATCAAAGTGTCCCACATGCTAAGATTGCTTGAAAGTTTATGTGTTCGACTCCAAGGTTCCTTTTATCGCGAATAGACTCAGTTGGTTGATGTGTTTTGCTGGTTATTTCAAGGGGACTTACGTAGTTGTTCGACTCTGTGAAGCAATTAGGACATGAATGATTTGGCAATATGTTCTGGTATCTAGACTGACTCGGAAAATGCAGAATTTAAAGGGGATAGGGATAGGGATTCTACAAATCTACTTCTAAAGGGTGGAGGACGAGGATCGACTTAAACAATCTTCAAACCAAACTTTGCTTTGTCTCCTTTCGAACAACTCCGACAAAGTTGGTGCAATCTTCAAAGGATGAGAAAAGTGTTCAAACTATGACGCAACATGTTCATACCGTCAATACGACGCATACAAACATATGAACCATAATCGAAGTTAAGTGCTGATACTCCAGTTGACCACGCAAGGCGAACTTACCATCAGTAAGCCCGCTAGTGGTATGGATGAAGAAGATATGCTCAAATCACAACGCCACACTCCACAATTAACAACTACTTGCATGAAATAAAAATCTATTTTACTCTATCTACCTTGAATTGGAAAGACGAAATGGCCTTGCTAGCTACTCATAACAAAGAAGAACTCACCAATCAATGAAACTCTTTGTATTATGAAAAGTGTTCACAACAACCTTTTACAAAACTTTCAAAGGAAAGTTTTCTTCCCTCCTCAATCTAAAGCTAACTTCTAAGCTAAATGCTATATGCCTTCTACTCTCTAGCTCTGATCCAACTCTTGATCTAATGTCTAATATTATACAAATGAGGGGGGATGCCCCTTTTATAATAAGTCCAATTCAGTGGACGGTTTAGATCAAATTACAATGAAGGGCTCGGATCGAGCCACCTATGCCCTGATTAGGGTTTCTGCCCTAAAAACCGCCACAAAGAGGAGTGGGCAATGAATGCACAGAATATTCTCCACTCCCCTGCAGGAATCATAATGAGCAATTAATGCCCACTACTGTTATCAAGAAGATCCTCATCAAGCAGCGCGTTCCCACTGGCCTTCTCCTGGATAGCAAACTCGATCAACCAGGCTAATACTGCTTCAACCTCCTGTGTAGAGATCGATGGAATATGGTTGAGCTGGAACTCCAAGACTGCTACCGTCTGTCCGTATCTGGTGTAAGATTTCTTCCATGTCACCAAGGCGTCCTAGGTATGCTGAATTATACTAGAGAACGTGGAGACATTCTCAAAGTCATCCAGGACAAGTGACCTCGCAGCTGAGAAGAATGGAGGCAGTCTACTTTTCAAGCCATCAGCAGTTATCTCCTCTGGGACCAACTTTCTAGCAAATATGGCTTCTAATGTATTGAGGACTCCCCCCAAGATGTTGCCCATTGCTTTCCTCACTTTAGCTGAATCTGCCCTTGCTGCGTCGTGAAATCCACGGCCTGTGACCACCGAGGAGTACCAACTGGTGAAATCATACCTATCACCTCTCTGAATTACACCTCCATCCACCAAGGTTTCTAGAGGTATATGCATCAAAGCCCCCAAACGAAGTACAGTCTTCGTTTGATAGATGCGAGTATCACCCCAGGCCTGATCTACTATATCCATCCGTGCCAAAATACTTGAGGCCTGTCGATAAGCATCGGCGAGGTCCTCCATGAATTTCCCTGTCTCAGTATGAACACGGCTAACCCACTTGTCTGCCTCCGTTTCCATTTTCTTCAAATCCTCTAAGGCAACAACTGACTCCTTCGGAAGCTCTGATGGACGTTCCACTGCTGGGTTTGCTGGTTCACCTGGACGTGCTAGATTTTGCATGTATCCTATCAAGGTTTTGTGCTCCTTCTTCAATTTCTTATACTTCTCCTCTGTGCGGAGCAACTGATCCTTCAATGCCTGATAGGAGTTATCGAACTCCTCGATAACTTGGGCTCCCGTAGGACGACCCAACTCTACTGTGGTGATCACGTAATTTTCAGGCCTCTCCTCGGTTCGATCACAATCTTCCCTCGGAATAGCCACCTGAAGCGTGCGAGAGCCTGACTCGTCAGTCGAGATCTTTGAAAACTTTCGGGCCCTTTTCTTCTCTGGTGGCGCACTGATCCTCCTGAGGAACTCCTCCATCTCAATGGCCGGATCCGTATCATCCTCGGGTTCTCTCCTCATTCTGTCGGAAAGCCAATCAGGCACTGTCTGCTGTGGATTACAAATGACAAGGGGCTGTTCTTCTGTTGCCTCCATCTCGTGCACTTCCTCCCTTCTTGCACTGGTTTGCTCGGGCTCATCCTCCTCTATAAGCTGAGTATCTCCCGACCCTTGGGTCCCCTGTTCTGTGTTTTCTTCTTCTTCCAAAGCCGTGTCCAACATCTGCTGAAAATGGGTGTCGGCCATTGTTTCCTCTTCCACTTCCAGTTGGCCGCCCCTGGATAGACTGACACTAGCTGATTCCCGAGCGTTGGGCTGATCTACCTCCTCAAGTCCCTGCTCTTCCTCTAATCCTACCCTCTGATCGGCAAATAATGAAACCACTCTCAAACTCGAAGACTGAGTTTGTGAGTGCACGGGTGATGCTTGTTCTATCCTCAACGGTATCGGTTGGGTTGGCACTTCCACTTGTGCCCTCGATGTCTGAGCAATTTGTTTCCCCCTTTTTACCGATAACGGCCTTGGGTCACCCATCAAGCTATAAGTAAGGGCGATCGACTTGCTCTTGAGTCTGCATACATGTCTGTCGACCCAAGTCCTAGTAAAAGTCATCACCGGGATAGAAAGCGTGTCCAAGTCCATGATCTCTGGCTCGGACCAATCAGGTGGTGGGACAGGAGTATCCCTAACTGAACCATAGTCGGGTTGCATAACGTTGACATCCTCCTCCACCTGGTCGGGAACTGGAATAATCTCACATTCTCTAATCAACTTGAGAGGAAGTCTGGAAAACATCCTTCTTCTTATCTCAGCCTCATCCACTGCATTTGCCCAAAAGTCCTCCAGATGAGCTCTGTGCCGGTATTCAACGTTCTGTATCATCCGGATGTTCCTGTAAGGATCGAAATCCTGCCTGCCTGTGTGATATGACAAATGATAAGATTGCAGCTCGTCCTCTGCCTCTCGGGCTGCCTGCAAAGAGGGACACACCTCAATGGAATTTCCCATGGTGATAGGGAAATCAAGTCCACCCTTCTTTTTCCTTTTCTGAATCTTATCGTATGCAATCAATTGCCTAGATACCTCAAGCATTACTATGTGATCAGTGGGGTATCGTGGTAACCGATACGGATACGAAGTGAACCCCTGCAGCCTAATATATGTGAATTTTGGGAATTGGATGAGCCAATACCCATATTCTTCAATCAATGTCTGTGCTTCTTTAGATATTCTCTGCTGCGTCCTCTGCTGAAGTGTCCTCGCGATGTGCATTGTGAATGCATCATTTGCCCGTTTATAGTTGGCAATGTTAGCTAAATGTAGCTGTGTGCAGGCTTCGTGGATTTTGAATTGACCAGGGGCACAGCCGATTGGCTCCTTGTACGAAATCCCTCTGTACTTAGTCATTCTGGCCAACATGTAAATTACATATGAGCTCATGTAGAAAGTCTTCGTCACCTTCAGGCTCCTGAATTGCTCATCGATGTGGTTGCTAATCATCCTAGCCCAATCGACACACTCCTTTCCCTCCAAGATGATCTCGATGAAGTAGAACATCCAAGGCTCGAAAATGTAAGCCTGTGCACTCCCATTTACCCGGCTCAACATCATTATCAAATCACAGTATTCTTGTTTCACGTCCTCGACAATTATCTACTTTGGGAGCTTAGTGCGGGGTGGCCTCGGCTTCTGCATCCAAACTCTGTTAATGACTGCAGTGACTCTTTCGAAAGAGGAAGAATACATCTTGTCTGCCCTCTTATTTGTCCTGTATAACATCTCCTCAGCAGTCGGAATCCCAAATGCCTCTCCGAATGCATCCGGTGTGAAGTTGGCGAGCAGTTTACCATCCGGAGCGACAATCGTCCTACGTTCTGGCTTGTAGTGATTGGCGCACTCCATAATTAGCTCCGGACACTGAATTGCTGGCGGAAAACTAGCAGCTGCGTAGATTCCACTCTTCATTATATTATGTGCCGTGACTGATGGTTGATGGCCCCCTAGCCCGAACATCCTCGATTTGAGTGCATTTAGATTAAATGAACCAAGATTGGTGTCATTTAATCCTGCCAACTTTGAAACTATTGCTGACTTTGGGAGAAATGGCTTAGCGAGCCTTTTAATCATTGCCTGCCGGGATGAGCTAGCCTTGCCTGCTTCAGTGTTTGCAGCTCTGCCTGCGGCTCTGCTTGTTCCTGCAACATCCTTTGCTCCGGCCATCTACAAAATAAAATAGAATAGCAATAAGCTAGGCTGCAGATTTTTTAAATAAAATGAAGTAACCTCCGAGACGGCTGCGAACGTGGAGTTAGCTTTTTGAAAATAAAAACTCTCAGCATAAATTACTAACTCCAAACCTCGTACTGTATAAAAAACTTCAAGCTTATAAAGAAGCTTTCAACGACTGCACTTCCGACTGGCGAAGAAAATTGCAGCCAACTACCAACTTTCAGCAATGTGGATACTTTCTCAGCACAAAATGAATTAAATCCTTTGTCTTGACTTCGTCAACCTCAGCAACTTTCAACTTCTAGCAGCTTGAATAAGTAAAATCTGCAGCAAGCTTCAACTTTCGTGCAACTTCAATACTCAGCAATTTCGAAATAAATCCCCAGCACAATATAAATTTCTGCAACTCAACACTCTGCAGCAACTTCAACAAATAAATCTTCCAGCAACTCCGGAAAACAACTTCAACCTTCAACTTCGAAATTGCAGCAACACACTTTCAGCTTTTCGAAAGAAAGAGTCTCGGCAAATGAAAATTTCTCCAGCACTTCGCACTTTCAGCAACTCAACACTCCGAAATAAAATAAACTCTCAAAGAATTTCTCTCCTCAACCACTTCGAAAATATTTCAATCTCTCAAGAACTTCTTCAGCAACTTCAACTTCGAAACAATGTGAGGAGAAATGAGAGAAGAGATTGTTTAAATAACTCTTCTCGGAGAATCCTGCTAAGTAGTGCTGGGGCTATTTTTAGCACCTTCATCAATTTTCCACTCTCTTCGTTCGGAATCTTCTAATTCAAGCGCAGTAGTGGGCTAGTCGTCAGCCGGTCATTATGGCAATTGCCATTAATAATGATTCCTTCCTTGTAAAAAAAAATTCGAATCCTTCCTCTTAGTCTGCCAGTTAACTCTTGGTGATTTAAACAACTCGCGAGAAAAATCACTTGACTTGATTGAAAATTCCATTTTAAAATCTCGCAGTGTTTAAATAAATTCAACTCGAAAAATTTCGTGGGAGTTGTAAATCTATTTCCAACTTTTAAAATGTCTGTCATTTAAATCCTCGATTTCATAAAATTTGCCTTAGACATTTTAAATTCTCTCATTAAAATGTTCAACTCCGGGTGATTAAAAATTATTTGCATGCTCGAAATAATTCATCCTCTGAGATTTAACTTCCGTCAGGAAAATAATCTAGGCAAAACGAATTTCCTCTGAAAATATTAAAATTTCCCTTAGGAAATTAATTTTCAAACTCTGTTAACTCATGGGTGCATTTTAAACGGGTTCATTTGATTTTCACTTGACCCATGGAAAATATTCATCGATATCAAATCTTCCCCTTGAAAAAAAATTCGTCGTCCTTCAACTGCCTTTGGAAAATTTTAAAACTCATCAAATCATCCTTCCATGCCAAGGGCGTATTTTTCCCTAGTGAAATGCTATCTCGCTTAGAAAAATTTTCTAACATTTCCTCTTTTGGCGTACTTGACCCTTGGTATTTTTTATTCTTGCACCCCTCGCCCACATACTTAGAAATAAATTTGAATCCTCACTCCTTGGGCGTATTTCTTTCTCATTCACATTTAAATTTCCAGGCCTTAGGAATTTTTAATTTCATCAACCCCTTCAAGGGCGCATTCTTACCTTGGCACTTTCGTTTTCAACACTTAGAAACTTTTTCTAAGTCCTCACTTTCAACTTGGGCACATTTTAGATGTTGAACTTTCGATTTTACCTTAGCCGCTTTTCAACCCCCCTTGACCCCTTGGGCGCATTTAACCTTGTCAACTCTCGCTTTTGCCTTAGGCGTTTTTAACCTTCAATGTCTTGAAGGTGGGCGTATTTTGACCCATGAGCTTTCACTTCGATGACTTAGAATTTTCTTTGAGGGTCTTCACTTTACCTTGGGCGCAAATACTACCTCAAGCTTTCATTTTATGCCTTAGAAGAATTTCGGCCTCTGCTTCAAGTTGGGCGCATTTCACTAGGTGAGCTCCTATTTTCAATGCCTTAGTAGAATTTCATGTTAACCTCTCCATGGTGGGCGCATTTAGGGGGTGGTATTTTCAAGTGAGGGCGCATTTCTACCCCTCCACTTTCATTTCAATGCCTTAGCCGCTTTTTCTCCAGCAACCCCTTTTACACTTGAGGTGGGCGCACTTTGAAGGGTCTACTTTCATTTTACACGCCTTAGTTTATTTTCGAACTTCTCAACACTTCCAATTACCTTGGGCGCATTCACCACTTCCAGCTTTCATTTTCCATACATAGGCGTTTTTACCTAACCTCTTGTTTCATGCCTTAGAAGAATTTCACTTAACAACACTTGCAAGGTGGGCGCATTTACTAGGCCAAGCTTTCACTCAAACACTTAGGCGTTTTTCACATGTAAGCCTTGACTTGAGGGCGCATTTTGACCTCTCTACTTTCATTTCAATGCCTTAGGCGTTTTCCTTGTTAACCTCTCCATGGTGGGCGCACTTTGATGGGGTAGCTTCAAGATGAAGGCGCATTTCATGGGGCGAGCTTTCAACTTTGCCTTAGGCGTTTCAATGCCTTCATCACTTTCTTCAAGGTGAGGGCGCATTTAGGGGGGTTAGCTCTCAACTTAACACTTAGGAAAATTTTTGATACCCCTTGAGCTTATGGGCGCATTTTGCCCCTCAAGCTTTTGTTTTCACCACTTAGGAAATTTTGACTTGGCCTCACAACCTTGGGCGCATTTTCATATGCCCACTTTTGTTTTTGCCTTAGAAATTTTTTTACCTTTTCTCCTTCTTGAGGGCGCATTTCACAGGGTGAACTTCTATCTTCAATGCCTTAGCCATTTTTCACTAGGCAACATCTTCCTTGGGCGCATTTTGAGGTATGAGCTTTCGTTTCATGCCTTAGAAACTTTCAAGGCTTCCATCAAGGTGGGCGCATTTGCTATGCTCAACTTTGAATTCTGCCTTAGACAATTTTCAAGCTATCAATCTGTGAGGTGGGCGCATTTTGAAGGGGATACTTTCATTTTCCCACACTTAGAATATTTTCCATGCCTCTGCCTGTCTTTGTTTATGCATTCTATTTTTAGCAAGTTGTGCTATTTTTAGCAAGTCCCTTGATTTTCAACCTCTAAGGCTCCGTTTTGCCTGAAAATTTCATCATATGATATTCTTCACCTTGTGAACCTGTTTTGCCAGTCCTCTGCCCTGACCTGCTATTTATAGCCACCTGCTATTTATAGTAAGTTTTGACTTTCTGACTTCAGTAGCTCCGTTTTGCCTGAAAGTTGCAACGCTTGATCTTGATAGCTTGAGTGTTACTCTGATGCCAACCTCGGGTGCAGACCTGCTATTTATAGCCGTGCCCTGACTTACTAAAAATAGTAAGTTCTCCGATTTCGCTCAAATTTTGCCAGCAGGTACCTTGAAGTGTGCTGACATTGGTGGGGTGCTTCGTTTCGGCTATTTTTGGATTTTACCCCCTATAAAAGTGGAAACCCTAATTTGACTTGTATGTATCCCGAACGGTCTCCGTTTGACTTCGTTCCTTCTGCATGTCGTTCTGTTTGCTGAACTGGAGTGTTGGGGGCGGCTGCCAGAGTGTACCTGCTAAAAATAGAAACTGCCTGAAAAGTGACTCATCCACTGCCGGATGGTTTTGCATGTCATATTGCCCGTGGGATCTCAAAAAACCCAGAAAAACCCAGAAAACTGGTCTGCATGCATGCACTGGCTAAAAATAGTAAGTCCTCAAAACTTCGATCTTCTCCGCTTGCAAGTCACACCGTTGCGAAGCTCTCGAAAAACCCATAAAGAAAAACCCGACATGCGTTGAAAAACACTGCATGCGAACCCTAAAAATAGCCTCCGAAGGCTGAACTCTGAAAGTGGTTGTCTCGGTTTGCATGTTACATCACTGCGAAGGTTTTGGAAAACCCAGAAGGATTCTCCAGACATGCATCTGAAAAGCTCATGTGGAAACCCTGAAAATGGCTCTTGAAGCCTGAACTGCCAAAAATAGCAAGTCGTCTGATCTGGCTCAAAATTTACGTGTAGGCAGCTTGATGTTACCCGGATGCAGTGGAACTGACAGAATTCCAAAATCTCAATAAAATAGTCCCAAATTGAATACTTACTAAAAATAGTAAGTTGCCGGAATACAATGAAAATTTAGGGGGACTCTGCTGGAAGTCTTCTGACTACTGTACCAAGCTTGGATTTCAATTTCGTAACTCAGTTTGACCTTTAATAAGCCTGAAGGATGAAAACCCTAATTACACAGACTTAACCAATACTTTAACTTGGGTCAAACGACATGACATCCCCGGAAGGACCAGAGACCAGAGAGAGAGCGAACCAAAGCCAAAAGACCAGAATGGAGCAAAATTTAGGGGGTCCCCATCTTGATGGGGTGATGTGTGAAAAAGGTCACAACAGTGCCCAAGCTTGCATGTTCTAGGTTTGAGTTGTTGGAGAGTTATGGAGCACTTGGTATTGACCAATTTTGATTGGCACCCATGTGAAGGCCATGTGAGCATTTAATAATTTTCACCATGTTTATGGGTTGTCCACTAAGGGGAGCGTGTATTTTTCTAGGTGGTTTTAATTGTTTCGGGATACCATTTGTGGTATTCTCTCCCACAAACTTCTATATATTGGAGCATTGAGATGGTAGTGTTGTGACCTTTTCACACATCGCCCCATTTAAGATGGGGACCCCCTAATTTTTGCTCCATTCTGGTCTTTTGGCTTGGGTTCTCTCTCTCTGGTTTTTTGTCCTTTCGGGGGTGTCCTGTCGTTTGACCTAGGTTGAAACTTTGGCTAAGTCTGTGAAATTAGGGTTTTCATCTTTCAAGCTTGTTTGAGGTCAAGTAGAGTTATCAAAGTGAAAACTGAGCTCAACACTACGATCAGAGGACTCAAGGCAGAGTCCCATCAAATTTTCACTAAGTTCTGACAACTTACTATTTTTAGTAAGTACTCAATCTAGGATCTTTTTATCAAAATTTTTGAATTCAGACTATTCCATCACATTCAGGTAACTTCAAGGTACTTGCACGCAAAATTTGAACAGATTCTGACAACTTGCTATTTTTAGCAGTTCCGACTTCAAGAGCCATTTTTAGGGTTTGCATGCATGCTTTTTCAATGCATGACTGGAGAGTGTTTTTGGGTTTTTCAAGACCTTCGCGATGATATGCAATCCGGGATGAGGACTTTCAGCAGTTTGGGCTTCAAAGGCTATTTTTAGGGTTTGCATGCAGAGTTTCTTAGTGCATGTCTGGATATTCCTTATGGGTTTTCCAAGAGCTTCGCAACGATATGACATGCAAGCAGAGTTGATCACTTTTCAAGGACTTACTATTTTTAGTCAATGCCCACATGTTGACCAATTTTTTGGGTTTTTTGAGATCCCACGGGCAATTTAACATGCAAACTCATCCGGCAGTCGGTTGGCCACTTTCCAATCACTTACTATTTTTAGTAGGTACACTCTGAGCAGCTCCCCGCACTTCAATTTCACAGACAGAACAACATGCAACGGGAACCAAGTCAGACAAAAGTCATCTGAAGCACAGGCAAGTCAAAATTAGGGTTTCCACTTATATGCCTAAAATAGGGGGATGAAACACAAAAGTTGTCAAAACGAAGTACACCATCATGATCAACATCTTTCAGGATGCCTACCAGCAAAATTTGAACAAAATCGGAATACTTACTATTTTTAGTAAGTCACTCCATGGCTATAAATAGCATGTCTGTACCAGAGGCAAGTGTGAACAAGTCACTTAAACCATCAAGACCATGTGGTGCAAATTTCAAGTCAAACGGAGCTGCAGAAGTCAAGCAATTTTATGGTTTGCTAAAAATAGCAGATGAGCTTGGGCAACAAGTATAAATAGGGTAGTAAGGCCACAAGGAACATATCACACCTGTTCCAGATTCAAAACAAATGAAAAGCCTTGAGGATCCACACTTTTCCAGATTTACTAAAAATAGGGTGCCGAGGTAGCTGAGACATTGAAGATTTTCAAGTTGAAGTCTGGCAGAAGGAAGCATCAAATGTGCCCAAGGAGAGGTGGTGGCATGAAAGGAATTCTAAGTAAGAAGAATGGAAGTAGCATATGCTAAATGCACCCAACTTGCATGAAAAGGGAAAATGTGGTGATAAAAATCCTAAGGGTTGGAATTCCTTCCTACCCCTTCAAATGCGCCCTCATTTGTAAGTTCAACATGTCAAATGCACCCACAAGAACAAGGCAAGAGGAAAAATGTTAAAGGCATGGGAATTCCTTCCCACCCCTTCAAATGCACCCAAGCTTGAGGAATTCCTCCACAACCCCCTAAATGCACCCATGAAGGGGATGAAAGTTGAAAAAGTTTTGAAGTGTTGGAGAAATGGAAGCACACCCTTCCATATGCGCCCTAAGCAAGTGTAATGAGGTGAAGAAATTTCTAAGTAAGAAAATAGAAACTCCACCCATAAAATGCACCTTTGGCTTGAGGTGAAGGAGTTTGAAAAATTTCTTAAGTGTCAAAATAAAAGTTCCCCCCTCAAAATGCGCCCAAGGTAGCTTGCTGGTTGAAATAATTTCTAAGGCATGAAAATTCCTCCACCACCCCCTAAATGCGCCCACAAGGAATGAAGACATGGTAAAATTTTCTAAGGCATGGAAAAAGGAAGTAAGGGGTCTCAAATGCGCCCAAGCAAGGAATGATGGCATGGAAATTGATCAAGTCATGAGGATAGAAATGGCTAGGGTGAAATGCGCCAAAGTCTTAAGAGGAGAATCATAGAGTTTCTAAGTGTTTAAAATTTCCTCCTCACCCCTCCAGATGCGCCCAACTTGCAAGGTGATGGGAATGAAATTTGTTAAGGCATGGAAGTGGAAGTTGACCCTATTGAATGCACCCTTGGCATGAGGAAGGAGTAAGTAGTGTGAAACATTTCCAAGGCATAAAATGGAAGTTCCCCCTTCAAAATGTGCCCTCAAGAAGAAGAGGCTTGGGAAAATATTCTAAGCGTTTGAAATATCCTCCTCACATACCTAAATGCGCCCAAGTTAATAAGGAGGAAGGGACTTAAAAAAGTTTCTAAGTATGGGGGAAATGGAAGCACATAGTGTGAAATGTGCCCAAGGTGGCAAGATTGAAGTGGTGGCATGGTAGAAAATTTTAGGTAAGAAAAATGGAAGTAGCATGTGGGAAATGTGCCCTCATGAAGGGAGGATGGTAAAAAATTTGCTAAGTATTGGAAATTTCCCCTCATACCTCCAAATGCGCCCAAGGCTGCAAGGATATTGAAATATTTTCTAAGGCAAGGTAAAGCTTGCCGTGGGAAATTCCTCCTCCATATGCTATATGCGCCTAAGGTAAAGACAAGGAAGGCGTGATTTTGAAAAAGTTTCTAGGTATAAGATACTTCCTCCTCACCACCCTATATGCGCCCTTGTTTGTGAGGGAAGTAAAAGAAGTCTAGGCATGGAAATGCCTAAGGGGATTAAAGTGAAAGCATGATTGGTGAAGTACGCCCTTCATGGGTGAATTAAAACTTGATTATTTTCTAAGGCATTTTCCAAAGCAAAGGTGAGAAATACACCTAGAAGAGGCAATGATAAAATTTTCTCAAGGCAAGATGAAATGCGCCCAAAGACAAGAGGGAATTTCTTCAGGAAGTCAAGGAAAAATGCCAAGGCATGAAGAATGGAAACTGCAGGTGTGGAATACGTCCAGAATAAAATGGAATCAACCTTAGCAAATTATATTATTTTTCTCAAAATAATAAAAATTAAACTTACCCCTTCGTCTAGATACACATGAAAACAATGAGTTCTGAAGGGAAATCTCTTCTAGGTATTGGACATTTCCCACTGGGAGATGATTCTAAAATTTTCCACACCTCAAGATTTTTTAGTGGAGATTTTAGCCTAGCGCCTGTTGATGAGTTTCCTAGGTGAAATAAATTTTCTAAGGCAAATAAAAAAAAATGTTTTTACAAAAAAATGCCTTGGTTGGTGATGTCAAAATGAGCGCCTAGATTATAGTGGATGAAATGAAGCTCAAACATCAAGCATTCAAGTGTGTCCTCAAAGTGAAATATTTTTTTAAGGCACAAACTCCAAGCACAAGGTGGTGGATGCACCCTTGAAGTAGACCTCATGAAATGAACACGATGCGCCCATGATGAAATTTTACTAGAAAAGTGATGAATTTTATTAGATCTAGAGGTCAAGCAGACCTTCGAAATCAGAACATGGAAATTGGGTAAGTGAAATGAAGTTATGTTATAAGTGTTCTGATGTTCTTCTTTTTGTTTTGCAGGATGAACGCCGAGGCTAAGGCATTAAGAATGTGATGTGAAAGAGGCAAGTACGCCCAAGGCAGTGGGCTAGAGAAATATAAAGGTTACGAGGAAGAAGTGCATCCGGGAATTAAAGCAACAGGAGGGCTCAACGAAGAAAAACTTTTTGCAAGGAAGGTTTGAACTAAGTGTTGTTGAGTGTTTGCCTCCTAACGCAACAAAATTGGCAGGCAGAATAGAGAAATTCTTGCTAAACGAGAATCTTCTGATCATAGTAAGCATTAATTGCTCGTAGTGGTTCTTGCAAAGGAGTGGAGAATCTTCTGGGTTCATTTATTACCCCACTCCTCTTTGTGGCGGTTTTGAGGGCAAAAACCCTAATTAGGGCATATGTGGCTCGATCTGAGCCCTTCTTTGTAATTGAATCTAAGCCGTCTGTTGGACTGTGCTAACTATAAAAGGGGCATCCCCCCTCATTTGTAATATATTAGAGTTAGACAAGAAATCAGAGATAGAGTTAAGCTAGAGAGTAGAAAGCATATAGTGAATAGTTAGAAGTTAGCTTAGATTGGAAAGGAAAGAAAACTTTCCCTTTGAAACTTTTGTAAACGGTTGTTGTGAACACTTTTCATAATATAAAGAGTTTCATTGCTTGGTGATTCCTTCTTTGTTATGAGCAGCTAGCGAGGCCCTTTCGTCTTTCCAATTCAAAGTAGATAGAGTAAAGTAGATTTTATTTCATGCAAATAGTTGGTAATTGTGGAATACGGAGTTTGATTTGAGCAAGTCTTCTTTCATCCATACCACTAGCGGGCTCGCTGACGGTGAGTTCGCCCTGCGTGGTCGACTAGAGTATTGGCACTTATCTTCAATTGTGATTCATATGTCCATATGCATCGTTGTGATGGTATGTGCATGTTGTGTCATAATTTGAACATCTTTCTCATCCTTTGAAGATTGCACCAATTTTGTAGAAGTTGTCCGAAGGGAGGCGAAGCAAAGTCTGGTTCGAAGCTTGTTAAAGTCGATCCTCGTATTCCACCTTTAGGAGTAGACTACAGAATCCCTACCCTTATTCCTTTTTAAATTCAGCATTTTCCCAGTTAGTCTAAAAATCAGAGCGTCATAGTCAAATCTTTCATCTGCTTCAAAGGTTGAACAATTACGTAAGTCCCCTTGGAATACCCAGAATATTCACATCAAACCAACTAAGGCTATCCCCTTTGCATAAGGAACTTTGGAGTTGAACACATGATCTTTCATGCAATCTTAGCATGCGGGACACTTTGATCGAGAGAGGATAGAGTATCCGTTGGAAACTTTATTCTGTGTTGGTGCGGTCATAAAACACCCGTCAACAAGTAGTTATATGAGTTTGTTTGCAGGTTGTCAAAGTAACAAAGTGCTACCAGAATTCAGAAAAGATTATTGTATTGATATACTTCCTTGAAGATTAATACAAACATTGCATCTCTTTGGGTGTAGGGTTTTTTCCCGCAAGGTTTTCTCCACGTATATCTTGTGTCACTTGTGATTCTCAACTTGTGGTATTGATGATTTTCTTTCATTGTTGGTATTGTTAATCACATATCATAATATTGGTAAGAATACATAATTTCAGATTTGCAACCACATATTTAAGTTCATATTGCTGCAAGTTTCACCTTGATTTTTAATAGAATTATGGGTACTTGTAAGGCTTGATGTTGGGTGGTTGGCTCCCCGGCACTAGTTGTATGGCATGATCATGATGCCTCTTGGAAGGTAGTCCTTTAGACATATCTCCAAAAACCATTAAACGGCATAGTTGTCGGGAGACGCGTCTCCCCCCCTCAGAGACTCGTCTCGGAGACCGGTACCGTCTTCGGAGACATCTCCAGGAGGCTGGAGACTTCCGCCGAAATTTCTCAAGTACACTATTGTCTCCTACTGCAAAAAACGACGTCTCCCGCTAAAATACCTAAAAAAAATTTAAAGTTTAAACATTTGAAACTTTAAAAATTAAAGCATAATATATTTGACGCATCTAAGAGTGATTAAATTATTGTTTTGAAAGTTCAATGTCATCATATTTTCAAATTTTCTATAAATTACTAAATTTATTTTCAGATTTTCTATAAATTATTTATTTTTTATTTTTTATTTATATTAAAAAAAATGGCGTCTCCAAGTACCCCCGTCTCCTATTTTCAAAAAAAAGTCGTACCGGTACCAGTACCAGTCTCGCGACAACTATGTTAAATGGTGAACTATAATTACTTGTAGATTTGGATGGGTAAAAACATTTGATTCATATGGTGCTAATGAAAACAATTGAGCCACAAATCCATCAGCTCCTTTCTTAAGCAACTTTTGCATTTGATGAGAGCTTACCATTTATGGGGACTTTGCACGCAACCCTCTTAGCTCCACTATCTTTCCTTCTAAGTGAAATCTCATGAATATCTCTTGAAATTTCATCCCAATTGTTCCTAAAGTAGTGAGCCACTGTACTCCCAATATTGTATCCATTACACCCATAGGAATAGCAACATTGGGCAATCAAGTTGATACTCCCCATGGTTAATTTAATGCTATGGCATTTTCCTGAACAACTAATAACACCCCCATCTACAATTTGGAGCTAGCATTCTAGAGTAGGGTATATAAAACAATTTAGATGAATAGCTAACTTATGGTTAATGAAGTGAGTGCTTCTTGAGTCAATCAAAACTATAACTCTCTCTTTCTTTAGGAAACCCACCACTTTAAGAGTTTGTAGGGCACTAAATCCAACAAGTGCATGACAAGATAGAGTATATCCAAATCCCTCTTCCATCTCATTACCTTCATTGATAATACTTCTTCCTCCTCTTCTTTCTCATTGTTACGCCCTTAATATTAGTGCATATCGGGTTATGAATAGTTGGCTTGTGGCTATCTTAATTCTTAATTAAGTCATGTTATCATTATTATATTATTATTTAGTTAGTTAGGTTGGCCTAAGGCTTATATAGGGTTATCTAAGTCGGCCTAGGTGATATCCTAGGCATAAATAGGTATATATAGGAGGTTGTGAGTCTTATTTGATCATCATTTTGATTATTGTGTTCTTATTGAAGACTATTGGAGGTATCCCCCTCGAAGTGGATTAGGAGGTTGCCCCCTCGAAGTGGCATATTATTATCAAGTATTTGCAGCATATTTTATATTATATTCTTCTTGTGCAAGTTGTTTCATTACAAGTGGTATCAAAGCATGATCTTGGCACCATGGAGGCAAGGCGTTTTCTTAATATTAGAGGCAAATTTGGGAGAGCATATCTCTCCGACCTTGGCGAATTTTTCTCTGATTTTAAAGGGTTATTGAAGACAATATTAAAGAAGATATAGTCTAGATTTCAAAGAAATTGGAGCAGAATTGAGTGAATTATTGCAGAATTAGAGTTTCTACCCAATTTATTTGGAAGGCGCATATATTTCAAATTCTGCCGAATTGGTATCTAATTGTTAGTGGGTTTTCGAAGACATTAAAGAGGAACCTACAGTCCAAAATTTGGAGAAATTGAAGCAGAAATAAGTGATTTATTGAAAAATTAGGGTTTCTAAAAAAATCGCTCTCAAGGCTGCAAATTTGCTAATTTCTTGGAGTTTTTTCTTGGTAAGTGGTATCTTGGCCCTACAAAATTATAGTAAAAATTTCAAAGAATTTAAAGTTCATTTGTGTGATTTATTTTAAAATTATTGGTTTCCATCATGTCAGGGCCTCAAACAAGAGGCAAAAAGAATATTGTCACACTGGGGAAGTCTCCTGATAAGGATGGGGTTAATAATAGAGAATATTACTCCCAATGAGGAAATCAGCAAGGTCGAGGAAGACATTTCATTAGTGATGATGGAGATGAGTGGCCTAAGAGGAGATATAACAGAAATACAAAGCATTTTAAGTGCTTATATAAATGGACCAAGAAAGGATGTCTCAAGCAATCAAGGTGAATCATCCAAGTCAGCTAATCTTGATCCAAATATTAATGCGTATATGGGATGTAGGAATTTAATACCAAAGGTGGATATGTGTAAGTTTAATGGGAAGGATCCACTAACATGGATAAACCAAATGGAGAATTTCTTTGATGTACATCAACTCCCAAATGGTCAAAAGGTCACATTGGCTTCCTTATATCTAGAACCAAATCAATTCATTTGGTATCAATGGCTTTGTAATCATCGTCAAAAAAGGGTCTACTTGTCTCATGGTTAGTTTTTACAGAGGAGCTTCAATCACAGTATAGCAATAGTGTGAAACAACTTCTTTAGCCAGCTAGCTAAACTTCAACAAACAGAATCAGTCAAGGATTATATTCAACAATTCCAAAATCTATCCTTAAGAGTGGATACAATTATAGAGAACTTCAATGATTTATTTTTGGGTGGTCTCAAGAATCACATTCAACATGAGGTACACATGTTTAGTCCTAGCTCTACTTCTGAGTCTTTTATCTTAGCACGCAAGGTAGAGGAGAAGTATTTGATTCCTAGTAAGCAAGGGGATAATGAGATAGGAGAGAAAGGATACTCAACAACTCTTCCTCAACCTACTAAGTTGACTCCACAACAAATTGAGGAGAAGAGAGAAAAAGGGTTGTGTTTCAATTGTGACAACAAATATAGTCTAGGACATAAATGCAGTGAAAAGAAATTATTCTATATTGAAGGTTTGAGTGAGGAAGAAGAGGAACCAATACTAGAAGGTGATATGGAGTCAAAGGATGACTCACAAGATCTCCAACCAATCATTTCTTGTCATCCACTCTCAAGTTTTAGCACCCCACAAACTCTCAAGGGAGTGGGTTTCTTAAAGAAGTAGAAAGTAACAGTGTTGATTGACTCAGGTAGCACACATAATTTCATCAACAAAAGCTGGCTACTCATCTAAATTGTTTTATATATCCAGCTCTAGATTTTCAAGTCTTGATTGCAGATGGTGGTATGGAAAAGTGTCATAGCATTAAATTATCCATGGGAGATTATCACCTTGACAGCCCAATGTATGCTATCTCCATGGGTGCAACAAATATTGTTTTGGGAGTACAATGGCTTACTACTTTGGGAATAATTGAGATGAACTTCCAAAAACTATTCATGAGATTTCAATCAGAAGGAATGACAATAGAGCTAAAAGGGTTGAAGGCAAAGTACCCACAAATGGTAAGCTCTCATCAAATGCAAAAGATGCTAAAGAAGGGAGCTGATGGTTTTGTGGCCCAGTTATGTTCATTAGAAGTCACTCAATCAAATAGTCCCTCCCATTCAGATTTACAAGCAATAGTTGGTTGTCACTCAGTGGTCTTTGGAGATAAGCCTAAAGGACCTCCTCCTAAGAGGGATCGTGACCATACCATACAATTAGTTCCAAGGAGCCAGCCACCAACAACAAAGATACATCCAGCTTTTCGTATCTCTTGTTTGAAGAAGGTAATTGGGCATAATATCCCTATGCAAGAAATATTACCAAATCCCGATGAAGAAGGTAATTGGGCATAATATCCCTATGCAAGAAATATTACCAAATCCCGATGAAGAAGGAAGAATCATATTGGAATTCAGTTGTCAAACATGCCCAAAGAAGCTAAGAACTAGAAAACTCATCCAATGGAAGAATTTACCATTTGAAGATGCCACATGGGAGGACAAGGAGTTCATTCAAAAGAATCAAAACCTAATTAGCATTGAAGACAATGCTTCTTTGAAGTGAGGGGGCATGTTATGCCCTTAATATTAGTGCATATCCGGTTATGAATAGTCAGCTTGTGCAATCTTAACTCCTAATTAAGTCATGCTATCATTATTATATTATTATTTAGTTAGTTAGGTCGGCCTAGGGCTTATATAAGGTTATCTAAGTTGGCTTGGGTGATATCCTAGGCATAAATAGGTATATATAGGAGGTTGTGAGTCTTATTAGATCATCATGTTGAGTATTGTGTTCTTATTGAAGACTATTGGAGGTACCCCCCTCGGAGTGGATTAGGAGGTTGCCCCCTCAAAGTGGCATATTATTATCAAGTATTTGCAGCATATTTTATATTCTTCTTGTGCAAGTTGTTTCATTACACTCATTTGGACCTGTTGCTGTGTGTTTTGAATACGCCACCGAACACAAAATAAAATGCCCAAGGACACTCTATCCTCTCTTGAAAAGTGATTGCAAATACCTAGAAGATAATACAATAACTCCAATGTTTCTTTTGGTCAGGTCATGACATGTGGATAAGGCCAGTGGGCGTTGTGATTTGCTGGTAATCACAAGGGGACTTACGTTATAATCTGTTTGCAAATTGAGGACTAAGACGGTTTTATCTTTGAAGGCTCTTTTGATGGGTATTTCAGATTTCCAAAAAAAAAAGGCAAAAAGGATAAGGGTTTAAAGATCTAAACTATGCCTAAGAACTCAAGAGACAGCAGTGATTAGATAAAATTCGGAATAACCGCACTTTGTTTCACCTCCTTCGGGCAATTACGCAAAGCGGGTGCAATCTTCAATGGGGGTGATAATGATTTTCATGTTTGAATCGATAATTAAAACAAACAGAAGTTAAGCATCCACAACTTAATGGCTCAGGCTAACTTTACACATCAAATGCAAATCATCCATTCGACAAAAGTATGAGCTAAATTTTATCCACCACTGCTATCAAATCTATCATTCACTAACAAACATATAAATGAAATGCTAATTTAATTCTACTCTAAGTGTTGAAGGAGAAATATGAAAACCTTGCACACTACTTGAAAATAAAAGTGGTTCTTAGCAAATCATGCACAAGAGCTTTTACAAACGGAAATAGTTTTGTCATAACAATCTTATACAACTCACTTCACAATTACAAATGAGGGGCGAGCTCAATTTATAGGCTCCCCAACTACAATTCAATGGCCAAGATTGATTTCGAATCAACGGCGAGATTACAAAATAAAACCCTAATTAGGGCTTGTCATAATTAACTACCTCTCGACCAATGAGAAAATTACACTTTGGGACACTTGTCCTTCTTGCTAAATATAAACCAACTCCATGGATAAGTCAAGTTCATTGAACCTAGACCTGTTGACTTGGAACAATTTGATTGGTTGGAAGATGACGAGGCGCCACCTCAGCGTGCTGGATGTCCTCCTTGGTCAGTTGGTTCTTTTTTCATGCACTTGCCTTAGAATATCTTTCTTTGCCAACGACTCTGTCCTTTGTGCCTGTTTCTTCCTGGCTTTGATCTTGGATTTCTTTTGAGATTTTGATTTCTTCTTCTCACTTGCATTTGAAGTCTGGAAGTCTCCCCTTGGAGCAATTATTGAACTTTTCCTTCCTAATTGCTTTGAAATTCCTTCAAGTGCCTTGAATATGGAGAAGAACTCTCCTGTGCTTTTGCCAAAATAGAGGAAATTGGAATTTTTTCTATGAATTATTTCCCGTACTTAGCCAAATTTTGGCTATTCAATTTCATTCTGTAATGCCTTCATGTGGACCATTCAACACTTAGCCAAGATTTTGGCCATCTCTATGCTCGAATGAACTTTGCATGTGGATTTGTCTTCAATTCTGAGTTTGCCTCGTGCTAAGTAGGGCAGACTCCATCCTTGGGCAAGAATTTTATTCATTTCCTCTTTATTCCTCTTCATTTTCTTGTTTTCTTTCCAACACTTAGTCAAAATTTGATCCTTTTATTGTCGGAAAATTCTACACTTAGCCATTTTTTGCTTCCTCTTGGCAAATTTTACCATGTTTGTTTCTAACCTTGGCGGACTTTGGCACATGTCATGCCAATTTTCTATTATGCTTGAGCGGACCTCCTCATTGGCAAGCCAATTCTTTTTCTTTCTCCTTGGCGGATTCGGCTGTGTCCTAGACAAGGCAAACTTTGACGCTGACTTAGATAAGTGCATGGCAGACTTCAAGGTTGGCTAGACATGCTTTGGCGGACTTCATCTTTGGCTAGACCATGTGCACTTCCATTTGGGCAGACTTTGTCTTCGGCCTGCCATCTTCATACTAGGCGAACTTGGTGAGTGCTTAGACATTCTCATGCTTGGCGCACTTTGCCAATGCCTTAGAAATTTTCCTTCCCTCCAAAGTTGGGCGGACTTCTCAATAGATTTGCCAATTTTCCTCTTGCCAAGGGGGAACTTTAACCGATCCATGCCATGGACGGACTTCCTCAATGTCTTTCCATTCTTTACTTCCTTATGGCGTACTTTATACTTAGCCAGGCATCTGACTTAGTCAAAATTTTCAAATTTTCTCTCTCCTTCTGGGTTGGACGAACTTGGAGATTTCTCTGCCATTTTACCATTTTGTTCATGCCTTAGGAATTTATTTCGTGCTGAGAGGGGCGCACTTCATACTTGCTCTACCAGACATTCTTCATTTTGTGTCAAAGAATTTCCTTCCGTCATGCCGAAGAGTGACTTTCGTGCTTGCTTAACCTCATCTCTCTCTAGGCATTTTTTAATTTTTCCATGCCTTAGAAAAATTTATCTTCCAAAGTTGGGCTAATTTCATATTTTTCCCAGCCAATGGCGTATTTTATCCTTCATTTGTCTAGGGCGGACTTCACCCTTCTCCTTGCCATGGTGCATCTTAGCTTTGCCTTGTCCAAGGGCGGACTTGGCACATATTCATTCCATTTATCTTTCCGTTCCTCTCTATGGTGGACTTGGGCTCTTCCTTTGCCTTGGGCGGACTTCAGCCTTGGCTTGCCACTTACTTGGCTTGGGCGGACTTCTTGTCTTGCTTGCCATTGACTTTTTGGGGCGGACTTTGACCTCACCTTGCCAAGGCGAACATCAGCCTTCTTGTGCCATGGGTGGACTTGGCGTCTTCCCTCGCCATCCACTTCTTCCTTCCTTGGGCGGACTTCATGCTTCCTCAAGCCATGGGCGGACTTGGAGGTCTCTCATGCCATGGCGGACTTCAGCCTTGGCTTGCCAGTGCCTACCTTTGGCATGGCCAAAGGTAGGGCGGACTTCATGCTCTGTCTGCCATTCCTTCCTCATAGGCACCCTTCTCAGACTTAGCCATTTTTTCCCAAACTTTTGCCATTTTACCTTGATTTTCATGCTTTCTGGAGGCGTTTTGACTTCATGCTCTGTGGGATCCGAAAATAGAAACTTTTTCCCAAAATAAAAACTTTCTAAAAATAGAAACTTTCCAAAAATAGAAAAAGCAAAAAGCATCCCTAAAAAATAGGAACTCCATAATGGCCTAAAAATGCCAAAAATCAAAAAAGCAAAAAGCAAAAAAGCAGAATCCCTAAAAAATAGGAAGTGTCAGAAACGACTCAAAGCAATGGTGTTCCTCGTCTACCGGTCCTTCTGAGCACTTCCATGACATCTAGGCACTGATACGGGCTTGAATTCTCTACTTGGCTCAAATGATTTCCAAAAAACTCTAATTCCTCATTGTAAATAAAATGGTGATAAGCAGTTGCGTTACCAAGGCAAAAACACAAAAAGCAAAAAGAAGGGGGTCCCCATTTGCAATGGGGCGATGTGTGAAATTGGTCACAATAGGACCTTCAATGTAGAATAATTTATTTCAGCACATTTATGACCCTAACTATATTTGCTATCACAATAAAACATAACCCTTTTTCTCTTTTCTCTTCAATATGTTGCAGAGTCAACATGGTAGGATCAGGTAATGATTGTGTAGGAGGGCTTCTTATTCTAATCTTTTCAAACCGTTATCACCTATTGGCTAAAAATAATTCTCAACTTGCCTTGCCATAAGTATTGTTTTGTAATGTCCCCATTTTAGCCCTACGCTCTTCTTGAGGATTTAGCCTATTTCCAGAAACTCATAGGCTAAGCAGAATTGAAAATTAGGGTTTCCTATTTTTTAAGAGGTTTCAGATGCAGTTTTGAGGACTTGTATGCGAGAGTTTTTGATGCATGTCTGGTTGAGTTTTTTGGGTTTTCAGAGAGCTTCAGGATGGTGTATCATGCATCTCTATCTGAACACATTTTCAGGTACTTACTATTTATAGTAAGTCATGTTGGCTTCCCGGTTTGTGCTCATAAGGCATTTGGAAACACTTACTATTTATAGTAAGTCTTGTTTGTTGTTCAGATGTTGTTCAGATGAAGCTTTGCAAACTTACTATTTATAACAGTTTGCTATTTTGGTAAGTCTAGTTATAGCAGTATCATTTTAGCAACAGTTCATTCATATGTAGTCCTTATTTCTATTTTGGGCGGTGAGGGTGTTCAATTTGGCTTTCTAAAGGTTTTGAAGTGAACTTACTATTTTTGGCATTGGCTATTTTTAGTAAGTCTAATTTTGGTAGTGGCACCATCAGCAGTCCTGTTCAAATCATCATTCTATTTCTGGCAGAATCAGTTTGAGTGTTGGCTTTGGTTCTGGTTTCTATCCCTCTTTGGACTGAGTCCCAAACTTTGTCAATTTTCATATCTTGAAGTTGTACCCCACGCCTAGGCTTGATGACTTCAAGTTGTTTTAATGAAGGGGACTTAAAGGGGGTCAAATTTCATATTCATTTAATGTTTATTTTTAAATGTTTATTGTGCAACTTAAAGTTGGATGCCAAAAAGGGAGATGAATAATATTTCATTAAATTTAAAATAAAGTGACTGTTAAGAGATAACGTCCCTTGGAGGAATTGGAACAGTTTCTTGTGGGAGTTACAGATTGTTTCATTTGTCAATTGAAGCTTATATATTGGTGCCTTGCTCATTGTTTCTTATGCTTGAATTTTGAAAATAAAGTTATGCTGCTGGTTTGAAATCCAGAACCTAGCTAAGGGGAAACTTAGCATTTTGCAATCCATCCTTCGGACCTGAAACTATAACTTCCTAGGTGGGTCTATGAGACTGTACTTCACACTGGAGTGCAAATGGAGCTTCAATTTGATGTTATCGAACAGGTTGCTGATGTATAGCCTATTTTCTGAGTTGCTGATTCGCCATGGTTGAAGCAAGTTTATGTTCATAGCTTCGTCAACGAACTTATTTCAGTTATGGGTACTGGCCCATGCTATTCTATTGTGGAGGGCACCTCTTGTTGCAAGTTTGCAGATTTTTCAATGAAGTTTCTGATTTTTAAGAGAGGGTCGACCTTTGTGGAAGGTCGTACCATCTCATGGTGCTTGCATTGGGAAATGTGCCATTTGTTGCTGCTATTTTTGGCTCGTTTTCTCCTTGAGGATTGGACGCCTATCGCCTAGCTGTCATTTGGTTGTGGTTTGGGAGCATTCCAAGTTATCTCGGAAAAGATACATCCATTTTGGTAAATTCACAACTTGCTGGTTTGATTTTTTGTACCTTTTGTTTCTGATCAGATTAGTTAGTTTTTGCTATTATGCTGATATGAGCTTCAATTTTTTATCTATTCATGTTGTAAGAGTTAGAGGAAGTGATACTCTAACCATTGATTGTTTTTGGAAGCTTATCTTTGATATAATTGCAACTGTATGTCATTTGTTTGTAAGATGATTAGTAGTACTCACAACAGTTGTTTCTTATTGCTGCAATTTAGTTTATTTTACACTCCCACGATTGAGTGGTTGAGTTTAATAAAGCATCTTTCTTTATTGTTGTTTTCCCCCCACAAAATAAGTGGTTGTGAGGATTGTATACCCCCCACAGTTTAAGTGGAAGTGTGGTTACATGGATGGCTTGCCGCCTTAATAATTTTGTAATAATCTCACCCATTGAATAAGTGGAGTATTCCCACCGGTTGTGGATGCCTACTTAGCAGATGAATTGTACTTTCAGTTCTGATTTTTCCTAACGATCCCCAAACCATATGGTATTGCCTCGCCCATATTGGGATCTTCGTGAACATTCTTGGTGTGGGTTACTTCATGAGCAGATTTGGATTTATAGCTAACGCTAATCAGTGTTTGAATACTGGTTATTTGTGTTGAAAATCCGAAAAAAACCAAGGGGGTACATTTCAATGGTATCAAAGCTTGTTTTCCTACCATCTTGTGTGTTCAACACTTCAGAGACAGATGAGTGACAAAGAATTTTGTTGCTACACCAGAGGAAACTGAGTTCAGTTTCAGCTTCTTGAGATTGATACTTTTTCAGAGGTTGTAAGAAACCTTGTCTTGGCAATTTAAGTCATGGCTTTGAATGAAGAGATGAGTTTGGCAAAATCTCTTTACACAGTTGGAAAGAGGTTCAATGAAGAATGTAAGTCAGTGGAAGAGGAAGCAGATGTCCTTCACATGTTGGAACAATGTTTGAATCAGGTGAACCAATCACCTTCTGATTTGATTAAAAGAGCATTAACTCCTGCAATGATCTCCATGAATCAACCATATTGGTTAATGCATCCTGACAAAGAAGTCAATCTGCTGGTCACTTCTTGTCTTAGTGAAATGATGAGGATCCTAGCACCTATGATGCCTTATGATGATGGTACCATGAAGAAAGTGTTGCATTTGATTGTTGAAAGTTTCCAGGATCTAGATGAAACGGGTAGCAGTCTTTTTCCAAGAAGAGTTACCATCTTGAAGACATTTTCCATGCTCAAAACAAGTTTGCTGTTAGTAGATTTGGACATGCAAAATCAGATTTATCAATTGTTTCATTATCTTTTAAATTCAACGTGGAGTGAGCAAGGGGATGATGTTTTTGCTGCTGTTAGAAATGTTCTTGTTCTGACAATTAATGAAATGGAATTTATTCCTCAGATTGTGCAAACACTTCTCTTGGACGCATATGAGTCAGAAGAGAAAATTTCTCCTACTACTGAGATTTTGATCAAAGGATTGTTCCATCAATGTAAAGAAATGTTAAAGCCCCTTTTGATGAAGACTGTGGAGAACAAAGAAGAGAATTTTAATGCTGAAGAAGGAAATGAAAGTTGGAATTTCTTTGATTTGGTAACAAATGTTCAGGGGGTATCTACCGAAATACATTTGTCCATGCATTCTACGGAAGAATGCATAAAGACAACATCTATTTTGGAGACACAAGAAGTGTCTATGCATTCTTTAGGGGAATGTAGTAAGACCACAATAGTCTTAGATGCGCATGAAGAAGTCAAGCATTCTAATGAAGAAAATGTTGTGGAAACAGAAGTTAAGGAGGCCCAAATTAATGATACAAAGGAGGAATTTCTTGAGACTAAAAAATCGTCTTCAATTGATGATATCCTATCAGTTGATG
>VCHN02000014.1:119181813-119238127 GCA_007115665.2 Sequoiadendron giganteum
GTTTGCATGAATATTATGATCAAAAATTATCTACTTATGGCAATGGGAATTTTGATTAAGGCGTCACCAACCTTATTCATGAGCAGATATGATTATCTGGTTGGAGACTTCCTATATTGTAGCTGCTGTTTTTTGTTTGGAGTGCCGATTTTTCATAAAGCAGATTTAGAAATGTATAAATCAGACTTACTAACTGATTGGTGTCCTTATTTTCAGACCTTACAGTTGACTATTAGGGCTGTTTTTGAGTCTCAAATACAAAAAGGTTTGCTTCAGTATTGCCAAAATTCATGTATGGGATGTTCTCTAATACTCAACAGTGGCCTTCTCTGTGTTTTCTCCTATACCAATGCTTGGAGCAGCAAGTTGGAAACTGATTTGGTTCACCAATTGGAGATTCATGAGGTGAAATTTGTAAGTTCTTCTTGGAGTCATATCAGTTATATCAGTTTGCTTCACAAAAGGCATTCAACGTCTTTGTGGAATTTTGAGGACGTGATGGAAGATCCCTTGCAAGGAGTTGCTCTTTCCTTTGCAAGAGCTATTGGAAGAGTCACATATGCTGTCGTAACTCTACTTGATGCTATGAGGAGTTATGTTTTGGAGTATGCTTATGAATTGAAAAGATTATTTCCCTTATTGCACAGGAATGTGTTAGACTTCGAGGTTGCAGATTTAGACTCCTCAGAGCTTTTTGGTCAAGGAATGCTGCAAGATTATGTTTTCATTACTTTAAGGGCTGTCGGAATGGGTTGCATGTTTGGAAGGAGGACAAAGTAGTCTTGGAATTTTGATTGTGTTGGTGAGATCAATGAGGTGCAACATCAACATGGTGGGTCCTTACAGAGATGGATTCCTTTTGGCATAGTAAGGATTAAATTTCTTTGCAATGATTTTTGGCTTTGATTGTGTGAGAATTTTTGCTCTCATCATGATGATGGATCACAGAGTGATCCGAAACGTTGATGCAAAAATTCTCACACAATCAAAGCCAGAAATCATTGCAAAGAACTTTATGGACTATGGAAACTTGATATCTTTAAAGGATCAAATTGTTTTCTTGGAGTGTGGTGGCATTGCTTGAGGACAAGCAATTTTGGGAAGGGCGGACTGTAATGTCCCCATTTTAGCTCTACGCTCTTCTTGAGGATTTAACCTATTTTGGGGAACTCATAGGCTAAGCAAAATTGAAAATTGGGGTTTCCTATTTTTTAGGAGGTTTCGCATGCAATTTTGAGGGTTTGTATGCGAGAGTTTTTCATGCATGTCTGGTGGAGTTTTCTGGGTTTTCAGAGAGCTTCAAGATGGTGTATTATGCATCTTTATCTGACAACTTTTCCAGGTACTTACTATTTATAGTAAGTCATGTTGGCTTCTCGATTTGTGCTCAGAAGGCATTTGAAAACACTTACTATTTATAGTAAGTCTAGTTTGCTGCTCAGATGTTGTTCAGATGAAGCTTTGCAAACTTACTATTTATAGCAGTTTGCTATTTTGGTAAGTCTAGTTATAGCAGTATCATTTTAGCAACAATTCATTCATCTGTAGTCCTTATTTCTATTTTGGGCAGTGAGGGTGTTCAATTTGGCTTTCTAAAGGTTTTGAAGTGAACTTACTATTTTTGGCATTGGCTATTTTTAGTACTTCTAATTTTGGTAGTGGCACCATCAGCAGTCCGTTAATGTCATCATTCTATTTCTGGCAGAATCAATTTTAGTGTTGGCTTTGGTTCTAGTTTCTATCCCTCCTTGGACTAGGTCCCAGACTTAGTCAATTTTCATATCTTGAAGTTGTACCCCACACCTAGGCTTGATGACTTCAAGTTGTTTTATTGAAGGGGACTTAAAGGGGGTTTATTTGTAAATGTTTATTGTGAAACTTAAAGTTGGACGCCAAAAAGGAAGATGCATAATATTTCATTAAATTCAAAATAAAATGACTGTTAAGAGATGGTGTCCCTTGGAGGAATTGGAACAGTTTCTTGTGGGAGTTACAGATTGCTTTATTTGCCAATTAAAGCTTATATATTGGTGCCTTGTTCATTGTTTTTTATGCTTGAATTTTGAAAGTAAAGTTATACTGCTGGTTTGAAATCCAGAACCTGGCTAAGGGGAAGCTTAGCATTTTGCAATCCATCCTTCGGGCCTGAAACTATGGCTTCCTAGGTGGGTCTATGAGACTCTACTTCACATTGGAGTGCAAATGGAGCTTCAATTTGATGTTATCGAACAGATTGTTGATGTATAGCCTGTTTTCTGAGTTGCTGGTTCGCCATGGCTGAAGCAAGTTTCTGTTCATAGCTTTGTCAGCGAATTTATTTCTATTCTGGGTACTAGCCCATGTTGTTCTACTATGGAAGGTGCCTATTTCTGCAAGTTTGCAGATTTTTCAGTGAAGTTTCTAATTTTTAAGAGAGGGTCGACCTTTCTGGAAGGCCGTACCATCTCATGGTGCTTGCATTGGGAAATGTGCCATCTGTTGTTTTTGGCTCGTTTTCTCCTTGAGGATTGGACGCCTATCTCCTAGCTGTCATTTGGCTATGGTTTGGGAGCATTCTGAGTTGTCTTGGAGAAGATACGTCCATTTTGGTGAATTCACAACTTGCTGGTCTGATTTTTTGTACCTTCTATTTCTGATTAGATTAATTAGTTTTTGCTATTATGCTGATATGAGCTTCAATTTTTTATCTATTCATGTTGTAAGAGTCGGACAAAGTGATACTTTAACCATTGATTGTTTTTGGAAGCTTATCTTTGATATAATTGCAGTTGTATGTCATTTGTTTGTAAGTTGATTAGTGGATGCCTGCTTAGCAGATGAATTGTACTTTCAGTTTTGATTTTTCCTAACGATCCCCAAACCATATGCTATGCCTCGCCCATATTGGGATCTTTGTGAACATTCTTGGTGTGGGTTACTTCATGAGAAGATTTGGATTTATAGCTAATGCTAATCAATGTTTGAATGCTGGTTATTTGTGTTGAAAATCCGAAAAAAACTAAGGGGGTACATTTCATGCTTGGGACAAGAATTGTGGTTGGAACAAATGTACCTCATTTTTGATGTGATCCTTTAAACCTCTTGGAAATAATTCCTTCAAAAAAAATTTCTATAACATTCTTGTTAACGAGTGTTTTATGACCACACCAACACAGAATAAAGTTTCCCAACGGTTACTCTATCCTCTCTTAAACAAAGTATTCTGCATGCTAAGATTGCTAGAAAGATCATACATTCAACTCCGAGGTTCCTTATGCATTGGATAGTCTCAGTTGGCTTGATGTGATTTGTTGGTTATTCCAAGTGGACTTACACAATTGTTCGATCAAAAGAGAAGAACTCGCAAGACATGAATGATTTATCGATGATGCTCGGGTTTCCTAAACTAACTGGGAAAATACTGAAATTAAAAGGATAGGTGTGAGAGATTCTACTGTCTACTCCTAAATGCGGGATACGAAGATCAATTCTTGCAAGCTGAAACCAAGTTCTGCTTCGTCTCACTTCAGACAGCTTCTATAGTGCCAGTGCAATCTTCAAAGGGATAACGAGAGATGTTCAAACCACGACTCAACATGCAAATACCATCACAATGATGCATACCAACATACGAACAATGATTGAAGTTAAGTTCAAAGTGCTCTTGTCGACCACGCAAGGCGAACCCACCGTCAGTGAGCCCGCTAGTGGTATGGATAAATAAAGCTTGCTCAAATCAAACACCACATTCCACAACTACCAACTACTTGCATGAAATAAAATCTGTCCTACCTTAAACTACTTTACAATTCTAAGTGAATTGGAAAGACGAAGAAGCCTCGCTAGCTACCCACAACAAAAGATAGAACCATCAAGCAATGATAACTCTTTGTATTGTGAGAGTGTTCACAACAACTTCTTACAAAGCCTTCAAATGGAAAACTTTCTTCCCTCTTCAATCTATGCTATGCTAACTTCTATGCTATTCTCCTCTCTGATCTAATTCTATTTCTAATCTAATGAATTACAAATGACGGGGGATGCCTCTTTTATAGTTAGCTCAGTCCAATGGACGGCTCAGATTCAATTAAAATGGAGGGCTCAGATTGAGCCACATATGCCCTAATCAAGGTTTTGCCCTAAAAACCACCACAGAGAGTAGTGGGGGTAATAAATGTACAAGAGGTTCTCCACTACTCTGCAAGAATCATAATGAGCAATTAATGTCCATCACCATCTTCCAGAAGATTCCCATCCAAGAACACATTCCCACTGCTCTTCTCTTTGACTGCAAACTCGATCAATTTGATCATCACAGCTTCCACTTCTTGAACCGATATGGGTGGAACTTGGAATTCAAACACCGTGACCGCTTGTCCCTACCGTGTACAAGATTTTCTCTATTCTGTCTGCCAATTTTGTTGCATTAGGAGGAGGCAAGCACATGGATGATGCACATGTGGAGCAAAGGTTTCTCCCGTTCAGCCCTCCTGTTGCCTTAATTCTTGGACGCATTCTTGTAACTTTCATATTTCTCTAGCCCATTGCCTTGGGCGCATTTAGCCTCTTTTGCATCACGTTCTTTAATGCCTTAGACAAATTTTTCCTGTCGTTTCCCCCTTTGCCTTGGGAACCTTTTCATCTAACTTCTTCATCTCTACCTTGTCGCGTGCCTTCCTCAGTTGGGTGCATATTAGGTCTTTGTGGAGAAATTCCAACACTTAGCCATTTCTTCCAACATCTCCACCCATGATTTGGGTGCAAATGAGACATCATGGAGGAGTTTCAAATATGCAACCTTTTCCCTTTTCAAGGTTGTAATGTTGTCCCAAAGTACTTGCTCCATCACCCCAACTCATCATGTCTTGGTCCCTGTGTTCATCCTGCAAAGAAAATAGAAAGAAGAGCATTAGAACACTTATGATATAAATTCACTTCACTTACCTAATTTTCGTGTTCTGATTTCCACGATCTGCTTGATCTCCGGATCTGATAAAGTTCATCACTTTTCTCTAGCGAATCTTGCTTTCTTCATAACTTTTCAACATCGGTGTGCTAGGGCGCATACAATCTTGATGTTTTCATCCTCTTGCCTTAGCAATTTCATTCACCTATCTTGTTCATCTTCCCTTAGGAGCTTGAGGACTTAAGACAAAATTCAACCCATCTTGAGCTTGAGCACATTTCACCCCTTCTACTTTCCTTTTCTATGCCTTAGAAAAATTTATCTCCCCTGACAAAGTTTTACAAGCCAAGCATTCATTTAAAATCACAAGCCAAGGCATAATGCATTCAAAACTTATTTCCTCCTTATAAACTATTCAAAACATTTCCCCCTTAGAGAAAATATTTTACAACTTTACTATTCATGGGGCGCACTTTGAAGGGGATGATTTAATATTTTCACCCTTGAAAATATTTTTCACCAATGTTTATTTCAACCTTTTCCACCTTGGGTGCATCCACTAGGTGACTCTTTTATTTTTAACGCCTTTGAATATTTTCTCAAACATTTCATGTCAAGGGTGCATTTTGATGGGCTTGCTATTTAATTCTCAATGTTTTAGAATATTTCCACATCACTTCCCTTTCTTACCTATCTTGGGCGCACTTGGGAGGTCTAGCTTCAAATTTCATGCCTTAGAAAATTCCTTGCAAACAACCTCTTCTTGAGGGCGCATTTACTAGGTGATGCTTCCATTTGAATGCCTTAAAAACCTTTATCCAACCTTACTCATGGCTTGGGCGCATATGACCCCTTGATGTTTGATTCCCAATGCCTAAGGAAATTTCTTTAAGCCAATTCCTCCTTATTTCTTGCCAAGGGCGCATTTGGAAGGTCTAGCTTCCATTTTGTGATACTTAGAAATATTCCAAGTCACTTCACCTTGATGGGCGCATTTAGAGGGGGCCACTTTCATTTTTCTTCACTTAAATTTTTTTTTACCTCATACCTCCTTCAAGGGCGCATTTAGAGGGTCAAGCTCACATTTTCTATGCTTTAGAAAATTTTCTCACCTCCATTTGATTGTTGGGTGCATATAGGAGTATGTGCTTTCATTTCAACGCCTTAGGAATTCCCTCTAACTTGCCTCATGAGATGGGCTCATATGGAGGGGGATGCTTTTACTTTGTTACACTTGAAAATTCTCAACTCAACTTTCATGCCATCATCTCTCAAGGGCACATTCTAGGGGGTCAACTTTTTCTTTCCATGCCTTAGACGTTTTTACCCTCCAACTACCTTGTGGGCACATTTGAGGTGGGCTACTTCCATTTTGCAACGCCTTGGAATATTTTCCTTGCACCTAAATTACCTTGCCACCTTGGGCACATTCATCACCTTGAGCTTCCATTTTACATGACTTAGAAACTTTTTCCTCAAGTCTTCCTCCCTCTTGGGGCGCATTTGAGGGGGTCTCCTTCCAGTTTAACTTGCATGCCTTAGAATTTTCATCTGGAGTGTTAAGGAGACCTATGGAGGTGGCTCTCAAATACTTTGCCAATTTTTTCAGCCTGCTCACCCTCATTTTCTATATATAGTAATTTCTTGATTCTCAAACCTCTGCAACTCTTCTTGACTTGAAATTTGCCAAGCATGACCCTCATGACTTGTTTGACCTGTTCACACCTACCCCTCGTGCCAACCTACTATTTTTGGTCCTATTTTAGAGGTGACTTACTATAAATAGTAAGTGCTCGGATTGCGCTCAAATTTTACCACTAGACTGCTTGAAGGATGCTGATCGTGATGGGATACATCATTTTTTCATTTTTCCCAAGTTGCCCCTCTTTTTAGGCACGAAAGTTGGGAACCCTAGTCTGACTTGCATGTGCCTCAAATGACCTCTGTTTGATTTTGTTTCTGTTGCATGCTGCTCTGCTCGTGAAACTGAAGTGTTGGGGAGCTGTTGGAATGAACCTGCTAAAAATAGTAAGTGATTGAAAAGTGATCAACTATTTGCCAAATGTATTTGCATGTCATACTGCTCGAGAGATCTCAAAAAACCCAGAAAAATCTAGAAAACTGGTCTGCATGCGAGCACCTGCTAAAAATAGCAAGTCATCGTTTTGACTTGCATGTTATATCACTGTGAAGCTCTCGAGAAACCCAAAAAGAATACCTTGGCATGCATTGAAAAATCACACATGCAAACCCCGAAAATTGCCTCTAAAGCTAGAACTGCTAAAAATAGCAAGTTGTCTGAATTTGCTCAAATTTTGCGTGTGAGTACTTTGAAGTGTCCTGAATGTGGTGAAGCAGTCGGAATTCCAACATCCTGAGGAAAAAATCCCAAATTAAGTACTTAATAAAAATAGTAAGTTGTTAGAATTCAGCGAAAATTTAATGAGATCCTGCCTAGAGCCTCCTGATAGCAATGCCAAGCTCGGATTTTAATTTTCCAACTTAATTTGACCTCAAACAAGCCTGAAGAATGAAAACCCTAATTCATCAAAACGCAGTTCAGACTTAGCCAAAATTTCCAATTAGGTCCAAGATAGAGACATCCCCAGAAAGATCACAAGGAACAGAGAGAGAGACGCAAAACAACCCAAAAATAAAGCCAAGAGACCAGAAAGGAGCAAAAATTAGGGGGTACCCATTGTGAATGGGGTGATGTGTGAAAAGGTCACAACAATTCTCAAATCAACACAAGGTTTGCAATTATGAGTATAGTCCTTGACCATACCTATTTTCTTTAATTTAGTGAGTTGACAAAAGTAGCTATCCATAAAATTGTCTCCATAATGTGTAGCAAGTTCCTCTTGAAAAACTAGCCATGTGAGTGTTGTCACCTAAAAGTGCACCCTTGTTAAACCTAGTTCAACATTTCAAAGACAATGAGAATGACCTCTCAAATCTGGGACCTTGCTAACTTGAAAACAAAACTCCAAAGAAGTTTCATCCCTTTCTAAGTCTAAGTGCAGGTGTTGATCCAACTCAACACAAATTAAAACTAATGCCTACTCCTACTCTAATAATTCATAGAGAAAAGGGCGAAGGAAAACAATTGAAAGGGAAAGACGATGTTGCATCAATTTTAGCTCACATTCAACTTTAGACTTTATTTAGCTTTCCATAGTATGATAGTATTTTATGCTTTTAGTGTTAAAATTGTCTTATACTAATGCAGTTAATGATTATTGGAGTTAATTATGATTTAAATTGTGGCTACTGGTTTAAATTATAATATTGTATGAAAATGTTAGTTCCATACTTTCTTATATTGTAATCATTGGACAGTTTAACATCAAATGCCTGTTCTTCATTGTAATAGATTCTTGTTGAGTCATCTACTAGATCCTTTCTTTTACTTTTTCTTTATTATCCACCATGCTTGACATGTATTAAAATAGGGTGATCTAGTTTGACATTGAGACAATTCCACTTACATTCAACCAGTCTACTTTGATCGGAATTTTCATTTCACTATCAACTATTTTGGCTTAATTAATTCTATGACTTCGCCTATATTGTAATTTTGTCAATTGGCAGCCAATATCTTTCAATTAATTTCCATTGTCCTCATTGTAGTCTCTAGATGCTTTCACCTTGCCCACATTGGGAACTTGGTGATCAAAAAGAGCTAGGATTTGAGTGATCACAAAAATTTCTTGTGGATTTAAGCTAACAAGTAGCAGGTATTATTACACATACCACAAGTAGATCTAGGGATAAATTGGATGTGCTACCAATAACAAGCAGTATTTACTTTTCACTTAGAACCCCTATAATACTATGGTAAATGACCATGACTTAAACTTCACCAGATCCTTTCATTTAAGAAAAGGCTGATCATCATTCCTAAATAATATCATGGCATAGGAAAGTAATATAAACCTATGCAATGTTTTAGTTATGTGATTTTTAACAACAAATAAAGATGGAATTGACACAATACTTAAAACTCACACAAGTAAAAGGATATTGTATTGATAATTGAGCTAGAAAAGAGAGAAAAGTTTCTTACACTTGAGAAATTTTTCCTAACCATGATTCGAGTTTTCCTGTTAAGCTATTGTTTCCAAGATACCTGAAATGGAAACATTTTGCTTTAGCCTGAATATCTTTTCAGCATTACAAGAATAGATTTTGATAGCACTAATAAACCAAAATGCTGATTAACAATTATCAATGAAATTATATATTGAGTTTTCCTCTAATCTTCTATATGTTCCAGGCTAACCAGCTATAGGCATTCACCTTGCGGAGAAGGGTGAGACTGAGAGAGGGCTAGAAAACAGAAAAATCTGCTTTTTTGTCTTGTTTAAAAATGGATCCAAAAGAGAAGATAGGGTCTAAATATGAACTACTGTAATGTATGCAACAAATTCATTGAAAAGATATACTAAAAAGAAACCTAGTCCAATCTTGGTGGATATTTGCATCTTAAATAGAAGTTATCCTTGAGTATACTATGAGGGATATATGTAGGATGAACAAAAACATGACTTTCTATTACATTGGTTTGTAGCAAAACAATTGATCAAACCACGATGAAATTTAGATTGTCAAGATCTCAAAGTCTAGGTGGAGACGGCTTTTCTAAGTAAAGGTTATTTTGCCTTGCCCTTTTCTGACTTTTAGAGAAAAGGTAGTTCTTTCAAAGGGGCTCAATGGTTTACAGGTCAAGTTCAACTATTAATGGGAAAAAAAAAAAGAGATTCCTCATAAGCTAGGGAAAGAAAATGAATCTCAAGTGAAGACAGAGAAAGGAAATCTAAAAATGAAGTAGAGAAAAAGGAAGAACAGAGGAACACATAGAAAGTCAGAAAGATGAACCACGTCCCAAGCAGATTATTATAAGGAAACCAGTTCAACTAGATATGGTATATAAAGTAAACATGAAGGGAGATATATCCACTGGCATTGGAGAAAAGTAGTCAAAATAAGACCTTACCTACTTCTTTGTAGGGAACTCTGGAAAAAAATCGTATTTCTTTGATTTATTAGGCATTGCATGTTCTGATTGCTTATGCACTTTAAAACATAAAAACATAGATCATTTCCCATAGACAGTAATGCTTCTAGCATATAACTCACAAATATTCTAGATCATAGTCTTTAGTTGTTTGAGTTTTGAATGTCTCTGGAATATGTCCTGTCAAATTGTTGAATCCCAAATCCCTGAGGCACAAAGAATCAATTTAAGTACATTAAAAATATCAAAAAAATTCTTACATTGACAAATTACAGCTCAAGTTATCATCATAGTAAACACATGAATAGCTGAACCTATAAAATAAAATCAACAATAGTTATTTAAAATTTTAGTTGACATTATAGTCTTAAATTCTGACTTTTTTTCCTTTGTTGTGTATGGAGAAGCTTTATCACAAATCATACTCACCAACAGTCACAAAATATGGGTATGGGCAGGGGAACATCATTTTGACATATATTGCACAAAATATGTTCACAAGGAAATGCCTATATTACATTTAAATAGAGTCATAAGCAGAGGCTATCCTTGAACCTGCGTTGCCTTGGGACTATGTCAGAAATTTGCAGCAAAGTCTGATTGGCAACATTGTTTGCTATGTTCCATGAGGTTTCTGCTGCAGGGAGAACAGCTTCTGATAAGGGAATGAATCGACATCCAGTGACAGTTAGTGAACACAAATATATGTACATACATATATATATGGATAGTCAAAAAAATTAAAAGTAAGACTATACATTTATATTTGACCGAAGCTACCTTAATTCAACACTCCCTCTTAGCTAGGGAAGATAACTCCAACCAAGTATATAGTGATATCACCTTACTCGTGATATCACAAGATATGGTATGCTTCTAAAAGTGTCAAGTCACATGACATTCTTCATAACACATCATTATGGTATGTGCACTGACATCAAGTCTCATGATGTCTACCATAATAAATCATGGCATATCCACGAACATATTTATCCACCATGATTATCTCATAAGGATCATAATGATCTTCAATTGATATCAAGTCTCATGATATCTATCAAAATGTCCACAAGATACTATCATGACATATCCACAGATATCAAGTCACATGATATCTATCATGATAGTGCAACTAATCATTGTAGAGTCATCACTTTACAATGTCAAATACAAGTGTTCATTATCAGAAAGATCATCACCTTTCAATAATCTACATAGGGGGAGAGAGGGCCCATAAAGTCATGGAGTCACACACATGACAAAAAGAGTTTACACATTAAACATCTTTTAAATACATTAGTACAAAATAAACAATTTGAATCTCAATCTCAATAATAATTTACATTTCAACCATACCAAGTTTCTTCCTGAAGTGTTCAACTTTAACTCTGGAGAGAGGCTTGGTGAGAATGTCTGTTGTTTGATCATTTGTAATAATATACTCCAACTAGATCACATTTCTTTCTACCATGTCTCTCACATAGTGGTAAGGGATCTCTATATGCTTAGATCTATCGTGGAATACTAGATTAACTTAAAGCTTAATGCAACTCTGATTGTCACAGTGGATAATAGTAGGATTCAGGGACTCACCAAATAATCCCACAAGCAATTGCCGGAGCCATACTACTTCTCTGTAATGTTCCCCTTCTGGCAGTAATCCTGTCAATGGCTCATCAGCCTATTCCGGAATCCTGTAGGCTCGTTGAGATGTTTCAAAGGGTTCCAGTTTTGGAAGATTTGTGTTCATTCCTCATTATTTACTATTTATAGTAAATACTATTTTGGCAATTAGCAGTTGTCAGCCTTTAGTTCATCATGTCATTGGAAGCAGTTTTCAGTATTAAGCCTTGGCCATTTAAAAATATCATTTTAATGAATCTCTTCATTAAAAAGGAAAATTATTCTAATTTGCAGTTGACCCCTTGGCCTAAGGTATTAACTTAAGTTATTTTAAAAAGGGGACTTTAAGGGTGGCGCCTCCTGAAGGAAATTTAAAGTGTTTTATTAATTCTTCTTTGTCTCAATTGGGGTGTATTTTTGAGAAGGAATTATAATTCTTTTTGGAAATTTGAAAAGACTTGGCTTTTGGCGTACCTTCTTGAAGGATTTGAACAGTCTCCTATCTTCCTTTAAAATTGAGGCTTGGCTCCAGCATTTGATCATCCATTATTTTGCTAAAGTTATGCTATAAAAATGATTTATCATTTTATACTTCGAGGAATGCTGACCTCCTAGTTCTTCCTTCAATTTCATGTTTGCAAGACAACACCTAGTTGAATTATTGTTGCTTGTCATCCAGACTAGCAGATTGTGTTTCAAGGTGAAATTTTGATGTATTTTCAAGTTTTACAGTTGTTGTTTGCATACAGCTGAATGTTGTTTTTGTTCATGATTGAATGTACGAATTTTATATTGTTCTGGGCATTTGCTAATAAGATTCCTAAGGTCTAGGCGACCATCTCCAATCAATTTCAGATTTTATTTTGGAGTGTGGATTTTTATATTGAAAAATCGCCCCTCTCAAGGGCCGTACCTTTTAGCTTGCATTGGGAAATGTGCCATTAAATATTGCAGGTCTTTTGGAGCTATTTTTGTGTCTTAACTGGGGCGCCTATCTCCCAATTGATCTATGCCTTTGATTTCACGCCATTCGGAGGTATTTTGATCGAGTTATGAGCATTTTATATAATTTTGTAGTTGCTGATTTTCATTTCCAGAATTACAGTTTCTTGAGATAAAGCAATTTATTCGCTATTTCCATATTCTATCTTCTCTCTTCTCATTCTCTAACTGGGAAAACATTGTATAAAAGTGGTGCTTAGAAATTGGTGTTGAACATTGTAATTTGCAACTTTTCACTTTGTATGAACTATTAACAATAGTACTGTTTCAATTTTAGCTTTGCTGCATTAATTAATTAACTTCACATTAAGCACCCCTGGATGGTATACCACCAGTGTGGATAATTTTGTTTTGTAATATCTTTCATGCCCACTTTCAATTGGTGAATCCCCACTCTCCAGTGGATGTCTACCGTAGCAGAAGAAGTAATCATTTGTAATCTTTTCCCCCCACTCTTTGGTGGTAGCGTGGAAAGCTCTTTGGCTGGTTATTCGCCTTGTTCATTTGAGTTCATCAGTAGTACTCCACCATATGTTAGCACCTCGCTTGCAAAATGATTCTGAGATCAAATCCTTGGTGTTGAGTTTAATATTTCTCTTTCAGTATAATCTCGTACTTGCTGATTCAGTGGATCCTAAGGATCCTCTAACCATATGCTCACCCCTCCTCCTTAAGTGTTTTTAGGGCGCATTCTTGGTTAGAGTTCTTTCATGTACGTTTTGGTTATGCTAACCTTAACGAGTGATTGATTCTATTGTAAATGTTTGGTTTAAAAATAAAAAAATTGAGAGAGAATATTTCATTCTCTTGCCCCCATAGAGGTTGCAATATATTCAGCTTATGTTGAGTTTTGTGCCACTGAAGACTATTTCCTGTTGATCCAAGAGATCATAGCCGATCCTAAACTGAAGCAACATCTTGATGTGCTCTTCCGATCGGTTTCACTTCCAGCCCAATCTGAATCAGAGTATCCATGTAAATCTAGTTTGACATTTCTATATTTAAGACCATATCCAATAGTACCTTGAAGGTATCTCAATAAGTGCTTCACAGCAACAAGGTGAATTTCCTTTGGCTCACACATGAACTGGCTTAGGGCATTCACTACATAGCAAATATCTGGTCTGGTATTAACCAAGTATATTAATGATCCAATTATCTATCTATAGAGAGTAGGATCTGCAAATTTTGATTCTGCTGCTGCTTCTTTCAATTTGTGTAGGTTGGTTTCCATAGGTGTAGACATTGGTCTACAGTCTAACATCCCAAATATCTTCAGAATATCAATAGTGTACTTTCCTTGATTTAGGATGATGCCATCTGATTTCTGCCAGACTTCTGACCCCAGAAAGTAATGTAAAATGCCCAAGTCTTTCATGTCAAATTTTGAAGCCAGGTCCTTCTTACATTAAGCAATAACGTGATCTTCTCCTGTTATTAGCAGGTCATCAACATATAAAATTATTATTAGCATATCACCTTTAATTACCTTAAAATAGAGATTTGGATCTTCATAATTCTTGGAAAATCCTAGTCCCCAAAGATAGCTGTCAATTCTTTCATACCAGGCTCTGGGAGCCTGTTTGAGTCCATATAGAGCTTTCTTCAATCTGCATACATGTGAGTCTACTTTATGTATCACAAAACCTTTAGGTTGCTCTAGATAGACTTCTTCTTCAATGGTCTCATTTAGGAAGGCAGTTTTCACATCCATTTGATGGATCTTCCAGCCTTTAGCTGTTGCAATAGCTATTACTACTCTCACAGAGGTGTACCGAGTAACAGGTGCAAATGTCTCTTCATAATCAATACCTTCCTTTTGTGAGAAACCTTTGGCCACAAAACGTGCCTTGTGTTTCTCTATACTACCATCAGCAGCATGTTTGATTTTGAAGAGTCATTTGGAAGAGACAACAGATTTCTCTTTTGGTCTAGGTACTATATCCCATATATCATTTTTCAAAATGGACTAATACTCTTCCGTCGTTGCATCTTTCCACACTTGATGCTTGAGAGCTTCTGTAACACTAGTTGGTTTTGAACTAATGATCTCATTCATTAAGGCAACATAGCTTGAGAATCTTTTGGGTCTCTTACTTTCTCTAAACGTTCCTTTGGGTGTTGTATTATTCTCAGCTTTTTTAATCATCTTTCTAGCCCAAAGTGGTCTCCTCTTGCTGTTGTTATTAGGATTTTCTTCTAGAACAGTTTGGTTTTCATTTATGATTTCTTCAGGAGACTCCCTCTGGATCTCAAGAGCAGGATCCTCCTCCAAGACTTTAGGAGAATCTTGAATTTCTATCTCATTTGAACTCTTTGCCTTTTTGAAAGCATTGTCTTCCTCAAATATGACATCTCTACTTAGTTCAATTTGTTTCTCTCTGAATATGTATATTCTGTAGGCTTTTGAGTTTTCACTATAGCCCACAAATATCCCTTTCTTTCCAAAAGGTTCTAATTTAGATCTCTTTTCTTTAGGTACATGAATGTAGATAGAGCAACCAAAGATCCTTAAGTGACTTATGTCTGGTTTTACACCAGTAAATGCTTCTTCAGGAGTCTTGTTATCTAGATGCGAGTGGGGACATCTATTTTGAATGTAGATAGCTGTCCTAGAGGCTTTTGCCCAAAATGAGGTTTCCATGTTTTGGTCGAACAACATTGCTCTAGCAGCTTCTACAATAGTTCTATTTTTTTCTCTCAGCAACACCATTTTGTTGAGCATTGTAGGCTACAGTAAACTCCCTTTTAATCCTAGCATTTACACAAAATTCCTTAAAGATTTATGAGGTGTATTCCCTCCCATTATCTGTTCTTAGTATTTTGATTTTCTTCCCGGAGAAGTTTTTTGTAAGTGCTTTGAACTCCTTAAACCTTTTAAGGATTTCTATCGACTCCTTACATTTAAGAAAATATATCCAGGTCTTCCTAGAGAAGTCAACTACAAATATTACATAATATAAGAATCCCGCCATGGAGGGTACAAACATGGGTCCACATAAGTCAAAGTGTACTAGTTCTAATACATTTTTGGTTTTACTCAAACTATTTTGGAAGCTCCCCTTTGTATTCTTTCCTAGGGCACACCCTCTGCATGCTCCTTCATGAATTTGTTTTAATTTGGGCAATCCTGTTACTAATTTTTCTACAGAAGGTAGGGCACGAAAATGAATATGTCCTAATCTTCGATGTGTTGGTGTGTGTTTTGAGTACGCCACCGAACACAGAATAAAATGCCCAAGGACACTCTCTCTTCTCTTGAAAAGTGATTGCAAATACCTAGAAGATAATACAATAACTCCAATGTTTCTTTTGGTCAGGTCATGATATGTGGATAAGGCCAGTGGGCGTTGTGATTTGCTGGTAATCACAAGGGGACTTACTTTATAATTCATTTGTAAGTTTAGGACTTAGACAGCTTTATCATTGAAAGCTCTTTTGATGGGTATTTCAGATTTTGCAAAAAAAGGGCAAAAGGATAAGGGTTTAGAAATCTAAACTATGCCTAAGAACTCAAGAGACGGCAGTGATTAGATAAAATTCGGAATAGCCGCACTTTGTTTCACCTCCTTCGGACAATTACGCAAAGCGGGTGCAATCTTCAATGGGGGTGATAATGATTTTCATGTTTGAATCGATAATTAAAACAAACAGAAGTTAAGCATCCACAAATTAATGGCTCGAGCTAACTTTACACATTGAATGCAAATCATCCATTCGACAAAAGTATGAGCTAAATTTTATCCACCACTGCTATCAAATCTATCATTCACTAACAAACATATAAATGAAATGCTAATTTAATTCTACTCTAAGTGTTGAAGGAGAAATATGAAAACCTTGCACACTACTTGAAAATAAAAGTGGTTCTTAGCAAATCATGCACAAGAGCTTTTATAAACGGAAATAGTTTTGTCGCAACAATCTTATACAACTCACTTCACACATTACAAATGAGAGTATGTAAGTTTATATAGAGTTTACAAAATTGAATAAATGGCTCAGATTAAAAATGAGTCGACAGCCAAGATTGAACAAATAAAACCCTAATTAGGGTTTCCCAAAATAATTTCAGTGAACCAAGGGTTAACAGCAGTAAGTTGGCGCCTAGAGCTATTTTCAAGGAATTTCATCCCTATCCTCCCACGTTGCCGTGTGTTCGATGAATCTGGACACGATTAAGGCAACTTCATCCATGGTGACCTGTGGAAGCATTCCAACCCTGAATTCTAGTCCATCCACGCTCTCGGCGCATCTGACAAAGGTATTCTCCCACTCCGGCTCAATCTTCTCAAAGCATTCTCGGATGCTCAGGAAGTTTGCCAATTTGGCCCAGTCCTACTTCAAGATGGGTCCAGTGATAGCAAAGATGTTTTCCTGGACCTTTCCCTTCAAAACCTCCAACTGCAAGTCTCTCTCTCGTAGAGCTTCCTTTTCCAGGATATCGGAAATCATGTTGAGAATCTTTGTCTGGACTTCTTTAACCTGATCCTCCAACTTGAGACCATCAACCTTTACCCTTTCCAAGACTTCACCCCGTGCTGTTAATGCCCAATACCAAGTATGGAAGTCATAGGCTGCACCTGCTGCAATGATGCTTCCGTCTGTTAGTTCTTGCTTTGGAATCCCTTTCAGAATCCTAAGGCAAGGAATGATCCTATCCTGCACATCTGGAAGGCTCTCCCATACTTCCACCAAAGCGGCTAGTCTAGAAAGCAGTGAAGTGGCTTGACCGTAAACTAAGGTCAACCTCTCCATGAATGTTTCAACTTCCGTGCCCCTGACTGCTATCCATTCTTTGGCCTCTTGAACTGTGACCCTGTTTTCTTCCATCTCCTTGGCTGCCTCCTGTGAAGAATTTTGGAGAAAAGGAGCTACCGTGTTATCCTGATCAAGTGGCTTGATCAAATGCTGGATATATTCTTTCAAGCGCTCAATTTCTAATTGGCACTCTTTCCTCTTGGCCACCTCTTTTGCCAACCTTGATTTGATAGTGGACATAGAATTGTCCAAATCTTCAATTTCCTGGCCCTTCGTGGTTGGACCCAAGTCAATGGTGGTGATGGCGTAATCCTGAGGGGCTATGTCCTCCTGTGGTTTGTCTACTGTAGGCACTGCAAGCTGTATAGTTCGGTTGCTGGCCTCATCTCTCTGTATGCTTGAGAATTTCTTTGCCGATTTCTTGGCTGCAGTTTGTGTCAGTCTAGCCAAGAAGTCCGCAGTATCATCCTCTTGTGGCTCTTCCACTGGCGCTTGTAATTTCAGCCTTTCCCTCAGCCAGTCTGGAATAGTGGCTTGTTCCATGCCATCTTCTTCCGACATGCCTTCTCCGTCAGGAACGTCCAAAATTCCCCTAAGGGCTGAAATCATTCCTTCCTAGAAATCATCATTTTGGGTACCCACATTATCATCATCGGACTCCAATATTTTTGTGCCTGTGGGAGATGGTGGTGCATCATTGACCGGTTGAGGTTCCATATTATCTTCAGGAATCGAAGAAGGATCCCTAATGTCGGCCAGTGAAGCATCAACAGTAGCTAGCATCTCTTCAATATTTCTAGATGCGGCAGATCGTGAAGGCTTTAGCTTTGCCTATTTCTATACTGGCTCCTTACTCACAGCTATCTCCTTCCTTTTCTTGGAAGTGGTGGCCTCCATCATTTCTATGCCTTGGGATGCATCCGCGTTAGAAGAATAGGATTCCGCCTCACTCAACATATCTTAAGTCAGTGTTATCCTTTTTTGCCTTAGCTCCTGAATCTGTTGATCGACCCACCACTGTGTACTTGATGACAGGTCTCATCAAAGTATTCAAATCGGCATGCTCTGGTTCTGACCATCTGACCGCAAGCAATGGCAAGCTCTCATCAAGGTGCGGTTGTACTTGTTGTCCATCTTCTTCCAACTGATTCAGCACTCGACAAAGCTCCGTTGCCCTGATCAAGCTGACAGGCGGTCTAGACCACATCCTTCGCCTAACCTCAAACTCATCCGCAGCATCAACCCAGAAATCTTCCAGTTCAACCCTATGCTTGTATCTCCTTCCATCCACTGTCTTGATGTGATGATGCGGGTCGAAGTGGCTCCTAGACAGATATGTAGCAAAGGGGTAATGCTGTATTTTGAGCCTGGCACTATCGGCGGCTTGGGATGATGGACATGACTCCAGCATGTTCCCTAAAAAGAAGGGAAAGGTGACTGCCACCTTCTGCTTTGCCCTATGGAAGCCTTGAAATTCTTCCAGCTACCTTAGTACTTCAAGCAGGACCATTTTGTTCATGGGGAAGATTGGCAATCGGTACGGGTTTCCGATGAATCCCTAGATTCTAATGTAAGTATACCTTGGATATCGGATGAACCAAGATCCATATTTGCCAATCAAGCTTTTGGCCTCAAGAGCCAGCCGTTGATGTGTTCCTCCCTAGAGTATCCTTGTGATGTACATAAGGAAGGCATCGTGAGCTCGCATGAAGTGTGCCTTCTCTCTCAACTGCAGCTGTGGATAACAGTCATATGCCTTCAACTCGTTTGATCCACTGCCAACTGTGCCTTTGCAGATCAAGCCTGCATATTTGTACGTCCTAGCCAACATATAGATGACATAGGAGCTCATGTAGAACGTTTTAGTCTTTTCCAGGTTGATAAGCTGCTCGTGGAGATTGTTACTTATCATACGTGACCAGTTGAACATCTTCACGCCTTCAGTGATGTCCTCAATGAAATAGTACATCCATGGCTCGAAAGGTGCCCCCAAAGGACTGCCTGCTATCCTGTTCAATAAGATGATGATGTCTCCATAATCCTCTTTGAAGTCTGTGCGTAACAGCTTCTTAGGCATTTTCCTGAAGGAAGGTCTTGGCTTATCCAACCATGACTTGTTGATGTTGGCGGCACAAAAGTCAGGCTCTTTATCATACAGCCTCTAGGCGTCCTCCTTGGTTTTGTAGACTGTCTTTGGATATGTAGGAATGCCAAAAGCCTCCTATATAGCCAACTCTCCCAGATGAGCCAACACTCTCCCGTCGGGTGCCACAATCTGCCTTGACTCAGCATCATAATGATGTGTGCATTCCACCATCAGCTCGACACATTAAGTTGCAGGCGGGAATCCGGCAGATTGAAAAATTCCGTTTCTCACCATTCTCCTGGCGGCAGGCGTTGGTAAAGGTCCATTGTACCCGTATATCCTTCTCTTGAATTCATCGAGCTCAATATGGCCGAGATTGGTGTCCGAAATGATTTTCCATTGTGACTTTATTCTGGTCTTTGGCTGCGATCCTTTGCTTGCGAGTTTCATTTGTGCTTGCCTGGACGTCTCTCCCTGTTCGATCATCAACCTGCAAGTACAAAATACTTAACATTAATACAAGACCTTTTAAAATTAATTTATTCCAAGGTGTTGTTGGATAAAATCACACTTTCAACTTGTTTAAAGTAAAATTTCTATGAAAAAGCAAGCTGAAAGTAAATAAATTCACCAATCCTTGAATAAAACTCGTGTCGAAAAGAATGTGGAAGATAGAAAAGAGTAGAAACATATTGCCAATCACTTTCCAAACCTCTGAGATTGTCCTCCGGCTGCAAACGGATTAAAACTTCTGAAAATTTGACAGAGGAAGTGCGCCAATCTGCTGGGAAATGCGATTTTCAGCAAAGAAATAATTTATTTATTTCTAAAAACCACGCCTTTCAACACGAAATTACTTCTCTCAACGCTATTCTCACTATCTTTTCCTTTGCAAATTATTCCTTGCAGATTCGAGAAAGATAACTTCTTCTCAATCGAAATTGTGAGAAATGAGTTGCTGAGACTCATTTATGGCTGAGAATTGCGATTTTCTCAATGAATTGTCTTCTTTTCTCTAAGTTTCTTCCAATTTTAGAAACGTTTTTCCCTCTCCGAATGGCAAGTTTCTAATTTTTCTCTCAGTCGTTGAGGCAAGTTTCTAAATTTCACCTTCGCGCCACTTTTGTCGGAGATCTTCAAATTTCTTAAAATTTGCCTAAGTGTTGGAGAAAATATCAAAAGACATTAAATTAATTGTTAAAATTAATTTTCCAACGTGCTTTAAATCTTCGAATCATGGCAAATTTGATTTTACCTTGGCAAAAATGATTTAATCTTCCAAATAATCTCCAGATTTTGAATTTTTAATTAAAATTCCCTAAGTGTTGAAAAGTAATTAAAAATATTAAAATATTAAAATTCCAACCCGTTTAGAATTGATACATGGCTAAGTTCGTTTGTCCGTGGCCGAATATTTTATCTTCCAATTGTCTGCCTAGCCAAAATGTGCTCAATAATTCGTCTGCCAATTTTCAATTCTCCGGGCAGACTTCTGGCTTCTCCGGACATTTATACTTAGCCAAACAATTCATTTTCTCTCTCCTTCTGGGTTGGGCAAACTTGGAGATTTCTCTGCCACTTTGCCATTTTTTATTTGTGCCTTAGGAATTTATCCAAGCTGAGAGGGGTGGACTTCATACTTACTCTGCCAAACATTCTTCACTTTATGTCAAGGAATTTCATTCCGTTATGCCGAGGAGTGATTTTCGTGCTGGCCTAACCTCTTCTCCCTCTAGATATTTTTCCATTTTTCATGCCTTAGAAAAATAAAAAATAAAATTTTATTTTCCTAAGCTGCGCGAATTTCCTCATATTTCCTTGCCATGGCACGTTTTAGCCTTGCCTTGTCCAATGGCGGACTTCACTTGTAATTTTCCATTTAATTCAACATATGGCAAATTTTCCTTGCAATTTTACCACTTCCAAACATCTTGGAGCGGACCTCTTCACACTTTCACCCTTCTCCAACCTTCATGGGAAGGACTTCACATGCCTCTTGCCATTCAACATGTGGCGGACTTCACATGTCACTTGCCATTTTTTTTATTTTTTTTTGCATGTTGCTAGGCGGACTTGCTAGCCTTCTTTGCCTTTGACATTTTTGGGCGGACTTTGACCTTCTTGTGCCATGGGCAGACTTGGCCTCTTCCTTGCCAGGGCGGACTTCATGCTTCTCAAGCCATGGGCGGACTTGGAGACCTCTCATGCCATGGCAGACTTCAAACTTGGCTTGCCAGTGCCTACCTTGGACTTCATGCTCTGTCTGCCATTCTTTCCTCATAGGTGCCCTTCTCAGACTTAGACATTTTCACCAAACTTTTGCCATTTTACCTTGATTTTCATGATTTCTGGAGGCGTGTTGACTTCATGCTCTATGGGATCCGAAAATAGAAACTTTTTCCCAAAATAGAAACTTTCCAAAAATAGAAAAAGCAAAAAGCATCCCTAAAATATAGGAACTCCAGAATGGCCTAAAAATGCCAAAAATCAAAAAAAGTAAAAAGCAAAAAAGCAGAATCCCTAAAAAATAGGAAGTGTCAGAATTGACCGAAAGCAATGGCGTTCCTCGTCTACTGGGTCTTCTGATCATTTCCATGACGTTTAAGCATACAAACGGGTTCAAAATTACAACTTGGGCGGACTGACTCTCAAAAATTATTCAAAATTTAACTCTTAAAGACGTTGCACAGAGGGCGGAACCAAAACTTGGGGGTCCCCATTTGCAATGGGGCGATGTGTGAAATAGGTCACAACACGATGCCAAATTTCATTTGAATCATAGGTCTCATGAATAAGAGCTTTTTTAGAGTCAGTGCATAGTTTGTAGAGATATCGTTGTCTTACACCTATAGTTTGTGCTTTCTTTATAGTGGAGTTCTTTGGCCATACCAAAACTTTTCCATCCATAAAGGTAACCCTATATCCGTTGACTTCAAGAGCAGAAATGGATATTAGATTCCTCTTTATTCCTGGTACAAACAATACTCCAGTGAGTTGTAGAGAGAGGCCAGACTTCAAATTTATGGTGCAAGTTCCAACCCCCCTTACTGGATGTGTAGAATCATCCCCAATAGGTACTTCTTCGTCAGTTTCTTCTATCATAGTATCTAGGTGTTCTCTGAACCTTGTGATGTGCCTTGATGAACCACTGTCAATTACCCAGTTGTTGACTTTGTTTGATACTTGACTTGATAATGCTGAGTAGAAGACAAATTTCTCAGTCATATTCTGTATTTGTCTTTCCAACTTTAGCAAAGGATGCTTGTTGTTTAGTTCTATCAGGGCACTTCATTGCATAGTGTCCATATTGATCACATCTGAAACATTGTATTTGGGAGATGTCTTTCCTTTTCTTGAATGGTCCCTTTCCATAAGAATTCTTCTTTCTCTTGAAGTTTTTCTTCTTACCTTTCTTATAAGAATTTGTGTTTAGCACATGAATATCCTCATCTATGGTTTTCTGATTGTTTTCTTTTGTCATTAGTCTTGTTTCTTCTTGTAAGCAATTTGTTCTTAGCCTATCAAATTTAAGGAGTTTTGATCTTGCACTTATTCCTTGAACAAATGACTCCCATGAGTTTGGTAGGCCACCTAGAGCTATTAGAGTTAACTCTTTGCTATCAATTTGATATCCGACTGTTGACAGTTGATTTCTTAGTTCATTGATTCTCATGAAATATGCATTAATAGATTCTCCCTTGTTTATTTGAACATGATTAAGTTACCTTTTTAGAGCAAGGGTCCTACTGGTGTTGTTTATTTCAAAGGTGCTCTCAAGGGATTTAAACATTTGATATGCAGTCTCATGTTTAGATAGAATAGGTACTATATGATCCCTAACTGCATCCACTATAATTTTCATGGTTTTCTCATCGTTCTCAATCCATTGAGTTTTCTCCAGATCATTCTCTGGTTCTATCTTGTTTTCTTTCACAAATGAGTCTAACTTATTTTCTTTCAGAATCATCATGATTCTGAATTTCCATGAGCAAAGTTTTTTGCACCTTCAAGACGATCCTCGAATCTGATTACATTTGACATTATGAAGAATATTATGTGTTTGTGATTTCAAGAGAAAATACAATTTAAATAATCTGATATCTGGATTTAATCGGATCTTTTCTCAACGTGGCTCTGATACCATGTCAAAGATGATCAAATCTATCAAATTATAAACTGAATAATGAACTTGCAATTATGAAGTTGATGTCAAGTTAAATCTGGATGTATGTATGAATTACTAAGTCTGAATTTCTGTTATAGATATTTGATCCTCAAGAGCAGAACATTTATTAATTTCAATGATCTTTTTGAGGATCAGATCTCCCATAAATATAGATAGGGAGACACGTTTGTGGAGACACGTCCGCTCATGGGACGTGTCTTATTTATTGTGTCCCTTCGTCTAACTAAGACAACCGAACATTAATCAGTTTAGTCACTTAGCAACCATGAAGGACGATTTATATTTATCTTTGTACATTTAAATGTCATCCAATCTGGAACTCGATCTGATTTATATGTACAATTTATATCTTCTAAACACAGATCGAAAACTATACTTGGGATGTGGTGATTTCGATATAAATGATGATGTTGAATATATTCAATCATCATTTATATCTGACCGAAGCTGCCTTAATTCAACATTGTTCCATTGCTATGTGGAATTTAGCGATAACTCTTATTCTTTTTCCATTAGCTCAATGAATTTTACTCTTACAAATCAAATATAGAGACAAAAACCCTAACTCGGTGATTTTAAAGTTGGTTAGAGCTGAGGATTATTACAAATAATTAGGGAAAGATTGAGTCCATATGCAATTCCAAACGCAAAATGTGCATTGATTCAAGGGCTATCAATAAGATCACTATTCGGTATAGATTTACCTTACCTAGAATGGATGATTTATTAGGTTATCTAAGTGGTGCTAGATATTTCTCCAAGGTAGATTTTAAAATTGGATATCATCATATTAGAATAAGGGAGAGTGATGAGTGGAAAACTACTTTTAGAACTAAGAATGACTTATATGAATGGTTAGTGATGCCCTTTGGTTTAACCAATGCCCCTAATACCTTCATGAGATGTAATGTCCCCATTTTTAGCACTACACTTTCCAGTGACTGTTAGCCTATTCCCGGATGCTCGTAAGTTAGTCAGAGGCAAAATTAGGGTTTTCAGCTGCTTGGAGGTTTTCTTTGAGGATTCAGAGGTTTGCATGTTGGAGTTTCGCAGTTTGGTTGCAAGATTCTTTCTGGGTTTTCAGAGAACTTCACAGTGGTATGACATGCAACTGAATCAGAGAACTTTTCCGCACTTACTATTTTTAGTGAGTTACGACGGCTGCATGTTGGAGTTTTACAGTTCAGATTCTAGATTCCTTCTGGATTTTTAGAGAGCTTCGTGACAGCGCGACATGCAACTGAATCAAAGAACCTTTCTGGACTTACTATTTTTAGTAAGTATGACGGCTGCTCGGATTTTGGTTAAAATGAGTTTGGAACAACTTACTATTTTTAGCAGTATGCTATTTTTAGTAAGTTCTATTTTTAACAGAGTTTCTGCAGTTCAATTCAATGGCTATATCTGGTAGGTCAATTTGAGCAGTTTGGTCTCCAACACCTTTGGTGCTAACTTTGGCAGTATTTCAGCAACCTGGTATTATGGCTATTTCGGGTAGGGTAGTATATTCAGCCGGTCTCCAGCATTTGAGGTGATTATTTTGGCAAGTTCGATATTTGATGAAAATATTATTTTAAGTGAAATAATTTTACTAAGGCTTGGTGGATGCCCAAATGGAGAGATAAGTTGGTTTATTAAAAAGAGCAAATTTTATAAGGTTTCTCACTTAAGTATTTTGGACACCATACTTGGAGAAATATTTGAAAAACATTTCACTTTATTAATTGGGGTGCCTAACATTCCTTTTATTGGCATTTTTAATAAAGTTTTATCCTCCTTATGTTTGGACGCCAAGTTATGGAGAATGAAGTTTGAAATGAAAGGCAAATGTCAAAGTGAATTTGAATGTGAATCTCATGGGAGCGACCTAATTGGAGGGAAAAGGAATTTGAATTCATGGTTGGAGAAAGTTATAAATAAGAGGCTTTGCTCTCTCTTTCAGCATCTGGAGTTTATTGCAAAGTTATGCTACCAGAATGGTGACTGGGTGCTTCGGGGAAGGCATACCCCCTAGCTTGGCTTGACTTCTTGCTTGAAAGATAGCAACTAGTTAAGATAGGATTGCCTTTGGTCTTTGAATTGAGTTTGATGCATGTAGGAGTTGAGTTATTTGCATTCTATCAGATTCGCAGAGTTGCTGGAGTTGTTCAGCTGATTGTAGTTTTTATTCATATCTTGCATAATAAAAATAGCATCGTTCTGGGTATTGTTTCTATCTTATTCCTTGCAAGGGGCGACCCTTCCTGTTAATTCTCAGATTTTATTAGCAAGTATTGAATTTTTAAAGGTAAAATCGCCCTTTCTAGAGGGGTGCACTTTAATGGGAGTGTCTTGGATTCCGTGCAAATAAATGAAGGTTGTTTGAGTGGGTTTTGATGTCTAGTCTTGATCGCCATTAGTATTAGAGTATTATGCATTTTACCTCATGTCTTTTGGTTGGGTTTTGAGCAAGTTATGAGCAATTTAGTGAGGTTACATGTTGCTGGTCTGCACAATTTCAGTCACTGTCACAGTCATATCAGGTTATGAGAAGTCATCTCTTGAGTGGGCTTGAGTCTAGAGAGTCAAGATTGATTATGGGGGAGTGCCTTATGTGATTGCAGCACTATATGACTTCTAATCATGTGTATTGACAGGTTCTCTACTACATTGTAAGCTGAACAGTAGTACTATCAGCAATTCTCATCTTTATCTAGCTCTTGCAATTCCCACGATCGTGGAAGAGACTGGCCTCCTTTCAATCTATAGCCTTAAGTTTTAATTTCTTGCATCACCCGCTGAACAAGTGGAAGAGGCTGGCTTGCCGCCTATTTATTTACTGTATTGCATTGTTTATCATATTGCTGATCGGCTGAGCCATCAACATACTCCCGCTGAACAAGTGGTCGAGTTGCATCTTTAATTTCAGTAATGTACTTTCCATTTCAGTCCTCCCGTTGAATAAGTGGTTGAGTTGATTGTATCTCTTCAGTTACTATTTCAGCAGTTTCAGTTGTACTAATGATCCCCTTTCGAGTATGCTCTCATCTTGCCCGCAATGGGATTTGGGTTGATCAGAGGAAAGGGTTCCCTTCAATTGATTGAGTTTTCCATTAACGTTAACGGGTGAATTGAATTGTGAAAAAATTGGAAAAAATTGGCCCAGTATATTTCAGTGGTATCAGAGCCAAGATCTTGCCATCCTGTGAAAATTCAATGATTCAATTTGTCAGATGAGTGGCAAAGATATCAAATACTACATACAGAGAGAGATGACTACAGAGAAATCTATATCCGAGTTGATACAGGAACTGGCCACGCTTATGAGAGATCCTGACATTAAAGGAGCATACTCATGGATTGCTACAAAATCTAAATGTTTGGATGTGAAGGTTGCCTTGACATGTGAAGGATGTGTGGTAGAGCCCAAAAACAATTCCTTAGACATGCATGTGATGGGTAGTGATGAAGATCATTTTGGTGATAAGAACAAAAGAGCAGTCTTGGATGTTAATTTGGATTCATCCAATCAAATTCTTGAGACTAATGACTTCACAAAAGATGATGGAAGAACTGTTGTGTGGGATGAGTTCGCTACAGAAGAGCAAGATGAAGGAAATACTAGTGGTGTCCTTGAACCAGCTTATGATCATTACCATAGTGATGTCATTGGTGGTGATTCCGATGTGTTTATACCTCCTCTTGTTGAAGATTTGGTGATGGATAACTCTCCCCTTGTTGCTGTCCAGACTTTCCAAGAGTTTTCACAAGACAAATTTATGACAAGTAACCAAGAAGACTTCTTTGGTATGCATGGGGCTGCTAATGATGAAATCAGTAATACACGTACTCATGATAGGTTCATTGAAGATGAAAATGATGAAGTTTTCAAAACAGCTAGCATTGAAGATTCTTTACTTCATTATAATGTTGGTGACATGGGTGGACTTGGGTTGGATCATCAAACTAAGCCCTTGGAGGGAGGTATTTATGAAGACATCAGTTTAAGTGAGTTGGGTGGTGACCTATTCAAAGAATCAACACTCCAAGAAGCGTACGAAGAACACTTCTCTGCTGATCAAAATAGTAATCCCCTAGCACGTGGGATCCAAGAGTGAAGGAATTTAGTGATAACAAAGAAACTGTGTGGGATGATTTTCCCATTGATCTAGATGAAGCTCAAAATTTTGATTGTTTGGCAAGCTATGAAGGGGCTGCCTTAACCATCGATCATGAAGACGCAAAACAAAGTTCTGATTTTGAAGATCAGCCAACCAACAATTCACCATCCTTGCATATTCTTGAAAAGGTAGATAAGGTCAAAGGGTCCTTTGAAAGAGAAGTGCGGGTTCTATCACAATTTGATCGCACACACAGTGGGATTGAAGAACTCTACTGGAAGGCTCAACTTGAAGAAAGACGAAGAGGAGTGAAAGATGGAGTTGCTCTTTCCAATTTGCAACTTATCAGAAACTCTTTGGAGACCTTGAAATCTGAGTACATGCACGTGATTGAAGATCGAGATCGTACCATTGAAGTTGCAAAGGAGACCATTGATGCTTTCCAAGGAAGTGAGAGAAAGGTTGATGAGCTCACTATGGAACTCGAATCAACAAGGGACATGTTGAAAGAAACTCAATTGGCTCTAACAGAGGTTGAAGACCAGTTTGCTGACTTCAAACATTTCAAGGAACAAGAGGTTGCACAACGAGCTGAAGAGATTGTGCAAGTGATTGTAGAGCTTGATAGTCTTCAGGAAAAGTTTGATCTTGAAAGAAGCTCAAGAAAATCAGAGGTTGTATGTGCAGTTTTGGAGCAGCAAGATGAAAAGAATGCCTTCCAAGTTTTTGACAATCCTCGCTTTGAAGTGGGTGTAGAGGAAACTTATGATAACCCTCTCTTTGTGATTGAAGATAAAACATGTGAAGTGACCAAGCATGAGAATGAGTACAGTTTCCAGTCTATGGATGTTTTGATGTCACACCATGAGGTTGTGCCAGACTTTGTGATTAGTAATCTTCCGAGGCTACTTGACAGTAAATGCATAAGTAGGTGGGAGAATGAAGTCTCCACACGGGGAGTGTTGAATCAGAATGATTTCTACAACCTTGGCATCAAGATGTTGTCCGAACATAGTTTGGTAGCTGCTCAAGGTTCCATTACAGCAGCAAGGAGTGAAGATTTCAAACTAGTTACTCATGAGGAATGGGAGAAAGAAGGACCAGAACATGTTGATTGCATACATGACAATCCATCCCTTGGGTTGATAAATGCTTCAACTCATTCTAGTCTATCTTGGGAGTTGGATTTGAATACGTCTACTGTTCCATGGTCCATTGTTGTTGAAATTTTCATGGATGGGCTTCAAAGGTTCACTAGAGGAGATACCGATTTCATGAGGATGCACTTGGTTTTGACTAGCACTTGGGGTTGTGTTGAGTTTTCTTTTCAGTGTATTGAAAGTCATTTTCAGTTGGGTATCCATGCTTGGAATCCTCAACAGGGGTTGATGGGGCTAAAAACTTGTGGAAAGATGAATTCATGGAGAGATATGAATCAAATTATCAACTTCCTTGGTGCTGTTACTTTCATTACCAACCACTTGATGGTTCCATTTGCTCATCGACAAATGGATTGGAGAGAAACCCCGAGTAGATGCATTAATTGGGATGATGACTTTCAATATAGCAGCACTAACTCATCTTCTAGGATGTTGTTTATCTCTAAATCAGATCATAATTCAATCATTTCAATCATGGTGGACAATTGGGATACTTATCTTCTGACTTCACAGTCTCCTATGAGGACTGATTTTTGGCCTCAAATGAATGAGGTGATGATTCAAAGTAATCCGAATCTGTCTTCGGGAGGTGTTCAAATTGTTCCCAGTGACTACTCCTATGCTTTCCCTTGTACTTATGCTTGGGGCAGCGAACACTCGATTGTCGTGGTTCATCATTCTAAGGTTCTTGGAGTTAGAATTGTGAGAAATTTCTACAGTCTTCAAGGTTGTATCATGATAATTCAGTTGAGGCATCGTAGATTCATGGGGACTCATGAGTTTGACTTTGATGAGCTCTTGCAAAGGATTGCTTTCCTCTTTGCAAGAGAATTTGAAGAGGTCACATTTGCAGTTGTGGCTTTGTTAGTTACCTTACGGAGATATGCTGAGGATTACAGTATCGAGTTGAGCAGACTATCATTCCCGTTGCCCAGGATTGTGATAGAAAGTGGTATGGTTGTTATTGATGACTCAGAGTCTTTTGGGCATGAGATGTTGCAAGGTGTTGACTTCAATCCTTCCAGGATGTTCATGGATAGTAACATTTGGGAGTCACAAGGGAGGTTAGTGCAGTTTTGGCATGATGTTTTCACTGATATGATCAGAGTGGTGCAACATCAGCATGGTGGTTCCTCCTTGAGACAAACATGGGACCCAAGGAGTGTACTCGGATTGATATGGATAAGCTTCAAATTTTTTGGGGTTGTGGTGGTATTGCTTGAGGACAAGCAATTTTGGGAAGGGCGGACTGTAATGTCCCCATTTTTAGCACTACACTTTGCAGTGACTGTTAGCCTATTCCCGGATGCTCGTAAGCTAGTCAAAGGCAGAATTAGGGTTTCCAGTTGCTTGGAGGTTTTCTTTGAGGATTCAGGGGTTTGCATGTTGGAGTTTCACAATTTGGTTGTGAGATTCTTTCTGGGTTTTCAGAGAGTTTCATAGTGGTATGACATTCAACTGAATCAGAGAACTTTTGCGCACTTACTATTTTTAGTAAGTTACGACGGCTGCATGTTGGAGTTTTACAGTTCGGATTCTGGATTCCTTCTGGGTTTTCAGAGAGCTTCGCGACAGCACGACATGCAACTGAATCAAAGGATCTTTCTGGACTTACTATTTTTAGTAAGTACGACGGTTGCTCGGATTGTGGTTAAAATGAGTTTGGAACAACTTACTATTTTTAGCAGTATGCTATTTTTAGTAAATTCTATTTTTAGCAATACTATTTTTAGTAGGGTTTCTACAATTCAATTCAATGGCTATATCTGGCAAGTCAATTTGAGCAGTTTGGTCTCCAACACCTTGGTTCTAACTTTGGCAGTATTTCAGCAACCTGGTATTATGGCTATTTCGGGCAAGGCAATATATTCAGCCAGTCTCCAGCATTTGAGGTGATTATTTTGCCAAGTTCGATATTTGATGAAAATATTATTTTAAGTGAAATAATTTTACTAAGGCTTGGTGGACGCCCAAATGGACAGATAAGTTGGTTTATTAAAAAGAGCAAACTTTATAAGGTTTCTCACTTAAGTATTTTGGACGCCATACTTGGAGAAATATTTGAAAAACATTTCACTTTATTAATTGGGGTGCCTAACATTCCTTTGATTGGCATTTTTAATAAAGTTTTATCCTCCTTATGTTTGGATGCCAAGTTATGGAGAATGAAGTTTGAAATGAAAGGCAAATGTCAAAGTGAATTTGAATGTGAATCTCATGGGGGCGACCTAATTGGAGGGAAAAGGAATTTGAATTCATGGTTGGAGAAAGTTATAAATAAGAGGCTTTGCTCTCTCTTTCAGCATCTAGAGTTTATTGCAAAGTTATGCTGTCGAAATGGTGACTGAGTGCTTCGGGGAAGGCATACCCCCTAACTTGGCTTGACTTCTTGCTTGAAAGATAGCAACTAGTTAAGATAGGATTGTCTTTGGTCTTTGAATTGAGTTTGATGCATTTAGGAGTTGAGTTATTTGCATTCTATCAGATTTGCAGAGTTGTTGGAGTTGTTCAGCTGATTGTAGTTTTTATTCATATCTTGCAGAATAAAAATAGCATCATTCTGGGTATTGTTTCTATCTAATTCCTTGCAAGGGGCAACCCTTCCTGTTAATTCTCAAATTTTATTAGCAAGTTGTTGTACCCAAACCGAAATTTTTGCTTCATTAAGGCATTTTGCTTAAAATGGTCTAAACCTTGTAAAAGTGGGGTCAAAACTCAATTTTTGGGCAAATAAAGTATGGGCTTTTAGTCAGTTTGATGCCAGGAAGATACTGGCAAAATTTGAAAATTTTGAAAATTAGGGTTTCTGAAATCTATTTTTAGCCCGAAACCCTAAAAAATAGGAACTTGTCAGAATTGGCTGAAATTAATTTTGATTGGCTTATTTCACATCACAATCATAGTGGTGAAGTCAGTTTCAGTTAAAAGTCAGTTTAAGGCTGGTGGGTAGTTTTCACTTTTTCAGGAGAAAAGTTAGGATCTTCGGGGTCATCAATGGCAGTTGGCCAGTACCAGGTATCAATATCTAAGCCTGAAACTCAAAGAGGAACGCTCTACGATAAAAGATGTTGGAAATAATGCTTTTTGATGGAGGGATTTTCAGATTGGCAAAAAGTGCTAAAATATTCTAAGTCTGGGAACTTTTCACTATGTAACGTAGTAGACACTTGCGCAATCAACGTGCAAATCAACTTTATAGTGTCCGTACATGTGAAAATGATGAAGTATAGTCATCCACACACCTCAGCAGTCACAACGCTTCGACATGGTCAACCGCAGGGATGGATACAACGTTTGCAAAGCATAAAATGGTGAAAATCAATGAATTCAAAACAAATCCGCTCCCCTGTAGCCCAGGGGCGCCCTTCCATTTGAAGGTCAAGATTTGAGTGTTTTGGATTAAGGATACATTCATTGTTTTATGTTTTCAGTCAGCTTTCCGACTAGCCATGAAGCAAGATTATCCGAGTCTGGCAAACGAAGACAGAAGCAGAGGTTGCGAAGAGTGTTTTCTCACAAGGAGGCAGTCTAGAAATGCAGATCCGCTCCCTTCTAGCCCAAGGGCGATTTTCTTTTTGAAGGCCCAGATCTAGATGCATGTGTGTTTTGATGGTTTCAGACTTTGCAGAATTAGTTTAGCTTTTCAACGAGCTATCAGCGAAAGCGTATCCTGTACAAAAATCCGGTTATCAGCGGTAGAAGTGGAAATTGCAAGCAAGATACATGTCAGATGAGGTTTCTAGAAATGCAAATCCGCTCCCCTGTAGCCCAGGGGCGATCCTGAATATGATTGGTTTGATGGATGAATTTGCAATTGAGGTCTTCCTGAGATCTCTTCCAGCTCAGTTCAGTTTTGCAGTGCACCCGTTCACAAGACGATCCGATGCTCTGAGTAACTGTGGCAAAGGTCCTACCGAGCACGTAAAACAGAGGATGGTGAAGCGTAGCTACACAAAGCTGCACAGTTGTAGGCTAGGGGCGATTCTCCTTTAGCCCTGCTAGACGAGGTTATTTGCAATTACAGTCTTCACAAGACTTGTGTGCAATTACTCAAGCTATCCAACGAGTCTAGCCGACAACCTCTGGGATTTGGCGAATGCTCGTACGTGTGAGGTTAAGATGATAATGCTGTGAAGAAGAGCTGATTGAAGGCAGTTCAAAAAATGACTAAGTGTAAGAATATTATTTTCTTTGAAAAAGGCGATTTTCTTTTAGAGGCCTTAAAAGCAATTTTCTGGCTTCGTCGTCTCCAAGAACATCTCTTGCAAGTTGACCAAACTGTACAGCAAGACAGACGGCACGCATATCGGAACATTCCAGTTCCCGGTATCAAGGGTCAAAGTATGGTGTTCAGATGAAAATCACACTTTTGTCAAAATGGTGTTTGAGCTATCACAAAATAGGGGCGCTCATTCTTTTGGGGTTCTTAATACAATTTTCAAATCCCTCACATACAGTCATTGGATGCAGAATACTTCTAGTCATGCAATGAATCCATTATTCAGTCAGTGGAGTTCATCATTCACCGTCAACGGCAGTTTGAAGCATCAGAAGGCAGAACGAAGAAATGACTAAGTCTGGAGTCAAAACATCAATTTAATCAGAGGCGCCTAATTTTCTAAGGTATCAGATGATGATTTTAGCAGTTGTTGCTCCCAGCAGACATTTCATCCTTGTCATGCAAGCTTCGCAGTGGATATCTCAGCACAGTCGCAGGCTCAGTCAGTCAGCCAGAAATCAGAGCTGAACATGGTCGGTTGTAACTTTGCAGTCAGCTACAAAATAGGAGATTCTCAAAAATCTCATAACTCTTGCAAATGGAAGCCTAAAAGATCAAAATTTGACTTTTTAGAATCAGGAAGTGTGTTGAGCACAACAAGATGCTATTTTTGGCAAAATGATAAAAATAATATTTTTGCATGCAAGGCATTAAAAAGTGACGAATTTCTTCAAAGATAAATATTGGTGCCACTTTTAGTTCTTTGCATGCTTTGAAATTAAAATATTATTTTTAGTCTAAAGACTCAGAGACAGTAGCAGTTCAACTGGTAAAGGGCCAATCGGATTCCTTCTTCACAGTTAGGGTTTGAGCTTGCAGTCTTGCTTTTGTAGTACGATTTTGCTCTAGTTATGCAAGCATGGCATTCATCATTTCATTCATCCAGCTTGAGCAGAGGTGAATTCTTTCCAGAGTTGGGCGAATTTCTTCAGCGGTCAGTTGTGAAGGCATAAAAAATATTCTTTTGCAGGTACAAGTCAAGATTCATCAGCAGAATTCAAGGCAGAGTGGCGATTTTGACAGAAGAAGATAATAAATAAATAAAAATTAAAAAACATCTTTCTTCTTCTCTAGATTTCTTCCATCTTCTCGTCTTAAAATTTTCTCACATGTTTGAAGAATTGGCGTTTTTGGCAAAACAAATCATCTAGGTTGATTCAGAATTGCTTTCTCAGCAAAACCCATGTGCTAGAATTTTCAAGAAAAATTTGTTCCAGAGCATCAATTCTTGAGGCTTTGATTTTCTGAAGTGAAATTCCTTTGCATGGTGGAGTAGAAGTCAATATTTTTCGAATCTAAGTTGTGGGTTGTCTTAGAAATATCTTCTGGACAAAACCCATATCTCAGATTTTCTCTGGAAAAAATGTCCTCACAGCCCCTAAGATCTGTTGTACCCAAACCGAAATTTTTGCTTCATTAAGACATTTTGCTTAAAATGGTCTAAACCTTGTAAAAGTGGGGTCAAAACTCAATTTTTGGGCAAATAAAGTATGGGCTTTTAGTCAGTGTGATGCCAGGAAGATACTGGCAAAATTTGAAAATTTTGAAAATTAGGGTTTCTGAAATCTATTTTTAGCTCGAAACCCTAAAAAATAGGAACTTGTCAGAATTGGCTGAAATTAATTTTGATTGGCTTATTTCACATCACAATCACAGTGGTGAAGTCAGTTTCAGTTAAAAGTCAGTTTAAGGCTGGTGGGTAGTTTTCACTTTTTCAGGAGAAAAGTTAGGATCTTCGGGGTCATCAATGGCAGTTGGCCAGTACCAGGTATCAATATCTAAGCCTGAAACTCAAAGAGGAACGCTCTACGATAAAAGATGTTGGAAATAATGCTTTTTGATGGAGGGGATTTTCAGATTGGCAAAAAGTGCTAAAATATTCTAAGTCTGGGAACTTTTCACTATGTAACGTAGTAGACACTTGCGCAATCAACGTGCAAATCAACTTTATAGTGTCCGTACATGTGAAAATGATGAAGTATAGTCATCCACACACCTCAGCAGTCACAACGCTTCGACATGGTCAACCGCAGGGATGGATACAGCGTTTGCAAAGCATAAAATGGTGAAAATCAATGAATTCAAAACAAATCCGCTCCCCTGTAGCCTAGGGGCGCCCTTCCATTTGAAGGTCAAGATTTGAGTGTTTTGGATAAAGGATACATTCATTATGTTCAGTTTTCAGTCAGCTTTCCGATTAGCCATGAAGCAAGATTATCCGAGTTACAGAACTCCGGCAAACGAAGACAGAAGCAGAGGTTGCGAAGAGTGTTTTCATCAAGGAGGCAGTCTAGAGATGCAAATCCGCTCCCTTCTAGCCCAAGGGCGATTTTCTTTTTGAAGGCCCAGATCTAGATGCATGTGTGTTTTGATGGTTTCAGTCTTTGCAAAATTAGTTTGGCTTTTCAACGAGCTATCAAGCGAAAGCGTATCCAGTACAGAAATCCGGTTATCAGCGTTAGAAGTGGAAATTGCAGGCAGGATACATGTCAGTAGAAATGAATTCAAAGCAAATCCGCTCCCCTGTAGCCCAGGGGCGATCCTGAATAAGACCTGTTTGATGGATGAATTTGCAATTGAGGTCTTCCTGAGATCTCTTCCAGCTCAGTTCAGTTTTGCAGTGTATCCGTTCACAAGACGATCCGATGTTCTGAGTAACTGTGACAGAGGTCCTACCGAGCACGTAAAACAGAGGATGGTGAAGCGTAGCTACACAAAGCTGCACAGCTGTAGGCTAGGGGCGATTCTCCTTTAGGCCTGCCAGACGGGGTTATTTGCAATTACAGTCTTCACAAGACTTGTGTGCAATTACTCAAGCTATCCAACGAGTCTAGCCGACAGCCTCCGGGATTTGGCGAATGCTCGTACGTGCGAGGTCAAGATGATAATGCTGTAAAGAAGAGCTGATTGAAGGCAGTTCAAAAAATGACTAAGTGTAAGAATATTATTTTCTTTGAAAAAGGCGATTTTCTTTTAGAGGCCTTAAAAGCAATTTTCTGGCTTCGTCGTCTCCAAGAACATCTCTTGCAAGTTGACCAAACTGTACAGCAAGACAGACGGCACGCATATCGGAACATTCCAGTTCCCGGTATCAAGGGTCAAAGTATGGTGTTCAAATGAAAATCACACTTTTGTCAAAATGGTGTTTGAGCTATCACAGAATAGGGGCGCTCATTCTTTTGGGGTTCTTAATACAATTTTCAGATCCCTCATATACAGTCATTGGATGCAGAATACTTCTAGTCATGCAATGAATCCATTATTCAGTCAGTGGAGTTCATCATTCACCGTCAACGGCAGTTTGAAGCATCAGAAGGCAGAACGAAGAAATGACTAAGTCTGGAGTCAAAACATCAATTTAATCAGAGGCGCCTAATTTTCTAAGGTATCAGATGATGATTTTAGCAGTTGTTGTTCCCAGCAGACATTTCATCCTTGTCATGCAGGCTTCGCAGTGGATATCTCAACACAGTCGCAGGCTCAGTCAGTCAGCCAGAAATCAGAGCTGAACATGGTCGGTTGTAACTTTGCAGTCAGCTACAAAATAGGAGATTCTCAAAAATCTCATAACTCTTGCAAATGGAAGCCTAGAAGATCAAATTTGACTTTTTAGAATCAGGGAAGTGTGTTGAGCACATCCAAGATGCTATTTTTGGCAAAATGATAAAAATAATATTTTTGCATGCAAGGCATTAAAAAGTGACGAATTTCTTCAAAGATAAATATTGGTGCCACTTTTAGTTCTTTGCATGCTTTGAAATTAAAATATTATTTTTAGTCTAAAGACTCAGAGACAGTAGCAGTTCAACTGGTAAAGGGCCAATCGGATTCCTTCTTCACAGTTAGGGTTTGAGCTTGCAATCTTGCTTTTGTAGTACGATTTTGCTCTAGTTATGCAAGCATGGCATTCATCATTTCATTCATCCAGCTTGAGCAGAGGTGAATTCTTTCCAGAGTTGGGCGAATTTCTTCAGCGGTCAGTTGTGAAGGCATAAAAAATATTCTTTTGCAGGTACAAGTCAAGATTCATCAGCAGAATTCAAGGCAGAGTGGCGATTTTGACAGAAGAAGATAATAAATAAATAAAAATTAAAAAACATCTTTCTTCTTCTCTAGATTTCTTCCATCTTCTCGTCTTAAAATTTTCTCACATGTTTGAAGAATTGGCGTTTTTGGCAAAACAAATCATCTGGGTTGATTCAGAATTGCTTTCTCAGCAAAACCCATGTGTTAGAATTTTCAAGAAAAATTTGTTCTAGAGCATCAGTTCTTGAGGCTTTGATTTTCTGAAGTGAAATTCCTTTGCATAGTGGAGTAGAAGTCGATATTTTTCGAATCTAACGTTGTGGGTTGTCTTAGAAATATCTTCTGGACAAAACCCATATCTCAGATTTTCTCGGGAAAAAATGTCCTCACAGCCCCTCAGATCTCAACTGAAAACCTTTTGCATGCGGGCCTAAATCACATTTTTTCACAATTCTGACTTTGTGGGTCATCTTAGAATTTGATTCTACATAAAACCCACGTCTCAGAATTTTCTGTGGAAATTGCCCTCCGACAAGCTATTTTTAGCCTCATTAGGAGAGATTTTTGGTTTTTTGGAGAAGTTGTCAGAATATAGCCATGTTCACAGTCAACAGGCGAGTTTTTCCGGATGCAGTTCACACAAATCGAATTCAAGACGATGTCAGTCTTAATTCATGATTTCATCAGAAAAGTTGACATTGATTTGTATCAAGCGCATCAGAATGGTTGACGAGCGTAGTCACTCAAGTCCACATGGTTTTATGCCTCGTATAGCTGATTGTCTTCCAAGGCTAGTTTAGAGGGTTGATAAGCATGAAACGTGAGAAACGTCATGCTGCGGAAGAAATAGTGGCCATCACTTCAGTTTACAGAGCCGCCAGAGTTACCAACCAATGAAGGGCCAGTTTAAGTATGCAGAGGTTTTCGGTTTTGCTTGAGTTACTAACTAGCAGTTGATTGACAGTTGAGACATGTGATGACCTCTAGATGGTGATGCAGTTACTAACCTCGTGGAGGGGATACTTGCTCGAGATCAGGGTCAGTGAACTTCAGTTCAAGGCATCTCACCTTTTCCAAGATAGACATTAGACACAAGAGTTAAACTCGAGGCTTCTTTCCGAGTTAACATGCTGTTATACATTGCATGCCATGTCTTTCTTGGAAACATCTACAAACACTTGGATCTTAGATTAGATATTTCAGTTAACTGATGATAGCATTCCAGTTAACTTGCTTTCAATAAGGACGTGCATGCTTGCACATTGTCCATTTAGATTAGATGTTTCAGTTAACTGATGATAGTTTCCCAGTTAACTGTATAGTTTCATTCAATTAGGGTTTAAGAATAAGATCTTGCATGTCTTGCAAGACTGTAGTTGACTCAAGGTGATTTTAGGGTTGCCTACACCTTGAAGTCTATAAATAAGAGCTTTTAGCTCATTTGTAATTAGCTTTTTCTAGTGATAGAGAATTGTTGGGTTGTCGGCAACATGCCTATTCTCAAGATTGGTTCACCCTTGTAAATTAGAACTTTTGCTTGATAGCATACATGCTGCGCCTACCTTGCCTGTAGTATTGCTATTATTGTATCTGTTCAAAGAGTAATTGTTGTTATAATAAATTGTTGCGCCTACCTTGCCTTCATGTTATTGTTATGGTGTTTATTCGATCTTAGTTAAATGGGGTTGCTGGTTTGATCGTTATTGCATGCGTGTTGCGTCTATACAATCTACTGTCCCAGTTGCTTACCTTTTGTTTTGTTGATTATAAGCCTATTCAGAAGAACAAATAGTTGCGCCTACCTTGCCTTCATGTTGCGAAACTGTGCTCAAAGCTTATCGTATAATGTGTGTTATAGTAGACTCATTCAGCCAAGCAAATAGTTGCGCCTACCTTGCCTTCATGTTGTGACGCTGTACCAGGTTTACCGTCCATTTGTTTGTTTTAATAAACATCTTCCCAGATTAGCAAATAGTTGCGCCTACCTTGCCTTCATGTTGTGAGCCCACACCTGGAGTTTATCGTACAATACATTCCTGCTCCATTTCCTCATGCTCTATTTCTTGAGGAAACTGGATAGATTTAAAGAAGTTAGCTTAGTTGTAGTTAGATGATCTGCGAAACCAGAAAATACTTAGCTGCAACGTTCTAGGTTTTCTTAACCTTGTGCCTCTACCAGCTGAGAACAAAAAGATAGGACATTAGTTTAGTTTTATATTTCATGCATTCCAGCACAACGAGGGAGCTTCCCCTCCTAATTTGAAGAGCACTCATTACGTAGTGTGCATAGCTGTCCGTACAAACTTACACTTCAGAGGTGTTAGTTCTTACGCCAACAAGATCTCAACTGAAAACCTTTTGCATGCGGGCCTAAATCACATTTTTTCACAATTCTGACATTGTGGGTCATCTTAGAATTTGATTCTACATAAAACCCACGTCTCAGAATTTTCTGTGAAAATTGCCCTCCGACAAGCTATTTTTAGCCTCATTAGGAGAGATTTTTGGTTTTTTGGAGAAGTTGTCAGAATATAGCCATGTTCACAGTCAACAGGCGAGTTTTTCAGGATGTAGTTCACGCAGAACGAATTCAAGACCAAGTCAGTCTTAATTCATGATTTCATCAGAAAAGCTGACATTGATTTGTATCAAGCGCATCGGAAAGGTTGACAAGAGTAGTCACTCAAGTTCACATGGTTTCATGTCTCGTATAGCTGATTGTCTTCCAAGGCCAGTTTAGAGGGTTGATACCGTTGGGTTTCTGTGTATGCAGCATGTTCATTTGTATTTCTCACAACCAAAGAGTTCGCAGTTTCATCATGCAACACTCTTCCATAAAGAAAAGCATGAAAAACGTGAGAAGCATCAAGCTGCAAAGGAAACAGTGGCCATCGCTTCAGTTACAAAGCCACCATAGTTACCAGCCAGTGAAGGGCCAGTTTAAGTATACAAAGATTTTCAATTTTGCTTGAGTTGCTAAGAAGCAGTGAATTGACAGTTGAGACATGTGACGACCTCTAGATGGTGATGCAGTCACTAACCTCGTGGAGGGGTTACTTGCTCGAGATCAGGGTCAGTGAACTTCAGTTCAAGGCATCCCACCTTTTCCAAGATAGACATTAGACACAGGAGTTAAACTCGAGGCTTCTTTCCGAGTTAACTGGTTGTTACACATTGCATGCCATGTCTTTCTTGGAAATATCTACATATACTTGGAGATTAGATTAGATTTTTCAGTTGACTGATGATAGCATTCCAGTTGACTTGCTTTCAATAAGGACGTGCATGTTGCACCTTGTCCATTTAGATTAGATGTTTCAGTTAACTGATGATAGTTTCTCAATTAACTATATAGTTTCATTCAATTAGGGTTTAGGAATAAGATCTTGCATGCATTGCAAGACTTTAGTTGACTCAAGGTGATTTTAGGGTTGCCTACACCTTGATGTCTATAAATAAGAGCTTTCAGCTCATTTGTAATTAGCTTTTCCTGGTGATAGAGAATTGCTGCGTTGTCGGCAACATGCCTATTCTCAAGATTGGTTCACCCTTGTAAATTAGAACTTTTGCTTGATAGCATACATGCTGCGCCTACCTTGCCTGTAGTATTGCTATTATTGTATCTGTTCAAAGAGTAATTGCTGTTATAATAAATTGCTGCGCCTACCTTGCCTTCATGTTATTGTCATGGTGTTTATTCGATCTTAGTTAAATGGGGTTGCTGGTTTGATCGTTATTGCATGCGTGTTGCGTCTATACAATCTACTGTCCCAGTTGCTTACCTTTTGTTTTGTTTATTATAAGCCTATTCAGAAGAGCAAATAGTTGCGCCTACCTTGCCTTCATGTTGCGAAACTGTACTTAAAGCTTATCGTTTGATGTGTGTTATAGTAGACTCATTCAGCCAAGCAGATAGTTGCGCCTACCTTGCCTTCATGTTGTGAAGCTGTACCAGGTTTACCGTTCATTTTGTTTGTTTTAATAAACTTCTTCCCAGATTAGCAAATAGTTGCGCCTACCTTGCCTTCATGTTGTGAGCCCGCACCTGGAGTTTATCGTACAATACATTCCTGCTCCATTTCCTCATGCTCTGTTTCTTGAGGAAATTGGATAGATATTAAAGAAGTTAGCTTAGTTGTAGTTACATGATCTGCGAAACCAGAAAATACTTAGCTGCAACGTTCTAGGTTTTCTTAACCTTGTGCCTCTACCAGCTGAGAACAAAAAGATAGGACATTAGTTTAGTTTTCTATTTTATGCATTCCAGCACAACGAGGGAGCTTCCCCTCCTAATTTGAAGAGCACTCATTACGTAGTGTGCATAGTTGTCCGTACAAACTCACACTCCAGAGGTGTTAGTTCTTACGCCAACACAAGTATTGAATTTTTCAAGGTAAAATCGCCCTTTCTAGACGGGCGCACTTTGCTGGGAGTGTCTTGGATTCCGTGCAAAAAAATGAAAGTTGTTTGAGTGGGTTTTGATGTCTAGTATTGGTCGCCATTATTATTAGAGTATTATGCATTTTACCTCATATCTTTTGGTCGGGTTTTGAGCAAGTTATGAGCAATTTAGTGAGGTTACATGTTGCTGGTATGCACAATTTCAGTCACTGTCACAGTCATATCAGGTTATGAGAAGTCATCTCTTGAGTGGGCTTGAGTCTAGAGAGTCAAGATTGATTATGGGGGAGTGCCTTATGTGATTGCAGCACTATATGACTTCTAATCATGTGTATTGACAGGTTCTCTACTACATTGTAAGCTGAACAGTAGTACTGTCAGCAATTCTCATCTTTATCTAGCTCTTGCAATTCCCACGATCGTGGAAGAGACTGGCCTCCTTTCAATCTATAGCCTTAAGTTTTAATTTCTTGCATCACCCGCTGAACAAGTGGAAGAGGCTGGCTTGCCGCCTATTTATTTACTGTATTGCATTGTTTATCATATTGCTGATCGGCTGAGCCATCAACATACTCCCGCTGAACAAGTGGTCGAGTTGCATCTTTAATTTCAGTAATGTACTTTCCATTTCAGTCCTCCCGTTGAATAAATGGTTGAGTTGATTGTATCTCTTCAGTTACTATTTCAGCAGTTTCAGTTGTACTAATGATCCCCTTTCGAGTATGCTCTCATCTTGCCCGCAATGGGATTTGGGTTGATCAGAGGAAAGGGTTCCCTTCAGTTGATTGAGTTTTCCATTAACGTTAACGAGTGAATTGAATTGTGGAAAAATTGGAAAAAATTGGCCCGATATATTTCATGAGACTAATATATGAAGTCTTAAAACTATTTATAAGGAACTTTTTTGTGGTTTATCTTGATGATATATTGATATTTAACTAAGCTAAGGAAGAACATCTGCAGCATTTGAGACAAGGTTTCAAAAATGGAAAGAAGAAAAGTTGTTAAATCCAAAGAAGTGCTCATTTTTTAAGGAATAATTGATATATTTGGGTTTTGTGATATCTAGATAAGGGTTAAAAATGTATCTTGCAAAGGTAACTACAGTTCAAGAGTTTCCTACACCAAAAAGTGCTCCAAAGTTAAGAATCTTGCATGGATTGGCTGCTTTTTATAAAAAATTCATAAGACATTTTAGTAGAAATTGTGCACTATTGACTTCTTGTATGAAGAAGGGTATATTTACTGGGATAACAGAAGCAGAGAGAAGCATTAAGATTTTTTTAAAAAAGGTAACTAAATAGCTTGTATTGGCACCACCTGATTTTGAGAAAATGTTTCAAGTGGATTGTGATGCAAATGAAAAGGCCATTGGAGCTAGTTGAGTCAAGAGGAAGACCTATAGCCTTCTTTAGTGAGAAATTAAATAACGAAAAACAGAAGTATTCTATTTATGACCAAGAGTTTTCTGCCATCATTCAAGCATTGAAGAAATGGAGGCATTACTTGTAGTCTAAAGATTTTTTTCACTATATGGATCATCAAGCATTTAAGTATGTGAACAGCCAAGCGAAGTTGAATCAAAGACAAATGAGGTGGGTTGAATACCTACAAAGTCGCTCTTTTTCTTTTAATCACCCCTCTAGATAGTCAAATGGAGTAGCTGATGCACTATGTTGATGAATATTGTTGTTGATAACCATGAAGGTTGAGGTAATTGGTCTTGATTACTTAAAAGATTTATATAAGGATAATTCTAATTTTTAATTTTGCTAAGATATGGAGGCCATGCCAAAATTCTAAAGTATGTATGGATTCATTCATTCAAGAAGGATTTTTGTTTAAAAACTAGCAATTATATATATCCCAAGGCTCTATGAAAGAGAATCTCATAAGGGAAATGCATGGAGGGGATCTTTGTAGTCATTTTGGAAGGGACCGAAACACTTTTACAATTAAAAGATGATTTTTACTGGCCTAATCTGAAATAGTGTAATGTCCCCTTCTCAGTAGCCACCTTGGAGATCATTTAGCCTTTCATTATTCCTAGGGCTAAAGTAGAAATAAGGGAATAATAATTAAATTAATTATTTATAAAGTTGTCTCCATAAATTATTATTAAAAGAATAACTTTATTTATAATTAATTTAATTAGAGTGACTAAAATAAAATAATAAATTATAAAATCACTTTGGGAATAAAATGATAATATTTCTAGAAGCTTCTTGGAAATCATTGAGAAATCTTTATAAGGAGCTAGGAGCTAGCCTTTTGAGCATGGCTTGGATTTTACTTCTCATTTCAGTTTGGGAGAAGTTTGAAGGCTTTTTCATGTCCGAGGGTTTGAAGACTCTAGGATACCAAGTTCGGTTATGAAAGATCAACCCTAGCTAGAGATTGTTGAGGAATCCATCCAGGGTTTCTACAGGAGCTTCATTGCAAAAGTTGAGTTAGTGAAATAGCTGATGTATTATTGCACTTCTGAATAAGGAGTTGATTTAATGCAATAACTGGTTTATTATTGCATTTTTTTAAGGGGTTTGCATAGTTGCAGCTGCTAATGTATTGTTGCAATTATTATTTCACTTGAGGAGGAAACTTATTTCCTACTGGTTCGATTATTGCAAAATTTAATGGTCTTTGACCAAATTTTGAAGAAGAATAAGCAGGTCGATTTTAGAAGGAGACAATTGCATTTTGGAGATCATTTTCAGTTTATCCTTGGAGGTCGATTTCACTTGCTTAGGCGCAGCATATTATATTGCAGTCAGTTCGATTTGGAGTCAAAGGGATTCGATTTTTCTTGTGGAGGCATTTAGCATTTTGGGAGATCAGCTACAGCGATTTCATGACAGCCATTTTTACTTGAGAAAATCGTAGTTTTGGTTTGTTCCCAGGCACACCATCTTTTTATCATTATCAACTTTCAGCAGTTTGATTTGGAGTGGGTTCTCTCTATTCGAGCTTCTTGTGTTGGGAAGTCATCATGCTGGGAAGAATCGATCTCAGACAATCAGCTTAGGCGTGTTAACTGAGTGAAGTTGTGGCTGCAAATTCATGGTTTCAAGCATCATCTAGTTGCTGCCTTTTATCATCAAAGAAATTTACCAGGTTGAAGCGATTCATTTGCATTTAGTATTCTCATATTTAGAACTGCATTTTCAAAGCTTTGTATTGCTGTCATACAGCAGGTCTTGCATTGTCATTATCAAATTCTAAATCTTGCATATTCAATTCTGCATTTGCATAACATAAATATTGCTGTCATTGAGACATATTGTAAATCGTCCCTTGTGGAGGCAATCAGCATTTTGAGTCATTGTAATAAGATTGCATTTCAAGACTGCAATTCAATTTATACTGGAGTTGGAGTTTGCATGATAAGTGTTTGTGAAAATGTCCCTTAGCTGATATTGCTCAGTTGAATAAATGCATCTCATTTTCAGTCATCATATAGTCTTGAAAAATCAGAAAATACCTTGCATTGCATCTTACTTTCATTTGCAGTCAATTGGCATATTTAGATAAGCCTTTAAGAGTCTTTTCATGTATCTTTATCATCACTCAAAAAGGAAAAATAAAACAAGAAAACATTTACCAGCTGAAAGAAGATTGCAAGACAACTGTTTGTCGAAATTCCAAACAATCCAAAATTGAAAATTAAGGACAGAATTTGCAAGGGTCTTTACAAATAGAATGTAGAGAAATTTGTTGCTAGAGGTAGAATCTATCAATTAGCAAAGGGCACTAGTAGGAACATAGGGTTGTGTAAGCCTACTTATTCCAAATGGACCACAAAAAGATATTAGTATGGATTTTGTTATAGAATTACCAAGAGCTCAAAAGGGAAATGATAGTATTTTTGTACTAGTGGATAGATCCTCCAAAATGTCTCACTTCATACTATATATAAAAACAAATGACACATCAAATATTGCTTGATTATTTTTCCACAATGTGATATAGTTGCATAGTTTACCTAGAAGTATTACATTTGATATGGATACTATGTAGTGTCGTAAAATTGGACCCCTTGCAATTTCACCTACATTTTTGTATCCACTTTAGTGTCCACTCCCTTACTACTTGTATAGGCTCATTCCAACCCTTACATTAGCCTTTTCCCCTCTCATGATGCTCAAGACCCCTTTTCAACAGCTACTTTTGTGTGTCAGCTTTATGTCAAACCTTGTGTTTTCCTCATTCCCACCCTTTTATAGCGTGATTTGTCTGGACACTAGCACACCGTGTGAATGTCCATGTGCCGCGCTAGCGTCCCACAACATTTCAATGTTCAAACAGTCATTTCTGAGTGTCTTGTCACTTGTCACCTACCTTTGTCGGTGGTAACGGCTCAAGAATGTCTTTTTCCCTCCCCTTCTCTCTTTTAAATCTATCGTTTTCATTCTATTGCTTTGGCTAAGTCTTTTCTCTCTGGATCTCTCTTACTTTCTAGGTCTCTCTTGGACATTTCTCTCTTCTCTTTCTCTTGCTCTCTTGCTTGCACAACTCTCTGTAGCTTGCTACAACATTCTCAAGTTCTCACAGTTGTCTCTCTCTCTCTCTCTCTCTTTGGCTTCCTCAAGCCTTGCAAGTGATATCTACTTGTATTGTGTCTTTGACCGACTTGGGATTTCTCACATCCGTTGTTTATGCATTTTACTATCTTATCTATTTATCTTTCTATCTATCTGGCTGTCCGTGGAGGTGGAAACATTGAAATGGGGGTTTGACTAAGGCAAGCCCCTAAACAACCCCAACAATTTTCCTCGGTCTTATGTGGGAAGGTATTGAAGACATTTATTTGTTGGAGGCTTCATTGCTTGGGTTGTTGTGAGCACTTTCTTTCTCCTCTTTAGTTTTATCATTTACATTTTGTTTAGTTTGCTTTACTTTAGTTCTATTATGCTTTGTTATTTTCATACTTGAAGAATTCCTAGTAGACATAACTGTTAGTAGGAACTTTGTTGTTTTCTGTGACATTCTCGGTTTTTTGTCTGTACAGGACACCAGCGTGCCTCTGGGACGCCAATGTGTCGCAGTGTCATCCGTGTGCCACGATTTCGTCCTTGGCCGAGAGCTTGTCAGTTTGTTCAAAAAACCTCTATGATCTGCTCTTTTTTATTCTGGAACTCTCACCTTTTTATTTTGTCACTTGGGCATTATTCCTTGAGGTAGTTGAGGACCATTTTCTCCTTGAAGACTCTTGCTTGTCTTGAGACTCGAGGGTAGCAAATCTCCTCCTCTACACTAAGTTTATGAGTCATTTTTGGAAAATGTTATGGAAAACATTGGGTACTAGATTATATTTCAATTCTCCCCATCATCCCCAATCTAATGGACAAACAAAGATAATTAATTAGAGTATTGGCAATCTACTTAGAAGTTTAGTTGCAAATAACCTAGACTCAGTGGGATTTGATCCTTCATCAAGCAAAATTTGCATACAATATTTCAGTTAGTAAGTCAACCGGTGTTTTCCCATTCTATATTTTTTGTCAAAGATTTACAAGAGGTATCATGGATTTGATAAAGGTGGTTGCTTACAAAAAAATGCAAAGGCCAAAGACTTCAAAGAGAATACAACAAGTGAGTGGAGAAATAAAAAACATTTTCAAATAATTAATTTAAAATACAAGGAAAATGTTGATGAGAAAAGGAGAGAGGAGTCATTTACAATCTATGATCTAGTTATAGTATTTCTATGGAATGAGAGGTTTCCCAAGGGAACCTATAATAAATTGAAATACAAGAAAAATAGACCCTACAAAAACTCTCTAATAATGCATATGAGGTTGGTCTTCCACTACGGATAGATATTTCAACAATCTTCAATGTTGTTGATCTGCCCCCATATGCAAAAAATGATGGTGTCACCATAAATGATGGGGATGCTATAAACATTGCTGATTGGATTTACCAAATTTTAGAACAAGTAAGAGAACAAATTAATAAAATACTATGATAAAGGATTGTGAAAAAGACTAGAAACAAAGATTATAAATAGTATTTGGTAAGATGGAAAGGAAAGGTGTCGACAGAGGATTTATGCTTCCTTGATGCAAAATTCGCTCATTTGAACAAAAGATAGTTCAATTCATGGGAGCTCTATGAGAAGGGACTCATGTTTTTGTACCTTGGTTGTCTAATGCAAGAGTAACTATAGATTCACAGGGAATCTGCATCAAACCCAAAAAAAAAACTTTTCTATTTTATCTTATTGTAGTCGATCGAGAGTGATCATGTTGTTAGTTGGCCATTTAATGTAATTAAATAAAACTATATTGTATGCAACAAAATATTTTATGTTATAATTTGTTGTCGAGAATTAAGTCCCTGACCATTGGGATTAGTGTGATGGGTAGTTGTGTAGTTGTGACAATTTGTGTTCTCAACCACCGTTAGCAACTCTATATATGTTTGTTTCATTGTAGTCGGGGACATGACACGACATGACATAGCGCAGATGATTGTATATTGTATCTATTGCATTAATGAATGAAAGTACCATTATTCTATGCACTTTATGTGTTCATGAATATTTCCTATGTATGCTTTGTAACTTATATTCTTATTTACTCTTATATGTTGTCAAGTCATTCCCGTGAGTAAACATTTGGCGTCGGTGCTGAATTGAACCCTTGTACACATCACATAGATGGGAGAATGACGTCCTAATGGGTCAACCAGTCAAAGTGCCAGTACAAGCCAACGAAGATAGAGAAGACACATTGATGGAGGATCGCATAAACTTGTGGGATATCTCGTTGAGGGATCATGTACGAAGGGAGGCTCTCAGGCGAGAGGTCCCTCAGGCGATCATCTGGGACAACCTGCACATCAACCCAGAGGTCGACCACCTCCTTGTTGATGTTATTACAACCGGGGGCCTCTACTTCCAAGGACGAATCCATATGAAGACAAATAAATTAAATGTAGCATATGGCTATTTAATTTATATAGTCGATATCATTTATGAAGAGGCACTTCATATACTTGTATTGAAATAAAATGATTTTTATTATTTAATAAATAATATTTTAATTGGGACAACTTTTACAAGAGGCGCGATTCCTTATGGGATGCGTCCTTTGCTTGAGGCCGACCTCTTGCTTGGAAAAGTTGCATCCCCTCTTTGGCACATGTATAAATATAAGATGAAGATCATTCATTTGATCATCAAGTTCATTATATAATTCACATTCAAGAGAAGAGGTTCAGGCGCAAGCAGCAGATTATCATTCTGTAGCAGCAAGTTGATTTCAAGAAGAAACACATTCATTTGTATCTTGCATCTTAGAGAGGTGCTATCACTCATTGTATCAAATCGGCATTGTGTAGTGCCTGAGTTGTAAGCAGATTTCTGCTCTTATTCTATCAATATATAAGAGATATATTGGTTGGGTTTTTCTCCCTCGGGTTGGAGGGTTTTCCCAGGGTATCTTTTGTGTCTTTGTCTGATTTTTTGAATTAATTTTCTGTGTTCTACATCTGATCATAAAAACAACATGGTATAAGAGCGGGTTTGAAGAAGATCTTGATCAGATTTATCTTGCAGCGATATTCTTTATTTTCCTTCTCATTCTTGATCTCTTCTATCTCTTCGTCAAGATGGTGAACGAACTCAAGATCGAGGACAGACTTGAGGGAGCAACAAATTTCACATCTTGGAGATTCAGAATTATTCTCACTTTGGAGGAAAATGAATTGGCAGAGTTCATGGAGAGCACAGTCCCCGTGCCTACGGATGAGGAAGAAAAGATTCAATGGAAGAAGAAAGATATTAAGGCAAAGAAGATGTTAGTTGATTCCATGAAGGATCATATTGTTCCTATCGTCTCCAAGTTGAAGACGGCAAGAGAGATGTTTAAAACTTTGGAGGAGATGTACGAAATCAACAACACAAGCCAGGCACTTGCACTAAAGTAACAACTCCATCATGTTAAGATGGCGAAAGGAGAATCTGTTATTGCTTATTTCATGAAAAAAATTGAGTTGAGAGATCAGCTCTCTTCTATTGGGCATATTGTTGATAGCAAGGACTTGACCATGTTGGCTCTTAATGGTCTTCCTTCATCTTGGGAGTCTTACATTCAAGGAATTAGTGCAAGATCGAAACTTCCAAGGTTTGATCGTCTGAGGGCGGATTGGATTCAAGAAGAGTCTAGGTTGGATGCAAGAGGTATTGGTCAAAGTTCCACTAATGAAGACATTCATGTTCTTGCCACTCAATCCTTCAAGAAGAAAGGGAAAGGTGGAAAGAAAGGATATTTCAAGAGGAATATGAAATATACCGGGCCAATTTTTTTTTTCAATTTTTCCACAATTCAATTCACCCATTACCGTTATGAAAACTCAATCCAACCGAAGGGAACCCATTCCTTCGATCAACCCAGATCCTAGTGCGGGCAAGGTTGAGAGCATACTCGAAAGGGGATCGTTAGCATTGTTGAAACTTTCTGAAAGAGTAATAGGAAGGAAATGCAATCACTCAACCACTTATTCAGGGGGAGGACTAAAACAGAAAGTACATTACTGAAAGTAAGATGCAACTCGACCACTTATTTAGCGGGAGCATGTTGATGGCTCAGCCGATCAGCAAAATGAAAAGATAATGCATTACAGTAATTAAATAGGCGGCAAGCCATCCTCTTCCACTTCTTCAGCGGATGATACAAGAAATTGAAACTAACTAAGACTGAAACATAGCCAGTCTCTTCCACAGTCATGGGAATTACAAAAGTTATATAAGAGTAGAAGAAATGCTGACAATACTACTGTTCAGCTTACAATGTGATAGAAAGTCTTCCAAGCACACGTGATTAGAAACCATACAATGCTGCAATAATGTAAATGACTCTCCTATACTCTACTTGACTTCTTAGACTCAATCCCACACCTAAGACGAACTCCTGCAAATCTGGTATGACTGATTGATTGACTGAAATTACGCAGACCAGCAACTAGTTCCTCACTAAAATGCTCAAGAAATGCTCAAATCTTCACCAAAAGTCATGAGATCAAATGCTAAAGACTCATGGAGGTATGGCGCCCAAATCCCAATGATGAAACTAATGCAAACAAGCCTAAATATTTCATGCACGAATCCCAATGCAACCCCAAGAAGGTGTGGCCCTCAAGGAAGTGAGATTTTGCATTATAAAATCCAAACCTTCATTAAAAAATCTGAAACTCAACACAAAGGGTCGCCCCTAACAAGGAAACTCGATGAGTCAATACCCAAAACAATATGATTTTTATTTTCAAACTTATGAGTAAAAACATGAATCAGCTATATCAGAACAGCAACTACAAAAACTGACTTAAATGATAGAAAACCAACTACAATGCAAAATAGCTTGACTGCAATCAACTTCTCAACTAGTTGCTATCTTTCAAGCAAGAAGCTAAGCCAGCTAAGAGGTATGCATCTCTCGAAGCAAGTCTGACACCATTCCGGCAGCATAACAATACTGAAAAACATAAGATGATTCACTCCAAAACAACCTCTCCATATATAGCTTTTGAGAAGACTTTCTAGAAGCCTCTAGAAAAGTGTGCCCACTCCAAGAGTCAACAAAATTCAAATTCCTTGTTGACCCCAATTCCTCCTCAATATTGGCGTCCCCTTTCATGAAAGAATTATTTGATAAAATAAAATAATTCTTTTATCACCAAGTTGGCGTTCACTTAAGTAAATAATAATTTCAACTTTTGGAAATATTAATCCTACCTCTTGATGAGGCGTCCACCCATGGAGACCACTTTTTAAACACAACATTATGTTATGTCACTAGGCCAAGATCATAATAAAAATATAACATTATTTTGATTAAAATGACTTATCTCACCAGAAGAAGCAACCAAGGGCCAAATCAAACACTGCAACTGACTGCTCGAAGAGGAAAGCCAAAAGTACTGTTGCCAATAGGGCCAATGCCAGAAATAGAATTTACTAAAAATAGTAAATTCAGGAAGTTGCTCAGAACAGCATGCCAACTATACCGTTGCGAAGCTCTCAGAAAACACAGAAAGAATCCACCAACAAAACTTCGGAAATCCAAGGGTAAACTTCTGAAAAAGCTAAACAACCTCTACCAGAGAAGGAAACCCTAATTTTTACATCCGAGTAGCCTACGGGTCTCAGAAAATAGGCTAACGGTCATCTCCAAGATCCCTGTTGAGAGGGGGACATTACAAAATAGAGATAAAGAAGTTGATGGTACTCCTACATTCCAGAAGAAGAGGGACCTCTCCAAAGTCCAATGCTTTCGATGTGACAAGTATGGTCACTATGCCAAGGACTGTCCTACCAGGCCTAGGCAGCAAGCCTCCATTGTAGATGTTAATGAAGTCTCTCTGTAGAAGGATTCAAGTGAATACCTATTCTATTTTGCCTTGTCAAGCAATGTAACTACCGACACCAACACTTGGTTGATTGATAGTGGTGCCTCTCATCACATCACCGGATTTCGAAAGCATCTATCTGATTTGGTGGAAAAAGATTCTAGTGAACAAGTCATTATTGGAGATGATGCTAGTTACTCAGTAAGAAGAGTTGGGAACTCCTCTCTTCACTTGGATTCTGGCATTTCCTTGTAGCTGAATGATGTGCTATTTGTTCCAGGCATCAAGAGAAACCTTGTTTCCATCTCAGCCTTGGAAGACAAGGGGTACCAAGTTGCATTTTCAGAAGGCAAAGTTCTTATATGGTCGAAGAACTCAAACATCAAGTCTGCTCGGGTGATTGGAGTTAGACATGAGTGTCTCTACGGACTATGCACTCGTCCACTTCAAGCTCTAGTGCATGATTCTTCAAGTGTGTGTGATCTTTGGCATCAAAGATTGGCTCACCTTCACTTTCAAGCTCTACCTATCATGGAGAAGATGGTCACCGGCCTTCCAAAATTCAACCAGGAGCATGAAGGTACTTGCAAAGGCTGCGCTTTGGGTAAGAATACAAAAGGTCCATTTCATAGTAGTGAAAGTAGATCCAAATGTATTCTAGGTCTTATTCATTCTGATTTATGTGGTCGAATGTCTGTTGCTTCTTCGAGTGGTTTCTTATATTACATTCTTTTTATTGATGACTACTCTAGAAAGACTTGGATTTATTTCTTGAAATCTAAAGAATCCGAAGTGGTATTAGAGAGGTTCAAAGAATTTAAAGCTCAAGTGCAGAATTTGTCCAGGAAAAGGATCAAAGTCTTGAGATCCGATAACGGAGGAGAGTACACTTTCGTCAGCTTCCGTAATTTTTGCATTGAAGTTGGGATTAAGAGGGAGTTTAGCGTTCCTTATAATCCTCAACAGAACAGTGTTGCCGAAAGGATGAATAGATCTATTGTGGAAGCAGTCAAAGCCATGATTCATGACCAAGATCTGCAAATCTCCCCTTGGGCTAAAGCATCCAGGACAGTTGTTTATGTTCAGAATAGAAGTCCCTACCGGATCTTGGAGAACATAACACTTGAAGAAGCATTCACAGGGGTGAAGCCTGAATTAAGTCATTTGAGGATCTTTGGATGTCCAGTGTATGTTCATGTACCAATGGACAAGAGGAAAAAGTTGGGACCTTCTAGCAAGAAGGCAATATTGGTAGGTTACAGTGAGACATCAAAAGCCTACAGAATCTACATTTCGAGTTAGAAGTTAATTGAGATCAGTAGAGATGTTACATTTGAAGAGGATGTTGCGTTAAAAAGATCCAAGGGTACTCATATGGAAATCGATGATGAAGAGTCTCCTCAGGATATGGAAGTTGACCATGTTCCTAAGAATCAGAGGGAGGCTCCAGAACCTAAAGAAGATGATCCAATTGAGCCCTTGGAACCTACTGATGGGCCTACAAATATTGTGATTGGAAGAAAAAGACATCTTTGGGCCAAGAAAACAATGCAAGAGGCAGAAAGTTTTGCAGCCCCAAGAGGAACTTTCAAAGAAAGTAAGAGACCTCATAAGTTCTCTAGTTATGTAGCCTTGATGAGTCAAATTATTGATTCCAAGCCTTCCAGTGTTGAGGAAGCTACTAGTCAACAAGTTTGGAAAGATGCTATGTCTGAAGAGTATCAGTCCATTCTTAAAAATGATGTTTGGGACATCGTACCTAGACCCAAAGGCAAGTCAATGGTATTGTTGACGTGTTTTTTATGACAACACCAACACAGAATAAAATGTCCAACAGTCACTCTATTCCCTCTTGATCAAAGTATTCCGCATGCTAAGATTGCGTGAAAGTTCATGCATTCAACTCCAAGGTTCCTTTTATTGCGAATAGACTCAGTTGGTTGATGTGAATATGCTGGGTATTGGGTATTCCAAGGGGACTTACGTAATCGTTCAACTTCGAAGAAAGGATTTTCAAATTTCGGGAGATCTGTCAATGAAGATTGGGTTCTTAAACTAACCGGATAATGCTGAATGTAAAAGGATACAAGGATTAGAGATGCTACCATCTACTCCTAAGGGGTGGAGGACGAGGATCGACCTAAACAATCTTCAAACCAGACTTTGCTTCGTCTCCCTTTGGACAACTCTGACAAAGTTGGTGCAATCTTCAAAGGATGAGTAAGATATTCAAATCGTGATTCAACACATGCCACTCATTAGAGTAGTGAACCATAAATCCGACCAAGTTTAATTCAAATTCAGTTGATACCTGAGCAAACTTACACCATGTGAGCCACTAATTGGTATGGATGAAAAAGAGATATCTTCAAACCTATTTCCCCTCCCTGATTAACAACTAGCATAAATAAAGTCTAGCTACTCTACTTTACCCAGATTGGAAAGCTGAAAGAATCCCATCATTTTACTAGTAAAGTAGAATCACTTGATCGTGAAATCCTTATATTATGAGAGTCTTACACAACAATATTTTACAAAAACTTTCAAAGGGAAAGTCTTTCTCTCCTTTCCAAACTAAGTTAACTTCTAAGTTATCTCTCTATCTATTCTAACTTCTATCTTCTCTACTCTTTGATCTAACGTCTACTTCTAATGGATTACAAGTGAGGGGGGATGCCCCTTCTATAGTTGGCCCAGTCCAACAAACGGTTCAGATTGAATTACAATGAAGGGCTCATATTGAGCCATATATGCCCTAATTAGGGTTTTTGCCCTAAAAACCGCCACAGAGAGGAGTGGGGCAATGAATGCACAGAATATTCTCCACTCCTCTACAAGAACCATTATCTGCAATTAATGCCCACTGTCTTCTTCTAGAAGGTTCTCGTCCAGAAACGCGTTCCCGCTGTTCTTCTCTGCCAATTCTGTTGCGTTAGGAGGAGGCAACAACACTTGGTTCAAATCCTCCTTGCAAAAAGTTCTTCTGCGTTGATTCTTCTTGTTGCTCTCATTCCTGGATGCATTTCTTTCCTGTAACTTTCACATTTTTTTAGCCCACTGCCTTGGGCGCATTTGCTTCTTTTGCATCACGTTCTTAGTGTCTTAGCCAAATCTTCACTGTCGTTTCTTCTTTCCAAAGTTGCAATGTTGTCTAGCTTCATCAAGTCCTCACGCCTTGGCTTCAACGTTCATCCTACTATACAAAAGAAGAGCATCAGAACACTTTATAATCTAAATTCACTTTACTTACCTTATTCCCACGTTTTGACCGATTGATCTCCGGATGTGGTAGAATTCATCACTTTCTAGCAAACTTTTATCATGGGCCCATTGTGCTAGGGCGCATGCCATCTTGTTGTTTTCATTCTCCTGCTTTAGCAATTTCATTCACTTGCCTTATCCACCTTCCTTTAGGAGCTTGGTGACTTAGATAAAATTCCACTTGTCTTGAGCTTGAATGCACTTGACCCACTCTGCTTTCCTTTTCCATGCCTTAGAAAATTTATCCCTCAAAGCCTTGGGAAATTTGTTAAACAGGTGCCAGGCCGAAATCTCTGCCGAAACAACACAAGCAAGGTGTGGAAGAACCTCAAATCATCTCCCAGTAAGAAATATCCAATACCCAGAAGAAATTTCCCCTCAGAATTCATAATTTCCATGTGTATCCAGACGAAGGGGTAAGTTTAATTTTTATTATTTTTGAAAAATAATAAAAATTACTAAGGTTTGTTTCATCTTGATTTCGGGTGCACTTCACACCTGCAGCCTCAATTTTTAAATCCTGGTGTTCCTCATATTTTCCGAAGAATTTCCTCCAGCTTATATCACCTTCCATCTGGAAAGATTAATATTAATACATCCTCTAGGCGCATCCCTTGTCCTTGCTCTTGCCTTAGAAAATAAAAATGTCTTCAACTCCATCTTGGGCGCACTTCACAAGGCCTAGTTTATTTTATCCACCTTAGAAATTTCCTTCAAGTCTCAGCCACTTAACTTCTACCTTGAGGGCGCATTTAGCTAGGCAAGCTTCAATTTTAATGCCTAAGGCATTTTTCCTATCATCTATCGATCTCCCCAAGGTTTGGGCATATTTTGCCTAGGGAGTTTTCATCTCCTTGCCTTAGAAAATATTTGAAGTCATCTTGTTTCACCTTGAGGGCGCAAATTTCCATGTCCCCTTTCATTTCATGGGCGCATTTCACCTTTGGAGATTTCATTCTCTAAAGTGGGCGCATTTAGGCATGTCTACTTTTACTTTCATACTTAGAATATTTTCACATCATTTCTTGGCAACTTTGGCCGCATTTTAGTTGGGTGGCTTTTGTTTTTGCCTTAGAATATTTTTGGCCTTCTACTCACCTTTGCTGGGTGCATTTCCACTGTCATGTCCCCTTCTGAGTGACATCTCTCGGAGTACAGGATTGGCCTATTACACGACCCT